>PISW01000616.1:248311-414898 GCA_004023785.1 Mungos mungo | reverse complement strand
GTGGGGGGCTCTGCCTGGGTCTTGGCACCTGTATCAGTCACGGACAGTGAGCAGGGGGCTCTGCCTGGGTCCTGGCGCCTGTGTCAGTCACGGACAGTGAATGAAGAAGCACATCGTCTCCACAGACACAGGACACTCAGGAGAATCTGGCCATGACACAGTTTCAGCCACTTCTCTCTTCTGAATTAGGATTTGTTTACAAACATTTAAAAGTAAAATCTACATTGAAGAACAGTAAGGTTTCAAGTATATCGAGACTTCTTCACAGACGCAGGATGCAGGATGGGGAAATGCAGCATATGACGGCTCCCCGAGCTCTCCCGCGTCAGCGTGTCGCGGACACCCACCTTCAGCAAGAAACGGTGTTCAGGCGCAGCTCAGACAGACGGCTAGCACGTGATCCTGAGCACATTTTGCACAGGACATCTCACGGCTGAAAAGTATGAGGAATGCTTTTTAAACGAAAATGCCGTGGGTTACATTTGCATCCATGCCCCAGGAAGGCAGATGTGAAGCAACTCCACCAGCTGCGGCCCCCAGGTCGGGAAGCGTGGTTCGGTTACTGTACCAGGGACGCGAGCCCCAGAAACCCACAGAGGTTAAGGAAGCCCTAGAACAACAAAAGATAGTTTCTGGTTTGGATACTTGAGAAACGCTTAACAGAGGTGGTGGTGTGTGAGGTGGGCCTTGTAAGGCGGGCAGTACACGGAGGACAGACAGGAAGAGAGGCAGGGAGCTCCGGCCGTGTGGGAAAGAAGGATGAGCCAAGGACACTCAGAGCTGGAGCTCTCTGCCTTCTGTGGCACCGACTCCCTCCAAGAACCCGAGGGAAGCCACGGACCCTCACCAGAACCACACGTGTGTGTGTCCAGTCGGCAGTTCAGAGCGCATCCTCGGAACCCAGAGGGGAGACCTCTCCCTTAGACGTTTCTGTGGAGCTCAGGCGGCCCAAAGGTTTCCAGAAGTGTAAACTGAGGAAGGACGAACCACAGATACGGCCAGGGTGACCCAGGCTTTGTCGAGCAAGGGCAGACCCTCCCCACAGGGACGCCGGCAGGGGAGGGACAGCAGTGCCGTGGGGGGACCACAGCACTGGGAGAAGGCGCAGACGCCCTCTGGAGACAGAGGTAGCAGAGCAGAAAGCTGGCACGGGGGGCAGAGTCCACGGAAGAAAGAAAGGGGGCCCCTGACCCAGCATCTGACAAACGGGAAACCCAGCGCGCAGGAAGAGGCTGCCTATTCTATTTGGCTAAGCTGGGTCTGAGGTGTTCAGACATCTTTCGAATAGTTGAAGAAGGTTGTGGATCTTGAGAGGAAGGCCGGCTGCTGGCTGCACTTGTCACTGAGGGAACAGGTGACCAGCTGGGCCCGAGAGCCAGGGCCGCCACACACAAGGCCCTCCGAAGGCAGCGCTCCTTCGGGCAGACGACACGCACGTGGGCATGAAGCAGCTTGGAGAGCTGGTGCTTCTGACCCCTTGCAAGCATCTCCAGGACAAAAGTGAGTGTGCGTGGGGGGAACACGCATTAATCAAAACCATGACGAGAGGCTGCGTCCCTTCCGGCAGGATGGCTGTCATCCCCCGTGGCTGCGAGGTGTGGACCGCGGCGGCCCCTGTGGGACAGCACGGCAGGTCAGGGACGGCCGTACGATCCGGCAGTTCCACCTCTGCGTAGAAGCCGAGGAGAATCGCATAGAGGGACTCGGGCAGGTGCTTGCACACGCGCGTCTGCAGCAGCATCACCCCCAGCCGACAAAGGTGGGAAGTCCATCAGCAGATAAATGGACAGATGGGTCTACACACTTAATGGAACACCACTAAGCCTTCAAAAGCAAGGAAACCCTGACTCACGCAACGGCATGGATGAACCCTGAAGACATTATGCTTGGTGAAATGAATGAGTCAGAAAAGGACAAACAATGGATGATTCCACGTCTATGAGGTCACCAGAGTCATCGAACTCACAGATAAAAAATAAAAAGGTGGTTTCCAGGGACTGAGGGTGGGGGGAGGGAGAAACATGAATTATTGTTTAACAGGTGGAGAGTTTACTTGCAAAGACAAAAACGTTCTAGAGATGGATGGCAGTAAACGGGGTACAACAGCATGACACCGGACTATACACCTGACACGTGGCCGACTTTATGTTACATGCAACCTCCCAGCGCTAGAACAAAATGAATGTGCAGCAAAGAAGAGTGAGTGGCCAAGCGGCTGGCACAGTGAGCAGCAGAGCTGGAGCTCTGGGCCAGATCCTACCAATCATGGTCAATGCCATTACCCAGGGGGCAAACTCCATGTGCACCAAGTGTGGAAAGAATGTCAAAACATGTCTCAGCATTTTCCACCACATCCTGTATTTGGTGACAGCAGCACCGAGCATACCATCTTCTTGGTGTGAAACACAACACGCTTACTATAGAGATGAACCGCTTCGGAGAGACAGGCCGGATTACTAACCATCTTCCCCTCCTGCTGCTGGGTTTTGGAGTCTGATGTCACCGATAGACCTGTCCTAGTCTCAGTTCTGTTCTTCAACGCCTCTCTTTCCCACACCGCGAGCCGACTTAAAGGCCACACCACGTGGCTACCTCAGATACATCGGCGAGCCCTGAGCACGACATGGGAACACCCCTGTTCGCCTGCTGGTCTCTTTTCCAAAAGGTGAATCTAAGATGGAGAGTTTTACATAAACGCACGATAAGTAAGTTCTCTGCACTATCAACACTCTTCTTAGCCAGCGCGGAGACTAGGCTGGGCAAGATTCTGGTTGTTAGCAGAATGAGGAGACAGAAAAGGAAGAAACAACAGTGTTGAAACTACTACTAACTTGAGTTTTAGGAGAAAAACAAAGATGACTATGAGCCCCTCTCTCCAGATTTTGCCCCACGGCATCTTTGAGCTCGTATGAGCAAACTACAGGCCTGGCAACTGCCCGGATGGATACGAGAGGGGAGTTCGAGATAATTCAGAAATTGTGTTTAGCAAGTAGCTGGAAATGAGGAAAACAGAGACTCTGCCACTAAATACCCGTGTTCTTGGAGGAATTAGTTACCAGAAAGCCACTTGCTGGCTCTGATGTCATTTATGATTCTTTAGCTAAAAAACAAACGTAGGCCTCTGTCCACACCCCCTCCATGATACGCAGTAGGGTCGCGGACAGCACGGATGCTCAACATCCAAAGTTCTGGTGAGCTGCTGGGCATGTGGAGCACAGGAAAATGAAGTTCACAAGAAGCGCCAGGCCCATCTGGGTAACTTTTTGCTCCTGCCACGAAGCTTGGACCCCTTGTGATTATCGAAACTGCACCCACATTGTGTTCCCATCAGTCTGAAAATAGAGTCGTACGTATTTCCAGCGAAGAGGGAGCTGCCTTTTGTTTTGGGCAATGTTTCTCCTACTGTTTATATCTGAACATCCCAATAACGCAGCTTATGGTTACACCCAGCCTTCCCAGCCACTGCTCACATTTACTTCCTCCTCAACTGTCTCAGGAGGTCCAGCCAGAGCTACAGGGCTGAACAAAAACCCACCATCCGGACAGGGAAGCCAACACTTGAGTCAAAATCTTTTCAGGGAATTAGACTGCAACTGAGCACATAGGCACACTTGTCGTCAGTCCTCAGCCTCCCTACGTCTTTTGTTTGAGGCAGCGGTGGAAGTGTCTAAGAAAAAACAAATTTCCAAAGGGTGTGTATTTCTCTGGAAAATGGCACTAGAGGTAAAGACTAAGTACTCCTTCTGCGCTGTAGCCAAAGAGCTCGCGTGGCCCGCCCAAACATCAGGGAGGAGGGCATCTTCCTCCGCAAATATTCTGACTCAGCGCACACAGACCATGGCTGCAGATCTCTGAAGCATTCTCCTGACACTCTTAGTCACTAGCTACAAAGTATGCTCAGTAAACCATCAAGAACATGAAGAGTCCTGTTATTATTAAGTAGACATTTTCCCAGGTACCCAAAGTTATAAAAATTAGTAAAACAGAAACAGCCCTTGGACTAAAATCAGTTCGTATGAGCAGTCATTCCAGAAGTCTGACGCCCTTCATTTTGGGGTGCTAGTTTTGCATAAGTTTCAGATACGTAGTGTCCTCTTGGGTTAACCCTGGTCTCGGGAAGGCTCAGGTTGAGTTAGCTACTGAACTACGTTAGGTGACAACTTCTATGATTCACCAACTTGTGAGTTCTGTACGAGATTTCTGAAGGATGCCGACAAAATCGGGCATGTTGCTACCAGAGGGTTTCTGCCAAAAGTAAGAGTCTCCCATATCCCACGTGGAGCATGTGACTCATGGCCACAACCACTTATCGTTAAGAGCCAGAGCTGCCAACATCAAGAGGAGGTCGTCAAGGGAATGTCATATGCTGAGGAAGAGCAATGTGTCTGTGTGTACTCGGCTGGGGAACAGACGGGTAAGTGACCAAGGAACACTATTAACTTACGCACCTCGCTGTTTAGAAAAGAAATCAGAAAAGGGGTAAGATTTCAGGGAGGTTGGAGGCTGATGGTGGGAGGCAAGAGCTGGTCTTGGGGCAAAGATTAATGTATATAGAGAAATCTTAAGGGAAGGCCTTGAGATAGAGGAGCTACGAGGAAACCAACTGGATAGAACTGAAGAAGCCAACAGACAGAATGCGGAAGACCAGGCATGGGGACCTAACCCCGATGAAACTTCTGATGCTAACCTAGTGACTTACTGTGATGCCAGCAGGAGGGGCCAGAGTTCTAAACGTGGAATTCCACAGCTGCAGGCTCACCAGCTACATCTTGTGTTTATGGTCATATCTCCGGGTTCTTACGTCAACCTTTCAGTACATTAACTACAGCTTACGTCGAGGGATGTGCAGGAATCTCTACTTACAAGTCTTAGAAGATGGATTCATTTAATGAACAAACTTACTGAGCATTTAATATGAATTAGGAACACTGTTTTGAGTGCTTATAGTGAACAGGTGAAAAAACTGCAAACGCATTCATATAAAAGAGCAAATTTTCATAGATAAAAGTAGAGTGAGAACATACATGTGATCACTTGGGAACTGAAGTGGGATATACACACAAATATAATAATTTTTTTAAAACACTGACTAAAAATACTGAAGCTTGGGGCACCTGAGTGGTTCAGTCGGTTAAGTGTCTGACTTTGGCTCAGGTCATGATCTCACGGTTCATGGGTTGGAGCTCCGTGTTGGGCTCTGTGCTGACCGCTCAGAGCCTGGAACCTCTTTGGATTCTGTGTCTCCCTCTCTCTCTGCCCCTCCCCTGTTCGCACTCTGTCTCTCAAAAATGAATAAACATTAAAAAAACAACTTAAAAATTACGGAAGCTCAAAATATAATTGGAGAATACTTATAAATGATTAAAAAAAACAACTGTGGGGGGAAAATCTGCTAAAAACTGTGCAACAGCATGAATTTTTAGGAAGTCATGACACTGTCCTCAGTGCCAGGGAGGCATTCCTGCTCTGGGAAAGAAATAATTGAGAGAGCTTCTGAGACAATTTCTAAGAAAGAAATACATTCGTGTTTGTAACTGAAAAGATTCACGTATTTGTGTAACGAAAGGAATGGGCGGACTGGAGGTGGAGGTCTCAGCTATCGAGAAAGAGCGTCAGCTTGGACGATCAGGTCTGGGTTTGCATCCGATCACCTATCACAGGCGCTGTGAGACCTTCAGGGAGTTACAGACCATCCCCATCTGCTTTTCCATATGTAAAACAAAACACTAGGAATGCAAAAATCAAATGCCTGGATCTCATGTCCATCCACTTCTTCCCACTTTAGACCACAAAACCAAGCAGCCATGCCTGGGCGGCCATAATGGCAGCCTAAGTCGTCCCCATACTGCCAGAGGGACCTCTTCAAAACACAGTCTGAGGAGTGACCCATCCAAACAGAGCCAGCTCCTCCTCCCCGTGGCTGGCAAGGCCCTCTCTTCCTGAGGTCCCCCTTACGACTCTTCTGATACCGCTCCTCTGCTTGTTCAGGGTACCCCACGCTCGGGCCGCACCAGTTCTTCCCTGAGGCCTCAGGTCTTCTGCGCCTACTGTTCATCCCCTCTGGGAACGCCTCCCCTTGGCATAGCCAGCATCTTTCTATGCGCAGTTTTTTAAACATTAAAAAAAAATTTTTTTTTAATGTTTATTTTTGAGAGAGAGAGAGAGAGAGAAAGAGAGCGGAGGATGGGTAGAGAGAGGGGGAGACACAGAATCCAAAGCAGGCTCCAGACTCTGAGCTGTCAGCACAGAGCCTGAGGCAAGGCTCACGAGCAGTGAGATCATGACCTGAGCTGTAGTCAGATGCCTTACTGACTGAGCCACCCAGGTGCCCCTGGAGACCAGTTTTTTAAATGTCAGCACCTCAAAAACATCTTCTATCGAAAATAGGCCTTCTCATTATTTCCTATGTAGCCCCCTGCTTACTCCTGTCAAATCACTTTTGATAACTTGTACTTTTCTCTCGATGTATTGCCTGTCTTGAAGCAATATGAGGATTTTAAAGAACTGTGTCACCCTTGGACTTGGGGCCGTTGCTGGCACTGAACGGGTATTAATACTGTTTTAATGCGTAGTTCTCAACAATGTCACCTTCATCTGTCTCCAAAGAAATTAACACACAACTTAGCCATTTTATTTCAAACACACTAGTTTTAGGACTCCTAGTGTTTACTTATTTGTAATAAATGCTTATTTTCTGAGAAGTGTTCTCCACTAAAACTCTTTCATTATATAGTTGGCAGCATAATACAGAAAGAAAAAGAATACAAACAGACTGGTCTAAAAAAACTAATTACGTCCTTTATTACCTGTGGCCTTGTGAAAAAAAAAATCACACCTTTGTCACTCAAGTACTTCATGCTCCTCACTGTGGCTCAAGAGAACCCTTAAGCTCTTCATCTGAATGGGGGGGGGGGGTGCGGGAGGGAGGCAATGGCTGCCTGAGCCGTAAGTGTCACATGAAATAATGTACATGCAAGTGTTTTGTTATGGCATCTCTGAGGCCAGCGAGAGCATAGAGTCCTACACGTTAGCCTTATTTTAAATGTATGCTATTTCCTGTGATGCCTACACAGAGATTTTCTAGGCTCCCTCCCTCTTTTCCTACTGTCTTTTCCCCCCAGACAGGTAAAATCAAGAGTCAAGCATACAAAGGTCCTAAAAAACGGGCTCTCATAAATATATTATAGGAGGACAAAAATCTTAAACCACCACAGGGCTTTCATAGAGGTAATCACAGTTCAGAGAAACTAAAATTGACCGTATCTTGGAATCAGTTTAAAATGTCAAGTTACCAACAGCGCTCTGTCTAGGCTGAGCAGGTTGGGAAGCTACCTGACAGCAAATAGGAGGGACAGTGACACCACTCTACCGCAAGTCACAACGCCTACCTGGCCACTCATCCATGTCATGGGCTTTGGTGTCTAGCCTTCTAAACCCACTGGTTGGCCTCAAGGGACCAAAGGAAAAAAAACTAGGAAGTCTCAAGTAATGAACTGAATCGGTAAATCGGTAACATGGTTCCGAAACGGCCTTGGCCAGGGAAATGCACCAGCACCCTGCCTGCGCTCCGCCAGCTCTATACAGCCACTCGCTCAGGTAGTGAGACTCTGGCATCTGTGAGGCAGCTGGCCGGCCTCCAGCTTCCCCTGCCTTTGCCAGAAAACCGCCTAACTTCCAAAAAGTGCTCCTGAGTCGTCCAACATTCCCAGACTCCCATCTTATGGCTGGAGGAGTCCTTACTAATTTTAGATGCAAGGACGCCTTCTGTGAGCAATTAGCTCCTCAGAGGCTCCGCCCCCATCCTGCTTTGACACCCAACGTCACGGACACCGAGAAAACAAATACAGCTATCAAGAGTCAGTGAAAAGAGCAGTCAAATCGAGACAGAAGCACCACTCTGCAACTTTAAGAAATAGGTTGGAGGCGCTTCCCAAGGAAATAAGTGTCTACCTTGCCCCAAAGAGTTGGGAGAGACAGTAGACTAACCAACAGAAAAGACTCAGACAAGAGGAAGAAACTAAGAAGTAGAAAAAAAGACCAACAGAGTAAGACGTCCAGACAGACAGATGGGGCTGGAGCAGGGCAGGGTGAGGGGGTGGGAATCACAGGGACAGAGACGGACACAGAGATATCTTAGGAGAGAACAACTCTGAAGGTGTATTTCTTCCTCTGTGATTTTCAAGAGTCTGGTTCTCTTCAGCTTAAGAATACATTTTAAAGCAAGCAAAATAACATTTCAAAAGTGGTTCAATGCTGATTCTTAAGTCCCTCCCAGTCTCTGTCTTTTAAGAACCTTAAAATCAACAACCTCACCCCTCCACACCCTACTCTGCACACAACCTTCTCCGTCTTTCTCCCAGTGCAGCACAGGGCGGCGGCCGCCAGAGAGCCCGCAGTGCCTGCAGTGTGGCCCCTTACCTTCAGCAGCACCACGTCCACAGTCCTGTCCACCTTGGAGATGTCACACAGGCTGTAGCGCCTCTTGTGCCGTTCATACATTTTTGTCCAAATGCAGAGGAGAGTAAACAAAACGCAGGAGACGTACCCACTGTTAACTTGGGGGACGGACCAGCGCACTCCCCCAAGTCTAGAGTTCCAAATTTCTCACGCTGAGCTGGAGATCTGTGCCTTCCAGACTCCTCTCTCTAAAAAACCCTCAAAGGGTCCCAAAAACGATCAAGAAGAAACCAAGCAGAATCCAACTCCTTGAACTAACGGAGAACTTGCTGGCAACTTCAGAGCGCTGGGATGATAAATTTGTGATTCATGATATAAACAACAAGTGCCTCCTGATGCTGAGCTTTAGGCAGATCTTGAGGGAAAGACAAGCACACACCGTTCCCATCACTGGCGGTCACTCCGGCAGGAAGGTTAAGGATGAACCGGCTCGGCATAATGGCTGACACCCGTGGGGGAAAAGCCCAGAGCCGGCAATAGAAATCCAGTATGTACTTTATCAGGAAAAGAGAGAGAGAGGGAAAGGGAAGACAACTCTACTTCAAAGGGATGCCATGAAAACATTCTCATTCTCTCATTAGCTTCTGTTCTTAAGGTTTAAAAAAAGAAAAAAAAAAGAAAAAAGGAAAAAAGACAAGGAAAATCAATGTTTCCTTTATAGGGAAAAAAAAGGAGACGCTTGACGATTCTGTTCAGAGTCCAGTCTTTAGTCAGCCTGTTGCTCACCAGGCAGCAGGGCTTGGTTCTGATTTCAGTAGAAAATATCGCCCGACAGCAGAGGGGAAGGAGAAAAGAAAGCCCCCTCCCCCTCTGCCCCCCTCCTCGGGCGCAGGCCCTCCCCTGCCCCAGCCCCCCTCTCTCCCTCACCCTCAGGAACACCACTCCTTGCCCTTTCAGCTCTGCAGCCAGCAGCCTTGGAGGTTTGAAAACCTAATTGCAGTGGTGGGAACATGATTCATCCACAGACGAAGAAGAGAAAAACAAGGCTTCCTTTTCCAACCCACTTCCTGCTCCTCCCGCTGCCCCTTCTCCTCCTCCTCCTCCTCTCAGTCCCCTATGAAAAAGGCTCTGTCAGGCATCGCAAGATGCTCCTCGAACGCTCTGAACGCTCTGATGTCGGAGCCGGCCGGCAATGCAAGGGGAGGAGGTCGCCCTCGCCGTCACGGGCCAGGACAACACGCTCCTCTATTCCACGAAGGACGGCAAAGTGAAACCGCCCAGGGCGCGCGCCGCAGCTCCCTGCCAGATGCAGACCAGTGACTTCATGGGAGAAAAATGTCAGCCCAGCATCTCGGGGCTGTGTCTCTGGGCTCCAGAAGTGGCTGCAAAAGTGCCTGACGGCGCTTAAAAAGCAGGAGCTCAGGGTTTTGGTTTTTTGCAGGGGGACGCGGGTGGGGAGGACAGAGTGGCGGCAGGGCCTTAAGGAAAGCTGAGGAGAGAAGGAGCAGGGTGAACGGCACCTCTGGTCGAGGAGGGTCGGCCGGGCCGCGCCGTGGCCCCCCTGCACCCCTTCCACGAGCCCTCGCTGAGCCTGCGTGCGCCTCTGTCACTTCACCCGCCTGTTTTCTTACTGAGACCCACTGCCCCCAACCCGGCCCCACCTCGTGCGGCAACCTGGGCGTGGGGACAGGCCTACCCCAGACCTCTTCCTGACCTCAGACACCTTCTCACTTGGTTTGTGAGTGATCTGGGAGGGGAGAAAAGGAGGAAGTGAAGGAAGCAAAAGGAAAGAGAGAGGGAGAGAAGGCAAGGATACGAAGGTCTCCTTGTAGGAGCGTCAGGCTGCCGCCATTTTCCTCAAGGGGCCAGGGGAGCCGTAGCCAGACCCAGAGAGCGTGAATGAGGGGGTTCAGCTACCACAAGGGGAAAGGAAGAAAAGAGATCTAGTACTTAAATTTCTGCCCGTATTGCAAACGGAGCTGGTGGCAAGGTTTCTCGGGAGTTACAAAGGCCAGGCGGTCTCGCTGCTCACCAGCCCAAAGGCGGGAGACGCGGCGGACCCCACGAGAAAGCGACTGTTTTCCTCGCCTACCACTTACTGCGCTGCAGTCCCAGCGGTGACCGACCAGCACCCGGGCCCCCACCCCTCACGGTGGCATCCGAGGCCTGCAGGTGGACGGCCTCCCCTTCCCCACATGCCCCCAGTGAGCCCGGGCTTCTGGGAGGTTACCAACAAGAACAGGGAAACAGATGTTGCTTTTCATAAAGAATCAGGATGCAAAACAGTCGAAACAGGATCAGTAGAGCAAACTTAAAAAGTTCTGACCAAAGTTCTTGCTCAGACTCACCCAAAGGGTTTTTTTTTTTAAATATTTATTTTTATTTTTTGAGAGAGAGAGAGAGGAGAAAGAGACAGAGTGAGAGCAGAGGAGGGGCGGGGGTAGGGGGTAGGGGGCAGGGTCCAGGCTCTGAGCTGTGAGCACAGAGCCTGACGCGGGCCTCAAACAAACCCTGAGATCATGACCCAGGCTGAAGCTGGATGCTTAACCGACTGAGCCACCCAGGCGCCCTCCAAAGGGCTGTCTTTACAAACGCTTTAAGACTGTGGTGCAGAGCACAAACTGGAAGGCCCTTCAGGCTGCCGTGTATGGGAAAACTTGCGACTTTATCAGCTTTTCTGGGTGACCTTTCATGAAGCTGGAATTCAGAACTCCCCCTCCTCCCAGCTGAACACAGCGCCGCTCCCCTCTGTCCTCAACATGGTCTAGTCCTCCTGCCACTCCCTTCTGTTTTAATTAGAATCGAATGTTTCCTGCTTCCAAGGTTCCCAGGCATCTCTCAAGGGATCAGAGAGGCTTTAATCACCACACAGCCCTCCTCGTCGAGACGTCGCTAACTACCGACTGACGGAGATCATCTATATTGCTGTAACGGACATTTTGTGCCTCGCAGGGACGCAAACAAATAGCCAGGTCTCCGTCCTCAACAAGTGTATATAATCAGAGAGAAAACGGGTTCAAAATAACGTAGTTGTCGCAAAGGTTTTGAGATCTATAGACTGAACTATTTTATTACCAACGGTCTGCTGACTTTGGGCCACGGTCTGCAAACCTACCCCATCCTACACAATGAGCCCCCCACAAAGGTCTGGAATCTTCCTTACATACTCTTCCTTCTTGTAGAGCATATGCTCCAGGTGGGGGACAAATGCTCCGGGTGGGGACAAACGCTCCGGGTGGGGAAAAAAGGTCTGCTTTGCTTCCCCCTCTGGGTCTGTTCGGCACTTTCCACCGAACAGAGAGTCTGCGGTCCTGGGCTCGGGCTGCTGCTGTGACAATTCCAAGTTTCTATCAAAAACATCTGGAACCACTGAGCAGTTATTCTGTTAGGATTTTGAAACACAGCAACCAATCATTTTATATCCAAACCAGAGCAGAGAGCTACGAATTTTTGTTTTGAGAAAATGTCCCCCTTCTTTTAATTTTGGGAACTTGTAGTAAAATATGTTTATTATTCACGGCCTCTTACAATAGGAGTTATTTACGAGATTAACGGTCTCTCCCTTCTGTGTCCTCCGTCTCACTCTCCATCCACAAAAGGAGTCTCAAATTCTTCAACAGATGCAGCCACTGCTTTTACCCTGCTCATATCACAGGCAACATATGTTCTTAAAGATTCCAGAAAAGGACATAGAAAAATGTTTTATGCATTAATTCAACCACAGCATTTCTGTTTGTGAATTAAATCTTCTCTGTATTTAAGCAGTTCTTCTGGGTCAACTCTATTCGGCTCCCTTTGCTTAGTTAGGGCAGGGCCCAGTCCAGAGTCTCCAGAGTGGAGTTTCTGAATTAGTACACCACCTAGTGGGTGTGCTGAAGTTCCAAACAGAACACCAAAAGCCAGGAAGCACTGCCGGGAGGGGGTGCGGGAATCCACTGCTACTAAGCAGCTTTCCTGGAACCCCAAAGGGAGTGGCAGCAGCATGTGCTGGCCACTGGCTAACTAAGCCTCAGGAGACACAAGGTGCCAGGGTGAAAATCAAGGTCTCCTTCTATTCCGAGGTATGCCAGGGTCTCACTGAGCGACGCGGTCTAATTAGGTGGACTCTCTGGACCTAGGTTTCCAGAACTGAAAAAGGACAGGCGTTGGACGCTCTCTCAAGTTCCTTCTTGATCAGATATGGTCAGTCTGAGACTAAGAAATCTTTACCACCTGCCACACAGCTCATAGGATGTGGGCAGATTCAGAGGAGGAAAGGGAATTGAGAAATTCTCTCAAAATCCGTTGCAGAAAACATGTAGTGAGTTTTTGCATCATTGTATTTTCCTCCTCTACTTTCACATGAAATCAGAAGGAAGGAAAGGTCTACCACAGTTAATTTTCATTTATCTGTGATTTCATCAATTTAAAAATAGTGAGTCATCCAGAGTCACATGTTTGATGGTGGCAAGATTGACTAGAATACAGATAAGACACTTCATGTCCACTTGGACAATTCGAGTCTGCTTGGAATCACCGACTATTTGACGTATGACGGCTGCCTGAGAGAGATGAGAGAGGAGGAAATTAATTACAATGGCTACGAAGTCACTGTTTCCATCTGGGATTTCCTTTTCAATTTCAGCCTAGGTGTCTGAGCACGACAGGTCCAGGAGAGGGAGGCCTGGGACCTACCATCCACCGCCCCGCCCCCCAGCACTTCTCTGACTCACGGATTTAGAGGTTCCAAGAAGGTGAAAAAAGCAAAGCGGAAGGCCTTGGCCCGGCATTCAACCAGCAATTCTTGTTACCATCGCGTGGGTGGTGGCAGAGCAGCGCCTTCTTCGCTTTAACCCCTTCTTGCCTTTGCAAGAAGAAACCTGAAGACCGTTTAGCTGGTGGCAGCAAATGATCTGACCGCAGTAACAACAGTAAGAAGAAATTACGATGGAAGAACATAACAAAAATAACAATAAAGCCATAAAAATGTCTTTCTCTTAAAACATTTTTTCTATTATTATTATTATGTATTTTTTTAGAGACAGGGAGCGTGAGCAGGTGAAAGGCGGAGGGACCAGAGAGAGAATCTTAAGCAGACTCCACGCTCAGTGCAGAGCCCGACACGGGGCTCGATCTCTCTACCTCAAGATCATGATCTGAGCCGACATCAAGAGTCGGACGCTCAACTGACTGAACAACTCGAGAGCCCCTAAAAATGTCTCTTTACAAGCTTCTGTTCCTCCTGGGAAACCAGTCCACGAACATGTCCAAAAATGTTAAATGTTACTAAAATGGCCCACAGCTTGGTGAAATAAAAGGAGGGGGCGGGACGAGAAAGGAGGGGGCAGATTCGCAATGCGAATGTGCAAAAGCAGTGACAGGATAGTTTCTTCCACAGCGAGATTCATTAATAACAACGTGTCCTGAGGACTTCCTGTCTGCCAGGTGCTTCCACACGGACAACCTCATTTATTCCTCATCAAGAGCTCCAAGGTCACTGTCTGCGCCGGGGCGGAGGAAGACCTGCCCGAAGCGGTCCCGCCAGTTGTGAAGGTCGCACCGCTGATAAAATGAGTCTCCATTAAACTCCATTCTGTGAGTCTTCTTCCTCTCCATTATGTATCTTATTCTGCCTTGACTAATAAACCCCACACACAGTTAAAGAAATGAAACTGCCGTTTAGAAAATGGAAGTAAAAAAATTGAGGAAAGAAAACTTAGAACTCCTTGCTTGTACCAGTAGCTCAGACTGGACTCTACACAAATGCCAAAGGTTAGAAAACATTTTTCCTCTTTGGATAAAAATGACAAATGGATCCTAATTTTAGAAAGTTCAGGTAGACAGTGTATCATTATACAGAACAGAGTCAATTTGTCGACATTTTCATCCTGAATGTTTCCCTTTTTTAGCCGCTCCCTGCCCTCTAACAGAATACAAAAAATCAGGACAAACTCACCCAACAGAGAGACGGGAAGATTTCTGGATTTGGACAACTACCAGCCAGCCAGGCCTGCTCTAGAACAAACGGGTCTAGGACTCCTCGCTCTTCTCTTTGGAACAAACGTTAGCTATTTCTCGTAGCAGCATTTCAAGTATGTGAAGACACACATCACGACTCACCACCCTCCTCACGGCTTTCTCCTGGACCACGATTCCCAGGGCCGCTCCTCGGGCCACAGGGAACCCAACGCAGGGCTCTCCGTGCTTCTGGTGACTGCGAGCCTGGGCCGATCAAGATCAAACTTACCCGAGTACCACCCCAACTAGGAAGACACAAGCCTCTGATGAAATAGGCTCACTTCCCATATTTTTTTTTCTTTGACTCAAATCAGGTCTTCTCCATCCCATAAACTTGTGATTTTATTTAAAGACCCACCTCACATCTTCCCCTTCTTTATTCTCACTGAAGTTACTGTTTTAGCTAAAACCAGCATCTTGAATCTAGATTTTGTCACTGAAATAACAGCTCTCTCTCCAAACTCTGTGTCATCCGTAAGCCTGCACAGCAAGGCTAACAACGGGGACCCGGAGATATCTCACTACCCGCCCTCCCCCCGCCCGGAAGGACATCAGTGCAGAGAGCACTCTTGATGTAAAGTGCTATTCCATCAGCTACAAAGCCAAATGAACCCTGAGCCCCATTTCTTCATCTTCTTTACTACATGGAACAGTCTGTAAAATTTCTTGCTGGAACAAACACACCGGATCCATGGGGCCCTCCTGTTCTACCTGGTTAGTGGCCCTTCTAAAAGGAGAAACGAGATACCACCCATGGAGCGTACTGTTGGATGATCGTTTCTCTGTGTGGTCACGCAGTATATTTGAAACCAGAGGCCAAAGATGGTCATATCCCATCAACTATAAATCATATTCATGATTCTTTTTTTAATTTTTTAAAGTAGGCTCCACGCCGCGTGGAGCCCAATGCAGGGCCTGAAGTCACAACCCGGAGATCAAGACCTGAGCTGAGCGTAAGAGTTAGATGCTTAACCAACTGAGCCACTCCGGCACCCCACATCCATTATTATTTCCGAATCTTCTAGCAACACTTATTTTTAGCATGACCTTTATGAGTGCATCACGTAAGACTGGACAGCACTGACAAACAAAAGCTATTCTAATTTTTTCCTCATGATGATGCAATATAAGAACTTTTCACATTTAGACATCTTACCAGCTTCATAATCCTCTCATTGCAAACTTTCAGTTGAGTAAAGTAACTATAAGTAACAGCACCTCTCTCCCCGCCAAAGCATTAATAATAAAAAAAATATGCTCCCTCCACACTTTCTTATTCTTCAACACACCAACTATACTATTGATACTAAAATGAATTTTGTACACAAAAGTGTACTTTTGCTGTTTTTCCCACTCAAATAGTGTGTACATACATTTACAAGTTCAAAAAGCCTGAGGTTCAGGCTGAATTTCTGGTCCTAACTTCTATTTCAGATGGTAACCCAGGCCTTGAACAATATTTTTGTAGTTATCACTTAGATAATTCTTAAACATCTTTACTGAAGTATAACTGACATGCAATAAAATGCACCTATTTCAAGTATAGTAGATATTTTGTAAACATTGATTTTTAAATAGAATTTTCAAATTTCCCCCAAAGATTATGGCTTTAAAATACACTCGTATTTTAAAAACATGGAATGCTCAGAATGCTAAAAATGGCAAATTTATGGGTACCTGGGTGGCTCAGTCAGTTTAGCCTCTGACTTCGGCCCAGGTCATGATCTCACGGTTCGTGGGTTCGAGCCCTGCACCAGGCTCTGTGCTGACAGCCAGCTCAGAGCCTGGGGCCTGCTTCAGATTCTGTCTCCTTCTCTCTCTGCCCCTCCTCCGCGCCTTCTCTCTCTCTCTCTTCCCCCTCCTTCCCTCCTTCAAAAAATGAAAAAAATAAACATTAAAATTTTTTAAAAAATAAAAATAAAATTAAGATGGGGAATTTAGTATCAGTAACAATTTAAACAACCAAGAAATTTCACACAGAGCATTTCTAATACTGGGTGGCTGTACACTCCAACGTCACGTGCCACTGACCTAAAGCTCGAACAGGCTGACTTTCAGGAAATGAAGTTAATTAGACAAGCATTTATTGAACACCTATGCTCGGCACTGAGGATATAGCAGCAATTGAGACATGAAGGAGTTATGATAAGGTGAGAGACATGTCCGCACAGAGGAATCACAGGACCCCAGGACAGGCCTGCCGTGGAGATGCTGACTCATCAGGGGCCCTCCGGGTGAGCCGCAGCTAACTAGGTGAGAGGCGGGGAGCCCCCGGACGGAGAGCCGCAGAGGCATCCTCTGCACATTCCGGCAGAGGACTGAGTGAGGGCCAAGGACCAGACGCGAGACAGAGCGAGTGGCAAAGGACAAGGCCTGCGGAGCAGGAAAAAGGCAGTTCCAGGTAAACATGCTACTTACACTGAGAAGTCTGAGTCACCACAAACAAGAAAAAGCCGTGGAAGGCTTGTTGGCTAGGGAAAGGCACGAGCAGTTCTGCGCTTCAAAAATACGTTTTTCTAGAGCATGCTCGCAGTCGCATGTTGGATGAGAGGAGGGGGGCCTGAATTCAGGTGATGAAAGTGGAGATCGAGAAAAGGAAATGAGAGAGTCTGAAGATATTAACCGTTAACAGGCAGTGGAGGCAGAGGAAGAGGGGGAAAAGCAGTGTTGTTAGACCAGAATGCTACCTGGGCAACCCGATAAACAGTGGGGGGGAGCCCAGGGAGGCGGCAGGGAGAGATCGGATGAGGAGTCGTTTTTTGGTGTTGTTTTTAATGTTTATTAATTTATTTTGAGAGAGACAGAGAGAGAGCACGCGCGTGAGCATGTGAGTAGGGGAGGGGCAGAGAGAGACAGTCCCAAGCCGGCTGTGCTGCCAGCTGAGGGTCCAACATGGGGGCTCGAACTCACGAACTCTGAGATCATGACCTGAACTGAAATCAAGTGTTGGATGCTTAGCCCACTGAGCCACGCCGGCACCCCTGATGACGAGTCAGTTCCAGATGCAGAGAACCTGAGGGTCTCAGAGACATCCGAGCAAAGCCGTGGTAAGCAGGCAAGCGTGTGCATCTGGAGCTCAGAATGGCTGGGACTGGGCATTCGGATTTGGGAACCAACACGTGGACGGGACATCAGGGACACCAAAAGAAGGAAAGATTTCAAAGAAAGAACGGCAAACGGCGCCAAGTGCTGTAAAAAGCTCACGCAAGTAAGAGATTTGGATTTTGCTACATAAACTGTTCTGTAGGCCTGGGCGGGGCAGCTCTGGGGTAGCGGAGAGAGGAGGCTGATCTCAGTCTTCTGCCTCGTCACAGGGAACATTCAGGTTGTCTGCACACTCCACTTTTCCCAGCTGTCTCTTAGGAAGTCTTTCCTATTAGAGAAAGTGCCTTAGTGGATCTTTCCACAATGTTCCTACAGGACTGCTAACTTGGTAATAAACACTTTAGACTCCAAAAAGACTTTCTGAGACGTGACTAAAGCATTAGCAGAGAAACGGGACCATTAAGACAAAGTGAGTTCTTTGCAACATGTATGCCTGTTCTTTTGTGCACTTTCCACTTTTTCCAGGAGGTTCCACCACAGAGACCAGAAGAGGACATTTGAATGTACACACTGCTATCTTGGTTAGGAATATGGACAAGCGCTTCAGCAAGGAAATGGAAAAAGAAGGGAACAGCCAACAAGAAACTCCCTTTCCATACCGACTTCTATGGAAATAAGAACGAACCTCATTCTATAAAACAAAGGCAATGAGATCAGGGAAACAACACTGACGTTTACTGACCAGAATTCCCTAATGGGATTTTGTCATCACTAGCCAGTCGTGGCCGGTTAGTAGTGAACCAGCAAAGAATAACAAAATTTGTTTACCCATCCAACAAATACTGGAATGCCTGCTGTAGTCAGGTGGCTCTGCACGGTGTTAGGAGCTATAAAGGTGGATGAGGCGTTTCTGGAGCCTCAAGAAAGGGACAATGGCAGGAAATACAAATATAAGATAGCCTAGACAGTACAAACGAAATGCAGAATTCCAGCAGAGGAATGAGGATCTCTGGCTGCACTGATTAGGTAGAAAATTCCATGAGGGTGGGCGTTGCCTGTGATGCGTGTGAGGCAGGGCACGAAGCTGGTGAGTGGCCCGTAAGACAGAAGAGTAGCCACACTGTCTAGTTACAGGCGTCAAGTCCTGTAAGGGAGCTCTATGAGCATCAGCCTGGGAAAGCATCAACAGCCTAGATTATAAAAGCACATGATGTCATGCCGAAAAGTTTAGATTCTATTGAGGCTCGTGGGAGCCACCGAGGACTACGCAGCAGAGAAGCAGAGTGACTCGTGCTGTAATTCGGGAAGACGGTACACACATCTTCAGCCCCATCAAGCCTAATCCCCCTCGCCTGGAGATCTCCATGGTCTTATCCAGTCTTATTCACTACTGTTCCCTTAGGTAGACATACCATTGGTTTCTCAATGTTCTACAATCAGGATATGGTTCTTTTTTCTTTTTAACTTTTTAATGTTTATTTATGAAAGAGAGAGCATGAGTGGGGGAGGGGCAAAAAAAGAGGGACACACTGAATACAAAGCAGGCTCCAGGCTTTTTGAGCGGTCAGCACGGAGCCCGATGTGGGGCTCGAACTCATGAACTGTGAAATTGTGACCTGAACTAATGTCAGATGCTTAACCGATGGAGCCACCCAGGTGCCCCGGTATGTGGTTCTTCCTACCTCAGCAACCTTGGCTCTTAGGAACAGTTGCGGGTTATGAAATTCCCTACCTTGTCTCTTCACCTTAGCCAAAATCCACGCCTCAAATCCTGCTTTCCTTTTTTTTTTTAATGTTTTTATTTATTTATTTTATTTTTGAGAGAGAGAGAGACAGCGTGAGCAGGGGAGGGTCAGAGAGAGAAGGAATCACAGGATCTGAAGACAGGCTCCAGGCTCTGAGCTAGCGGTCAGCACAGAGCCTGACGCGGGCCTTGAACCCACGAACCGTGAGATCATGACCTGAGCCGAAGTCGAACGCTTAACTGACTGAGCCACCCAGGCGCCCCAAATCCTGCTTTCCTAATGAGGAATCTCTGTCCACTCTAACCCACCTTAAAACTCTGTCCTTTGCACTTTGACGGTCCTTAACTCTGTTACAATCACTCTACAGCATCCTGCCCCGTCTTGGCTCTGGATGCTGCTCTTTGACTGTAGGTGGGGGCTTAAAGTTCCTTAAAGCCAACAGCCCCTCTTCAATTTCTCCTGCAAAATGCCAAGAACGGCACCAGACGCTCGAAGGCTAGATTCACTTATCACCACAGTCATAATCCTCAGACTTTTCCAATGGCTGACCAGATTTACTTACTAAATGAGAGAACAAATTTTTTTTTGTCAGAGCTGACATATAGAAAAGAGGCGTGGTCTAAACGACTTTCTGAATTTAAAGGATAAAAGTCCTGGTCAGACTTGAAAACTCATGTTAAAAATAGCCATACCATACTCTTAGGAAAATTCTGAATCCCACGTAAAATGCAAATGTATGACTTTAGGAAATTACTCAACGTACTCTTATTTTTCACTTCACGGCAAAAAGAACAGCCCTAACACAGTCACTCAGACAAGCCAAAAAAAGATTCAGCTTCCCATGGAAGACTTCCCGTATCCCGCCCCGCACCACCAGACGGTCGTGCCTTCCAAAAAGAGAGAGGCACAACTTGCTCTTTTTATCAACTCTCCACAAGAGAAAACAAAGGGAAAAGAGAAAAGTCCTTCAAGGAAAAAAGACCAAAAAACCCTACTCTCTAACACTACTGCCAGGTCAGTTTTGGCATCTGCCTATTCCCAAAAGAATAAATCTGGTTTTGCTCATTTAGAATCTACCCTTTGGAGCTTGTGTTTGATCATTTTATTTAACTCGAACAGATACTTTGGTGTTCTGAGAATTGTTCAGGAAGTACAGCATAACTGTCTGTCTCCGATGAAACTCTAACAATTGGTTTCAGAAGAGCTATTAGCACGGACCTACATTTTGGGGCGGGGGGGGGTAGGGGGGCGGGGTGGCCCTGTACTTCAGTCCATGTAGGCCGAGATGTCCCCCACAGGACACACGAGAGGAAGGGAAGGGATGGCCCACTGGCCAGTGACTCGCCAGCACCAGGTCAAGAAGATAAAACTCTGCAGGTGGCCTGCCTCTGGAAGCTAAGAGAAGCTCTCTGTTCCATAGTTTCTCACCTGCAAAATGGGGTAAAACCCAATCATGGCAAACACTGAAGGAAAAATGTCATTAAGAGGAATAAATGAATTGATACACGTGTTTTGTAAGTGCCCACGGCATGAGCATGAAGTGTTAACTGCTGTAATATTTCATTATCATCAGTGCCCTTTGCTTTACTTATTTAAAAAAAAAAATAAAAAGGGCATTTAAGTCTCCCTACGAGGGTGGATGGAAGGCAAAACCAAGTCATGAATATTCTGCCTCAAATTCGCAACTAAAGACCAAAACCCCTTTGCTCTGAATCAGATTGCATGTTCCCCATGAAGGTATGTGTATCCTGGGACAAGAAAACAGAGGGGAAAGTCTTCTTTTCACTGTTAAGTGGGGACAGCAGATAGCTTCTCCAGAAGCTAAGGCCACAGGAGCCATGGAACTTCTGAGCGCCATGTTGTTTATGGAGAAGCAGCTCTTTAAAAACGTCGAGTTGGGACTGGAACTTACACGAAAGAGTTAGCCGTGGCGGAAAAAGAGGAAAAAAAAAAAAAAAAGAAAAGGAAAATGCTCTTCCTCTGAGGCAAAGGGAAAGGAGTAAGAAAAGACAGATATTTATAGATTTTTCCTGGCCAATCCCCAAGTGCCTAATTTGGGCTGAACTTACAGTGGCCCTGAGCAATCCCCCGTCAAGGCTGAAATACAAGTGTGACCCGCTGGGATAGAGAGCATTTGGCTCTAAGAGGTGACTCTGGGGGAGAAGCCGGCTCGCCAGCTCCTCCGGTCTTGTCTCCTCTTCTCCTAAGACTCCTCTACCGAGGCCGCACAAGTCAACTTGCCATCTTGTGTTCAGACGGAACTTTTCGCCTGCTGCCCCCATGCCCCTGATCTTGCCCTCTGCTCTCATCGTCTTCCCTGTTTATTCAAAACAGGTCAAGTCTTTAACTTCTTCCAACGTGATAGCAAAGGTGATGCCTCCACTGAGCACTCAGTCAGAAAGCAGACACTCTCAGGACTGCGCCAGCACGCCCTTCGCCCTGAAAGCATCCATCGATGATCACACGAATCCACGTGCCTTTGTCCAAGACCCTCGGAGCAAGACACCTCCTCTTCCTTGGATCTCCTACAGATTCCTGGCCTTAGCAATCAACAAATGGTTCCTGCATGAATAAATAAATATCCACCTCTCGGTCTGAAGACCTTTCAGGCAAGGTAACCCCTTTCTCTGAAGATCAAATTGGCACAGGCCCTCTGGATTCAGAAGCTCCTTTTGGTCATAAGTCTAATCCCCCACCCCGGATTTCTGATACAGGCCCTCTGGATTCAGAAGCTCCTTTTGGTCATAAATCTAATCCCCCACCCCGGATTTCTGATAAGAAGATCTACACTAAAGAAAGGCATCTACTCTGCGCACTGCAAAGAAACGCTGGGAAGAGTTAGACCTTATCAAGAAATAGGACATGCCACAAATGAGTCAGCTAGTGGAAGAACTTCCCCGTCTACTCTGACTGGCTT
Organism: Mungos mungo; assembly: GCA_004023785.1. Taxonomy (NCBI): domain Eukaryota; kingdom Metazoa; phylum Chordata; class Mammalia; order Carnivora; family Herpestidae; genus Mungos; species Mungos mungo. The sequence goes on along the minus strand of PISW01000616.1, from coordinate 392,797 downwards.
TGTGAACTCTAAATTGCAGCTCAGGTGAAATTCTGTAAGGCCATTCTGAAAATCTGACTAAATACACACTGATTTTTATTTGTTCATAATTATCAACAGACTGATGCCTAGTGCCTTTCTCAATATGCAGATGTCTCTTTCTGGAAATAATATAAATGTTTTTAACATAAACCTTGAAGAGAAAAACGTTCTCAGTGAAACTTAAAAACTATATCCTCTGGGGCGCCAGGGTGGTTCAGTCGGTTGAGCATCCAGCTTTGGCTCAGGTAATCTCACAGTTCATGAGTTTGAGCCCTGTGCTGGGCTCTGTGCTAATGGCTCAAGAGCCTGAAGCCTGCCTCAGATTCTGTGTCTCTTTCTCTCTCTCTCTCTAAAAAGTAAATGTTAAAGAAAAAAAAAATATATATATATATACACACACACACACACACACACACAGACACTTTGCACAAAATGGTGAATTAGAAAATGAAAAGACTAAGTTTCAGGGAAGCATTTGGGACTTCCTTCAATGCTGTGCGTGTGTATATACTCAATGTGTGTGTCTAATGGCTCACAAGACTGCACAGCACTGACCAGCTGGCTGCTATGCCGAGGACAATACAGCTAACAAATCAAGCTCCCTGTGGGGAGGGCTTATGCATTAGGAGGGCTACTCCGTGAGCTCCCACCACTGTGCAGGACACACAGGAGGTCTTTGCTCTGTCCCTCCCTCCAACTTGCCACATGTAACTGTCACAATACGTCCCTTCTGCCTACCTGGGTGCCAGGGCACCTCAGTCTGTTGGGTGCCCAACTTCAGCTAGGGTCATGATCTCACAGCTCATGGGTTCGAGCCCTGTGTCGAGCTCTGTGCTGACAGCTCAGAACCTGGAGCCTGCTTCAGATTCTGTGTCTCCCTCTCTCTCTGCTCCTCTCCTGCTTGCACTCTGTCTCTCTCAAAAAATGAATAAAACCATTAAAAAAAATTTTTTTTAAAAAGAACAAGCATTGGTGGTCTTCCAAAGAACACAGTATTATTTAATATGGCTTTCTGTTTTCTTTCTTTATACAAGTGGAGTTTTCCAAGGTCTGAATTCTAATGGCTCTTCTCTAATTCTCATACTGATGAACCTGAAGTTTCGATCTGTTCTGTTTCACTACAAAGGCAATTATCCAAATTGTATAGATCGAAAGATGGACCACTGTTCTTGGTTCAACCCTAAATGCTCATGTTAATGAGTTATCAATGAGGAGCTTCCTCTTCTCCACCTGCTTTTTTATTATTTTAATTTTTATTTTTTTTAATTTGAGAAAGTGTGTAAGCGGGGGACAGGGGCAGAGAGAGGGAGGGAAGGAGAATCCCAAGCAGGCTCCCTGCCCAGCACGGAGCATGACACGGGGCTCAATCTCACCACTCTGAAATCATGACATGAGCCAAAATCAAGGTTCGGGGGCTCATCTGACTGAGCCCCGCAGGTGCCCTGCCGCCTGATTTTTAGTTGCAACTGCTGCCATCCTGATTAAGTCAGTGTCTCAACCTCAACCGGCAAAACTTAGAAATTTCCAATATGGTTGCTATGGAAACAGGAAACAGGATTTTAAAAGAAAGGGGATTACTTAAGATTGTCAGTGCCCAAAAGGGAGAAATTAGTAAATGGACTGAGTAAATCTGCTCTATGTAAAGTTTACTGAAGTATTACAGACCATTATCAGTAAGCAGAGGTCAGTCTTGCTGAAAGTTCTTCCTGTGTTTCGGTTTCCTTCAAGACACTCGCCACGCAGGCAACACTGGGTCATGCCTGTCATGTGTGGGATGACGTGGCGGGTCACGTGCAGAGTCACGGGCAGGGGGCAGCAGAGCGCGCCCTGCGGCGGCGTGCGCGACTCCGCATCCAGTGCACCTCTCAACACCACGGCACGTCTGAGAAGGCTCTTCCAGAACGAAAGAGCTCCTGGGCAGACTCCGGAGCTGCGCTGCCGGCAGGAATGCGTGCGAGCAAGCACGGCAGCAGGTGTGAACGGGAGAGAGGAGTTTGGTGCGCTGGCCGCTGGATTCCAGACTCAAACAGCTGGGCGGACGGGACCCTACACGTAACCTCAGGAGCCAGACCACGAGGGCCATGTACGCTCCGTGACCATGAAGTTTAAGAACTGAAGAGCTACCCTGATTTACGTTTAGGAAGAATCTGGAGTGAAAGCTAGAGCAGGGGTTCCCAAGGTGGGGTCTACAAAACCTTGAGGGTCCCAGAGCCGTTTTCAGGGCATCTGTGGGATCGAAACTATTTTCACAGTGGTGCCAGTATGTTATCTGCCCCTTCCGCTACACGCATTATGTGTGCTGGTGGCCCTGGCATGTTTCAAGGCAGTGTCACCAGAGTGGACCGGTGGTCATTATATCCCTCACTGTCGCATACTCCCAGTTTTAGCAAAGAAAATACTTCCACATAGAATGTCCCTGACGAAGTTGTAAACATTAATTTCATTCCATTTCAATCTTAAGGTGATTATCTCTTTAATCTGTGTGACAAATGAGAAGTAGACAGAAATGCTCTGCACGTAAGGTAGCGTTAGGTTATCGTGAGGAAATTCACTTGCACAACTGCTTTAAGTTGTGAGCTAAGCCAGCCACTTTTTCATGGAACAGCATTTTTTTTACTGGAAAGAAAGGCTGGCAAATGAATGATGCTTATTCAGAACTGGGGTATTTTCTTGGAAAGCTACAAAGTGAACCTGTCTCTTTAAAGAAACCGGCAGTGTTTACTGCTGATAAAATTCAGACTTTCAAAGTGAAGATGAGAGTTTCGGAAAACTACTATCTGCCACTGTGAAGCTGCCAAGTTTACCAACACTTGAAGTCATTCCTGATGAAACTGGTGGCAATGTGAACAAATATGACTGAGACTGGAAATGAAACAACATTCAGCGTTTGGAAGAGGTGCTGTTACTCAGTGACTCAGTATTCTCCCAATGACCGACACAGGAGGCCGGAAAATCGTGCGTGGCCTAAACACTCAGTGCCTGTTAATGTACAGAGCACGAAAAAGTCAAGGACGGAACTTCAGATCCTGTACGGCCAATAATCCTTAAGAGCATATCACCTGTCAATTCTGATTTGGTAGCAAATAAAAACACCAAATCATCTGAGAAAACAATCACAATATTCTTCCCTTTTACAAAGATTGGATTTTCTTTATATAATTCAATCAAGACACTGTATGCTAACGCAGTGACTGCATAAGAGATAGGAGAATCCAAAATTTTCCACTGAATGAAGTCAGATTAAAACCAATTAGATTGGGGCGTCTGGGTGGCTCAGTCAGTTAAGTGTCCGGCTTTGGCTCAGGTCATGATCTCACGGTTCGTGGGTTTGAGCCCCACATCAGGCTCTGTGCTGACAGCTAGCTCAGAGCCTGGAGCCTGCTTCACATTCTGTGTCTCCTTCTCTCTCTGACCCTCCCCTATTCCCACTGTCTCTCTCTGTCTCTCAAAAATAAATAAAGAACATTAAAAAAATTTAAAAAAAAACCAATTAGATTAAAATGCCACTCTTCTAATTTGGTTTTTGTTTTGAAAAGGTTATTTTCCATAAATACGCTCTTCATATTAACAAGTAGTGGTTTTTATTGTTATTTTAAATGGATTAATACTTTTTAAATGTCTGTTTTTATTTCTAATGGGGCAAATACTTGTAGGTAAAATCCATTTAAACGAAAGTTCTTTGGGGTTCCTACCTGGAGACCAAAAAGTTCAAGAACTGCTGGGTTTATAAGGCAGAAAGAGGTCAGTGCTAAGGAAACGGTGAATCCTGGTGAGAGGGGAGGACGTGCCCCTCTGAATCAGAGTCCGACACCACAGGTTAAATTGGACAGGAGGCAAATGGGGCCTGGTGGTGGGTGTGAATCTGGATGAAAGCCTTCTAGCTAAAGAGACCGTATGAATGTCAGTAACATTCTGAACGAAGCTGATGAATTAAGAGTAACTACAGCCGAATGAAAGGCAACGCCGGGTTTCTGCAGGAGGAATATGACTACGTGCAGTTGGGTTGAGCTGGAAGGCACTTCCTCGGTGACCATATGGCTGAATGGGCCTCCTTCCATTTCTGAGAGACCAGAGCGAACGACCAAAGGTAAACCGACATGAGTAACTCCTCAACCAAGTTCCTATATGACCAGCGTGACGAGTGTCCATTGATGTACAGTTTACCACTTAACAGTCAGTGGTGCCATTGTAACCGTGAGGCATCAAGAGGAAGACAAATCGTGTCCAGGGCCTCAGAAGCCAGCCAAGCGCGCAGGCGGTTTAGAGATTCAGCACGGCAGAGATTTCCAAACAAAGCTACCGCACGTTAAGGCTTTACCTCCTGCTCCTGAAAACTGCGCCAATCCAAAACGATGCCCCCGTCAAAGGTTCCACGGAGAGGATCGTTCTAACCTAATCATGAGACAGTCTCCTGTGCTGGGGCAAGTGATGTGAGGAACCATGAGCCACAATCCTAGCAAATCGAATTTAAAAACGGAGTAGAAGACGTCACACAATTTTCTCTCTCTGCCAAAGTTGAGCTCAGTTCAGCTACTCCCTCTGCTCATCAGAATATACAATTGGGGGGGGGGAGGTAATGGGGGAGAGATATTCCTTTGAAAAGGTCACCTTGTTAAAACATAAAACCAATGGCAAGCAGCTGTCAAATGTTTTAACTACTATTTGTTCATTAGAAAGAAGTTCCTGAAGAACATCTGTTTTTGGAAACGGATGCTGATATCTGAAGTCCTGCCTTTTACACTCAAGACGGCCCGGAGCGCCTGCACTTGGAGCAGCTGCTGAAATTTCCTGTCCCTGTGTACATCTGAAAGTAAGAGCCTGGCTTATAAAAACCTTCATCAATTCCCATTTTTCACGTATTTATGGATATGTACAATCATCTCCCTTCATTAGACTAATTAGTTGGTTATGTGATAAAATCCTTTTCAGAGGAAGAAGAGTCAGCTAGCCCTTTCTTCTTCTCTTATTAAGATCTCATTTTATATCACTGCCTTCCCCACTCCGGGCTGGGCGATTGATTACAAGAAGTTACAGGAACTGCTGCAAGCGTCAGACAGCTGCTGCCCGGTTTTCAGCCTGCAGAGCTCAGCCAGGAGATGGTCAGTTACTCTTCTGTTTCCCCAATCCCCACGTGAAGGTCCCCTTCACATTCCCTTTCCTTTTCGCTGCCCCCTCCTTCCGGCCGCAAGTTCCCACTGACTGGCCTCGAGGAGGAAGGATCCCAGCAACTTCTCACATCAGCCAATTTATTTTTTTTATTTTGAAATATTTAACTTTTTTAAAAAATGTAACTTACTGTCAAATTGCCTAACATAGTGTACAGTGTGCTCTTGGTTTCTGGGGATAGAATCCCATGATTCATCGCTTACATACAACACCCAGTGCTCATCCCAACACGTGCCCTCCTCAATGCCCGTCACCCATTTCCCCTCTCCCCTGCCCCTACCCCGTCCACCCTCAGTTTGTTCTCTGCATTAAACAGTCTCTTATGGTTTGTTTCCCTCTCTGTTTGTAACTATTTTTCCCCTTCCCTTTCCCATGGGTCCTGTTAAGTTTCTCAAGATCCACATATGAATGAAAGTACATGGCAGGTGTCTTTCTCCGACTGACTTATTTCACTCAGCATAATACCTTCTAGTTCTATCCACGTTCTTGCCAATGGCATGATTCATTTTTCTCACTGCCAAGTAGTATTCCACTGTAAGTATAAACCACAGCTTCTTTACCTATTCATCAGTCTATGGACATTTACGCTCTTTCCGTAATTTGGCTATTGAAAGCGCTGGTGTGAACACTGGGGTGCATGTGCCCCTATGAATCAGCACTCCTGTATCCTTTGGATAAATTCCTAGCAGTGCTATTGCTGGGTCGTAGGGGACTTCTATTTTTAATATTCCGAGGAACCTCCACACCATTTTCCAGAGCAGTTGCACCAGTCAGCATTCCCACCATCAGTGCGAAGGGCTCCCATTTCCCCACATCCCCGCCAGCATGTGCTGTTTCCGGAGCTGTTCACTTTAGCCACTCTGACCTCACTCTGTGAGGCGGTATCTCAGTGTGGTTTTGATTTCTATTTCCCTGTCACATCAGCCAGTTTAATGGCACCTTCATGTTTATTCACTAACAAATGGCTTGTATGAGCTAACCCCACAGACGGAGTGTCGAGGCCTTTTAAAAACTAACGAGACTGATTTGGAGAGCTTATTCTTAAAGGGACATGCATTATTTTATTGTTTTTGTTTGTTCTGCTAACCCATACTCCTTCCCAGAGAGCCAGGCCAAGAAGCAGAGACCTGGCAGTAGAGGTCTTCATCAGGAATATACATCAGGAATATACAAGAATAAAAGAATAAAGAAAACATAAGAATAAGAAAAATACAAAAGCATAAGAATATAAGAATAAAGAAAACCTGACATTATCAGCTCGTCAACCACCCCCTCCCCCAGGCACGGCTGAAACCACAGCAGCACCAGGTGGGAGACGAAGCCGGCGCGAACAGGCAGAGAGACGCTGTAATTATGATGCTGTGCGGCAGAGGCGAGCCACCTGGATCCACCGCTGTCCGGCACCTCTGAGAACCTTTGCTGGCTTCGCAGAGGCCTGCAGGACCGCGGGGGTGGGGCGGGCTGTGCGAGCGACAAGCTCCCTCCCACGGCCTACAGGACACACCCTTGGACGTCAAAAGCAAACCTCAGAGCAGTGTCCACGTCACCTTATCTGCCAGTCTTGAAATCTCTCTTCTCATGGCTGGCAGCTACTCCTTTTAATGGATTCGGCTGCAAGAGCAATCACATTCGAGTTTCAGGTCAAGAAAGCCAGGATTTAAGCCCTTTTCCTGACTCCAGGAGGAAAGAACAGCCTCAGACTCAGAGAAAAACAATCCACTGAGTTTGATGGGAAGCAGATACAGCACCAGGGTTCAGCACTAATGAGGGAGGAGGGCCAGAGCTCTATTTGCCTCCTTCAGATCATCCCATTAGGGAAACCTAATGACTCCTCGGAAGGAACACAGCCTATTGTGCTGTGCGTGGTGGAGACAGGGACAGGAACTGCTCTGCGGCCAACAGTCGAGACACATGCATCACTTTCTGGAACTGGAGTGAAAAGGTCGGCTCCCCATCAAAAGGCCGGCAACAGCATCAACGGGGGGGGAAATCCCCGGAGTGAAACATGGCAGCGGGGGTCCACTTAATGCCACCGACGGTGAACTGAAGGGCCTCTGGTGTAGACAGGCCTCCACAACAGATCACCACCCCTTCCCGGAGCTCCCAGGACCCAGGTGTCAGCTCCTGCCTCATTTCTTCATCTCTCCCGAAGAGCTTCTTGTGGGATAGGGGGTGGATCTTACTCGTTTTGCCCATCACAGCCCTCCCCCCCCCAACCGTTTCCATGACAAGGTTCAGCACACAAAACAGAAGAAGTCTGCGAATTAAAGCCGCAATTCAGTTTTGGAAATGCAGAACAGCAACTCTTGTAGGAAAGGACTGCATCCTCACAGCAGGATTCATGACGGAATCTTTGTTACAAATGTTTAAAGCAGGGAACGTGTGCATGGCTGTGTGTGTGTGTGTGTGTCTGTGCGTGCACACTTGCACATGCACTCTCCATGCTTCCCTGCTGACAAGCCCGTCTGCGGCCTCCCGCCAGCCCCGGCCTCACAGGAGCAGGAGAGGAAAAACTCCCGAGCCTCTTAGAATGAAGGGCCCTCTGGCCACAAAGCAGAGATCACACAGCACGTGGGTCTCAGCGCCCCCTGTCGCTCTCAGCCTCCGACTGGTCCAGGCCCTGCTCCAACCTCATGAGGACCTAAAGCTGAAGTGGGGCCACTGGCTCTCCTTGTGCCATCTCTGCCACCAGCCCAGCACGGCAAAGGGCAGCCCAATGCCAACCCACTCTGTCTCCAGGCCCCCTGATAAAAACAGCTTAGCTTGTAGATGATTCAATGGGGAAAATGATGAATGCCATAGGCTTGCTGGTGGCAAAATAATGAGGAAGGATGGCAAAGAAATAAACTGATGATGTCAGAAACAAAACAGACCACAAGCACACGTTCCAGAAGTTATGATTTCCATAGAAACAGAGAGCTGAAGGGCACTGGAAAGCGGATCCTACAATTCTGCTTTCTCTGGGGACCGGGATGTATCCCTGGCGAAGGGTGCGGCAGGCATAAACTTCCTCCTTTCCCAAGTCATCCATCTCCTGTGGGGGACTGCCAGAAAACGTCATTAAACAAACTCGACTCCTAAGTGAGTCATGCGGGCTCGTTTGGAACTAAAGGTCCCCCGCCTCGGTAGGCGACAGTTTTCAGGGGTGCTAAACCAGAACAAGCAGACAGAATGTACAAGAGGCCATGCTCTAGAAAGGAGAAGGCAGAAAGGAGGTGGGACGCGCAGATCTATCCCGCTCACCCTACCCTGTGTCCCGCGCGAGGTCCAGCCACCAGCACCCTAGACAATCGACAGAGGGTGGCGGTCTGCTGCAGAGCCCCCGGGGCGGCAGGTGCACACACACACCTATGCCCTGCGGTAACTTCTCCTGGGGTGAGGGCGGGGAGAACAGGACCCAGTGAGACGGAAGAGGGTCACCAATCAGTAAAGGCGCTGCTGTGCCTGGGGTTTCCACAGCACAGTGAGCACACGCCTGGGAAGAGTGTGCACGCGGCCTGGGCTTCTGGTGGGACACAGAGGAGCTGACCGCAGGGACACGAGCGGATGATCTCGGATGCAGAGGTGGGCAAGGAGGAGAGGCTCCAGGTTCAGGATCCTCAGCTAGGCCCTAATCAGCCGGGCAGACCCAGCAGCATGAGAGGCTGGAGTCTCCTCCTTGCAAATTAAAGGGCACAGATTGCACGACAGAGACAATCCCTCCCTCCACTAAGTACTCTACAACGAGAACAAGTATTTCTGGAAGATTCTGGATTCCTGTACCTAGAGAATCTGGACTGCAAAGAGCAAAGACCAACTCGCCCCATTACAAACCTTACGATCCTCTGGCTCTGTATTTCTACAAAACAAACAGGGGAGGGGGGATCCCCATGTCACTAGACATTTTTCTAGCAATTTATCTTTCTTCAAAAAGACTCCAAATAATAGAATTCACCATTCTTCACTAATTATCTCTCCTTCGAATTTTTTTTTTAACTGCTTCCAGGAAGGGGTTGAGCAAAAGTTTCCCAGATGCCGTGCAGCTCACGAGGCAGCTCACGGTCTACATGGCAAAAGAAACACGCACGAATGTACGGGTACACATCTCAAGTAAATGAAAGCTCAAAGTCCAGTTCACACATCCAAATACTTTCCACAGCGTCCACTTTGGGAAGCTGTACATTTATTCCAATGATTCTTCCTGTTTGTTCAAATACTTTCAGATCCCATCTTCCGCAACTATCTTCGACAGAAATCCAAGAACCACACACAAAAAATCGGTTTCATGACTCTGCCTCCGTTCAACCCCAAACTCCAACCCCAGAGGGAGCGGGCTTTCAAAACTCTCAAATACAGGTCAGTCCTGATGACCCAGTCAGGACAGAATGTGGCTGCAGGTAACCATCCACACAAGAATTACTCTCGCTCACTCCGACCTGTGAGTGCGGCTTCAACTCAGGATATTATGAATACACCCATCCAAGCGTCACGGAAGGCATTTTCACCACTAGCCTACTTTCCCAAGAAGACCACATTCGCGGTGCTGGGGGAACGCTTAAGACCTTCTAGGAGATCCCACAGGCAGTGACAGGGCCTTGGGGGCGCCTCTCAGATGGGAAGCAAAATGCCTGGATCACTGCATGAAATGAAAGAGGCGAGGAGGGAAGAAACACGGACAGACGCTCGTTGAATGGAAATGCTCACACAAAGGTGCCACTCTTTTTAATTCCCACATGGTTCACATACTACCGAACACTTCCGTTCTTCATACTTGGGAAATGTTACTTTTCTCGGTTTCCTAATGGGAATTTTTTTTAAACCTGGAGTATTGCCAGGTCACAGTTACCTTGCGGATTCGGGCGTTTCTGGCAATTCGTAGGCAATTCTATGACCTTCCAAGGGCCAAGGACACAGTGAAAGCAAACAGAAGTGGCTGTTTAAGGCTGGAAAGCACATCAAAGGTTCCCTCAATCTATCCCTATTCTTTCCAGTAAGTATTTATACTGCATGTGTTACAACGCGGGTATTACCAAGGAAATCTGATGATATGTCACACGCGCACTTCTCCGGAGTCATTTCTCTGAACACCCAGCGCACATTAACGGTTCCGAGGGCGGGTCTCACACACTGCATTCACACAGCACCATTACACCTGTGCAAGCCTGCTTTATTTAAAGAAATCAGAAGCAGAGACCATATTTAACTTCTAAAATATTCCCTAAATACTTGACTCAATTCCTCGAAAGGGGAAGGCGTTCGTTTAATGTTCACTGAAAATCAAAGCCACAGTCTCTATGCCCAAATTGAGCAGTCGTAAGACATCAGAAATATCTGAAATCAGCACTCTCAAAACCTTTCCTGGATAAAGTAAACAAGTCCAAATACAGGGAGGGTGTCCCTTCACTGTAATGGTGGTCACCAGAGCGGGATCTCACCAGGCACCTTCTTAAACTACATAATGAAAACCTAATATGAGAAATCTGTGTCCTTCCCAGTCCTGTACATCCCTGAGAAGGATGTAGGCCTTTCTTCACAAATCCAATGACATTCTTTAGTTTTTCCACTAAGAACATTTCTTTTCTTAAAAGACAAAAACAAGCAGCCATAAAGTCATATTTATGTCAGTAAACTGAACACAGAATTTCGGATCAGAAGCAATACAGTGTTTTTCTAAGGCCACCTCGTGGTGGCCCTTCCAAGTCTACCGGTACAAATAATGGGTACAGGGGCTCCTGGGTGGCTCAGTCAGCTAAGTGTCTGACTTCGGCTCAGGTCATGATCTCATGGTTCGTGGGTTCCAGCCCCGCACTGGGCTCTGAGCTGACAGCTGGGAACCTGTGTCTCCCTCTCTCTCTGCCCCTCCCTTGTTTGCCCTCTGTCTCTCTCTCACACATAACATTAAAATTAAAAAAAAATAATAATGGGTACGGCCAAGCTTGTTTCTGACAGTATGCACATATCTTTACTCTCACAATCTGCTTTTAAAAACGAAACCTGGAAAGCCACTTGAGGTAAACCCTGTAAAAACAGCACATGATTCTTTAGAAAGTTCCCTTCCCCCAGGGTGTGCGCAGGAGCCTGGGCAGAAGAATTCACCATCCATCTCACTGAAAACATATCTATCCATGAGCAATCTTATGTTTACCTCTAACACTCGCCAAACCAATAAATGGGATGCAGAGGAGTAAGTGTCTCTTGTCCTGGAACAGGGGTCTCTGGGCGCAGGCTGACTGTCTTCACGTCAGCGTCTCGGAGGCCTGCCACAGAGCTCGGTGGGCGTGTGCTGCATCAAGTCCTGAGTCAGCTGCGCACCTACCGTCCCGGGAGCCTCAGGTGGCTGATGCTTTACCATCACCGCCTGGCAGAACTGGTCGTTTCTTCTAAGACCGTTCTCACCACGCCTATCTAAAGTCACTCACCCACAGTCTTCAGAGTAGGTCTGATCATTCTTGGTAGAAACTGGGATTAGAATGACACCTACTGCATATAAAATGCCTATACACGCGGGTTAGCACAGACGGTTCTTGAAGTGGGCATCAGCATCCCAGATTTACAGAGGAGGGAACCGAGCCTCTAAGCAAGTGGACCAAAGCGGCAGATCAAGTGGCAGAACTGGGATTAAAACTCTGGCTTATCTGGATCCATAAACTTTCCACTGTGCTTGGCTCCTAGGCTTGACTGTCAAAACAACGAGGTAAGAGTGAACCAGAGTGGAATGAGAGCCTAAGACATGGGCTAACAGAGTGATAGGAATCAGACTTGGCTCTTCCGTCTCAACAGAAGATTAAAAGCCCCACATTCCCCCTTCAAAACATATGCGTGACCTATGCTTCAGCAGTCTGTGAGGGGAAAAGATTAGATAACTGATATAATGTAAGACTCCAGAGCAAAACATCTTGGAAACCATTTAAGGAGAAAGTGAGTAGTTAAGAATCTGGCTATTAAATAAAATGTGATTTTAGGAAGTCCCTCAGACGGTCTGACACACAGCTGCCCGCTCACTGTGTTGTTCACCTGAAACTAACGTAACATCACACGTCAACTATGCTTTAATTAAAAAAAATAAGTCCCTGTGATTGTCCTTTTGGTCCAACACATAAGATTTACATCCTAACATCTGACCAACTGGTCAAGAATTAAGAGCTGGAAGAAACTTCGGAGAGTTCCTAACCATTACAACAAGGAGAAAATAGGCCGAGAGACTAAATAACTTGCTCAAGGTCCCTTAAAAACCTGTAGTCGGATCACCACGTCACCCCCTCACACATACCACCTACAGATATTTTTCTACTAAGGTCGTATTGTTTCACCTTCTGACTTCACAACTTGAACCCGTGGTTCTCCGAGGCACTTCCTGTCCAGAAGAGTGCGTGCAGAATTTCCTGGAAACACGCCATTTCAGAGGAGACGCAGGGAAAGAATATCTCCAAAAAATCTGTATGAAAAAGCTGAGGAGTAGGTTTTCCTGTGGTTGGGGCCAGTGCTAGCGCCAGACCCAAAAGGGATAATTAGGGGGGCCTGGCTCGCTTAAATGCCAAATCGGCGCACAGAAGACTTATTGGCGACTCGTAAAGAGGCCAATTTGCCTTTCCCTAGGTGATGCGCCACAAAACTGTGTATGTAAATATGATAGCTGAGACACCATTCAAAGGACCCTTCTTCAAACTGAAAACTTAAATAAGAGGGTCGGTGTGTATGCCATTTTGAGGGTCAGTGTTATGGCTTGTCCAGTTAGTTACCAAACGACCTGAGAGCTGCCATTTTTCCCTACGGCAGCTGAGCACAAAGGCTGTGGCTGGCCAACCGCTCGAAGCACAAGCGATTAACCAGACTCCTGGGCTAGAGATGGAAATGCAAGCTCGCCCTCTTGAGACAAGAGAAAGAACACATTGTGTTCCATTAAAAATAACAGAAGTACAGAGAGAATTCAAGAAGATTCTTGCCGGAACCAGTCCAACACTGCCCTTAACCACAACCTTGAAGAAAGAAATATCAATATTGTTGTAAAAATAGTGAAGAACGGAAATGCAGTTAATGTGATGTTTCACCGTGTTGTTACTAAAAGTGGGAGGATGGTTCTGATAAAACTGCTTTCGTGACTGGGGGCTGCGTTTTAAATGAAGAGTAGACTTTCCCAGTAACCTAATACTCAACATACGGTTTTTAATAGTTGCACTTGAACATGGTTGTTCTGGAGTGTGTGGCTGCTAGGACTGTGGGCACACGGACAAGGTGTGTCAGCCTGATGAATTAAGTGTTCTGAAAGGCTAATAAGCTCATGCAGGGAGCATCTGAAAAAGGAATTATTACAGAGACACCTCAGTGAACAGACTCCCCAGGGAAGGAAGTTCCTTCCTAATGAACCTGGCCACGTACTGAAGGGTAGAGATTCCTACAAGACATGCCGGTCTGCGGCACAGGGCCAGGGAGCAGTGGTCAGAACTCTTTCCTGGCCACCACGGAGCAGATTCTCAAAGAGAATGGTCCCAGAAGGCTTCCTATTCTGCATTTCTTAAGTATTCAATGTCCTCTCTATACCTAGTCACGTCGTTCTTTAGGAATCAAAGGCAGGTTTTGGAAAATCTTAGTAATTTCTGCCCCAACAGGCAACACTCTGGACAAACACCATGTTGGCGATATTTAGCTGCAGCTAACAGACCGTGATAAGAACATGAGATTTATTTTAAAGTGAATCAGCTTAGGTCCTAAAATGGCCAAAGGAATGTCTCCGCCCATCACGGAAAGCCCAGCAGTATAAAGGGATGGTTTCGGAGTCTCGGTGTGTGTAAGCGCCATTCCAGGGATACTTGTTTAAAAGGCAAAAGCCCACCCAGGAGAACTGGACTCCTGCAAAGTATATAACTTGAGCCTGACTCTTCTGGAAACCACAGTATAGTAGAAACATTACTAACCTAGAAGAGAGATTCTGGTCAAGCTTAGAGTTAACTAGTTGTGAAGTAAGGCAAGTCACTTAATCATCCCAAACCATCTTCTCCTGTAAAGCAAATATGTTGGACTTCGGATAATCTTTAAGGTCCATTCACATTCTGAGGGTCTCAGAGGTACCACAAGCTCCATGTCTCCCAACTCAGACTGATGTCTGATGGTCTCCTGGAGCACTCACAACCGTAATCGAGAAGCTGAAACGGAGTCACCATGGTTTTAGGAACCACCATGTGCCAGTGATTACTTAAATAAGTGAAGAGCATACTGGAATCTGAAGTGATGAAACTAATTAATAATAATAATGCCCAGCTGTACTTTCTGTGGGCTGGGCCTCGTTCTAAGTGCTTGATATACTGACTCACTGAGAGGGGAGGGAATAAAGAAGGCAATGAAAGTCATCTGAGAACCTTAAAACCAGTGATGTATGTAAGAGGGAGTAAGTGGAATACTGAATTGTGACTAGCATTAAAGCTTTGGCAATACTGAGTAACAAACCACAACCACAAAAATGCCGATATGTACTGGTGGGCGGTACGTGTAAGCAGATGACTTGCCTCCTAAGCTGAGAACAACTTTCAACCCAGCGAAGGACTGCTCAGGACCATCCACTGTCTAGTGTTTCTCCGAGAAGAGAAGCACCCATCTTGATACTGACGAATTATTTGATGAATCGTGATTTTAAGTACTACTGACCTCGAAAGCTAAGGGTCTGTTTACAGCACCGGGCTCAAGCAGGTTAAGGAAAGAAAAATTCTTTAAATATTCGGTAGCATTACCAACAGAGGCCCCTATGTGCTGACAGTCACATGCTCAGAGAAGGTTACAAAACAGGAAGATCCCTAGAAGACCTTAAAATGGATTCCTTATGTACATTTACTAGAAAACTGCGGTAAGTGCACCACCATTCTAAGCGTTCAAGATAGTAGCCGAGCTTAGGATACACAAATCCTTTCTGTTTTACAAGTGGGGGAGGATGATTCAGGAAAACGGTAATTCAGTGAGGCAACGACTGGCCGATTCCCAAGGCCAACACGCAGGCTGGGCCTGCGTAAGAAAGGCGGGATTAAATAATATTAAACTAATGCCACCCCACCCTGTTCAACTACAATCTCAAGTTCACTCTTTCGGGGTGAGAAGCAACCCTTTGCAGACCGCAAACACAGAGTCCGGGGGTGAGGCCAGACGACAGAGAGAGAGGTAAGGAAGCCAAGCCCTGGAAAGACCGAGAACTGGAACCCCCTGCCTCCCAACGTGCAGTCTGGTAACTCGAGTTTTCACCACAAAACAAACAAAACAAGGTGGAAAAGAAAACAGGTGGACTTGCTTCCTCCTTCTGTCCATCTGCTGGTGTGCAAATAAGCTCTAGGCCAGGGGCCCACTGCCTGGTTTTGTTTAGCCCACAAAAAATCCTAGGGGTCAGCTTTACATTTTTTAATGATCGACCAAAAATTACTCAAAAAGAAGTATTTCATGACCCAGACATTATGGGAAGTTTCAGTTTGAGGGTCTATCAATAAAGTTTTATTGGAACACAGTCACACTCTTGTTTACGTAAGACCAAAGACTAGTAACACTGCCTGTCCCACAAAGCCTTAAAATACTATCCGTCCTTCACACAAAAACCCTGTGGACTTCCCTCCTGGCTCTCTGAAAACCTACACGGTGAACGTCGTATACAAAGAGTTAAATGGAAGGAAAAAGAGAAAAGGAGACACGGGGAAAACTGAAGTACGTGCTCACGGTCTATCCTTCCAAGCCACAGCAAACACGGCCCGAGCTGCAGAGCAACACGGAAGACAGTTAAGTGGTCAGATGTCCCCCGTCCTTCCAACAATGCTGGGGACTCAAAAGTCCCCATTTACTAGACCTGAAGATCCAGTAGTAACATACACTTTCTCCGACCGTATGTGGTGGAGGCAGGTGGCGCACGAGGCCGAGGTGTTCCCAAGCAACAGACACAGTATGTGCTTGTGCCCTACGGCTGCCCCTCAGGAGCTGCTGGTCACAGAGCCTGGGACAGTCAGGCTGTTGAGGGCCCGGGATGCAAATCACGCTCCTCGCCCTCATTCTGCCTGGGCCTGACCCTGGGCTAGTCATGGGCCTTCCCTGAGGTCCTAAGTCTCTTATCTGGAGAAGGAGACAGGCTGACCAACCAGAGGAGTATGCTCTCTCTCACCTCTTAAAACCAGAGGAAGAACGAGGAGAGAAGAGAGAAGGACGAGAGGAGGAAGTTAAAAAAAAAAAAAAAAGGTAATGCTGTGTTTTCTCCTTTGTAACAGACGAGATGCAAGGCGCGCAGCGGGCGGTCTTCCATGAAGAGTCCCCACTACCGTGTTAACATGAAGACTCAGAAACGGGCAGTTGAATTCAAGGATGTGAGTTTGTTCCTTCTCATTTTTAGGGGCTTCTGGAAACAAAGACACGCGTGTACCCATGCAGGGCGTGTTCTCTTTTCTTTCCCCAGGGGCAGGAGCAGCATTCGCCGGAATAATGCTCTGCAAGCAGCCGCCCAGGCATTAGTCATGAGTATTATCCGTGCTAAGGAGTGGGCGAGAACAGTGTGCACCTCCCTGCCGCTGTCCTCCAACAAAACGTGGCGTGCTTATCACAGCCCGGGCACCAGAACGGTCTGGGAGGGTACAGTGCACTGTTTACCTAGGGGGTAAGTTGGAGGAAGAACACCACTTAGCCCTCTCTGAAGGGCAAAGCCGGGGCCTGTCAGGTCTAGACAAGATGACGGATTTTCCGAGGGGAAACAGGACTTAGTCCAGTAACTGGAGTTTCCTAAGGTGATTTTTTTTTCTTTTTTAATTAACCAGTAGGGACTCTAGGGCTTAAAGCATGGTTTCTCTCAACAACTGTGTTCCCTTGTTTTAGGTTAATAGCTTTAAACCAAAACAGAGAGAATCTCAAGACCCTGAAGAAAAGCATTTTTGAACACTCACTGATTATTAAACATAGAGCTACCAGTGACGCAGCAGATCCACTACGGGGTGTATGAAAACGTACGTCCACACCAACGTGCACACCACCGTTCCTGGCAGTACTGCTCAGGACTGCGGAGAGGTGGGGACAAGCACAAAATGTGCAGCATCCATAGGATGGAGTGCGACTGGGCAACGAGAAGAAACAAGATACTAATCGATGTTACAACACGGTTCAACCTTGAAACAGGAAGCTAAGTCAGAGAAGCCAGTTGTCACAGAGCTCAGTGTTCCAGGTTATTCCATGTACAGGAGGTTCTAGAATGGGCAGGTGCACAGCGACAGGCAGGAAATGAGGGGATCCCAGGGGGTCAGGCGGAACGGGCGGGCGGCGGTGGGCTGCTAACGCGGACGAGGTTTCTTTCTGGGGTGATGATAATCTAAACCGCTGCACAGCTCTGAAATATATTGAAAACAACTAAGCCGTGAACCTCTATGGGTGGATTTTATGGCATGTGAATTGTAACTAAATAAAGCTGCTATGAAAAACTGATCCTTTTTTAAAAAACTGTTTTGGTCCCTAAATATGACCTGCTCCACGTTTTAAACAACTAGTAGTGAACTAGAAGTTAAAAATCTCATTTTTGCTCTCAGTTCTCTATTTTCGCTCAGTTTTCTGATTTAAGAAAGAAGAATCAGGTTTAAGAAGGGTTACCAGATCCCCTTTGGAGGGAATTCTCATTTTGTGACACGTTCAGCATGTAGACAACCTGAAGTCCTGTGCTCACAGGGAAAATCCTGTTATCCCCTCCAAGGGACCCAGGGACAAGGGCCCGCTCCCCACAGCTCTGTGGCGCGGTGCACACTGACTACGCAAGCTACTGCAGCAACACCCCCACACTGACACATCACGGAGCAAGAGAAAAGGAGGAAACACCGTTGTTTAAAAAATACAAAAGCTGCCCAAACAAACAAACAAACAAACAAGCCATAAATCAGACACAACAGCCCAGGCTAAACACATTTTGTGCTGGCGCAGACTTCATGCCACTTACCGCCTGGGTCTTCGGGCCTGATTGCATCTCCGCCGCAGTGGCCACGTCTCCCACGGCCACCTCTGCAGAGGCCACGCCCGTCCTCCCGTCACTCCGAAAATCCACCTCATCGGCAGCTTTCAGGTCTGGCATTTCTGAAGAGAAGAAGCGGGTTACAAAGCGCATCTGAAAAATCAATTCTCGTGTCTTACTGTTTACACAACCCGCTGCAGGTTTCACGTGTTTTGTTTGCTTTTGCTCTTGGGTCAAGGGGGAAGTATTCGTGTGGGGCTGGTGTCATCTCAGACCCTGTGCTGAGCTCGTCCTTTATCACAGGGCCGTTCGGGTTTCCCCGGGCCTCTGTGTGGCTCTGTGGCTAAGGCGACCTCCAGCTCGATGTCTACTTAACTTCCATTTTCACCAGGGACCCTTCCTCACAGGTACTGAGTGCACGTGGAAAAGGGCACTCATAAGCTTCAAGGAAACAGATTATAGGCTACAGCGAGGCAGTCCGTCTTGATCGTCATCAAAGAGACCAGAGATGTTTACGTTTGCACAGGACAAAGAGGAAAGACCTGCTGGGAAGGAGACAAAGCCTTCGAGAAGGGTCTGACTGTCTTTGAAAACAGACTGCACACTCTCACCTATCCATCCCTGCAACGGACAAGACTGAAGTATGCTGGTAAATTACCTTTTGTTTTAACTTTATTTCTTCCCAAATCAAAACATAAGGACAAACAAGGAATTCTCCCCCCACCCTTTTTAAAGATTTTTATTTTTAAGCAATCACTACACCCAGCATGGGACTTGAACTCACAACCCTGAGATCAAAAGTTGCGCGCTCCACCGACTAAGCCAGTCAGGTGCCCCAACGAATTCCTTTTTTTTTTTTTTTTTTTTAATTTTATTTTTGAGAGACAGAGAGTGTGGGGGAGAGAGGCAGAGGGACAGAGAGAGAATCTCAAGCAGGCTACATGCTCATGCGAAGACTGATGTGGGGGCTCGATCCCACGACCCTAGGATCATGACCTGAGCCGAAACCAGGAGTCAGACGCTCAAGTGACTGAGCCCCCCCAGATGCCCTGGAATTCCTTTTTTTTAAGAAAATGTTTTTATAGGTTTTCTTTAGAATTATGCTCAGCAGACCAAACTGTAGTGGTTTTTGTGACCTGACCACCATATGGTCAAGTAAATACAGGAAGGAAGTGATCAAATGATGGCTGAGGCAAATTTATGCTTTGACATTTTTGATAAGTGAACAGTAAAAATTCACCTTGACAATGCAGATAAAAATAGAACGATCACCTCCATTTCATGTGGAAATTTTTCTGTGGCCGGTTTTAATCTAGTCATGCCACTACTCTGGCAGAAAAAAATGTTCTCTACATCAAAGGACAGAGAAATTTCTTTCACCAAAGAATAAATTCTATTAAGATTTTATTCTAATAGCACATTATGACGTGCCCAAAGGTCTGCTTCAGAGTTAGGGACATTACATTCCTATTAATGAACATTTACAGATTCTTCTTCCTTTGCCCCCATTTATAACTATACAATCTTACTAACAATTTAAAGTGGGCAAAAACAAGTTTTCTTGCCCAAAGAACCTAAATCTGCCTTACATTTCAGAAAACGTAAGTAAAGCGAAAAGAATCAGACAAGGCAATCGCCTCGAGAAGGACTCCCTAATCGGAACATTTCGAAATAAGAGTTATTTTTTTCTTTTAGTCCTTGAGGACTTTTATTTATCTGGGGGATGTGATCTTTGGCACAGCCTTACTATCCCATCCCGTCTAGTGAAAACATGGACCTTGGCAAGCAGCAACCAATCACAGCAGTGAACGGTGATTACCGACGCGAGGGGTGCCGGGACCTTCTGCAGGCCTGGCCTGGCCCCGTCAAGTACAACTAACTTCCAAACCACTGTGATCAGTACTCTCGGGTGAGGGGCCACATCCCCTGTCTCTAACCGGCACTCTTGTGTCTTCTCCTCTTCATTTCTATTTGGTTTTATCTGCAGCAGCATATAAAAACAGAGGCCAAAGCCATGCGGCTCGTTCCAAATCAACAGTTGGACCCAAGTCTCTTCACTCACAAAAGAGTATGGTTAAATCCATGAACGGAATGTAAACTTCCCAGAAAATACCCTTTGGCTGAGATCACACTCAGGTGCTTTGTCTCTAGGGCAATGTGACCGGGGACTTCCCGATCCTGGCTTTTTTTTTCTCCCTAAGAAAGCACTTATTTCTTCATGACTGACTACTTCTCTCTGTAATATAAGATCATGAGCCCTCAACACATATGACTCCTACTGGGAGCAGAACAAGTAACTCGCCCACATGCTAACAACCAACTCTAAACCCAGACACAGCTCAAACTTCAGACAGCTCATTTTCCTTCCTGAAACCTCAAAATCTTAAAAATCATCTCTTAGCATCTATACCAGCTCTACATACTACTAAATACCAAAGTCTGAAAATTCCCCTGGTTTCTGCCTTTTTTCTCTGGGTGTTACAGACACAAACTTCACATAATTTGCACTTGCTTGGATTAAATTCTGACGGCTGTGCCAGAAAAACAAATAATTCCAGCCCGTGTGGCCAAAGACATAGCACCCGAAAGAAAAGAACACAGCCAGGCATCAGCTTACAGCCACTCCCTATTCTTCTGAAATGTCAACCTGCCAGGGCCCCCAAAATAGACTTGTTGTTGTGTCTTATTTTAAAAATCAGAGACCTTTTAAGTTCTGAGCCAGCGGCCAACAAATTTCTAATGCTAACAACCCAAAACATGAAAAAAACCTCAAGTCACCAAAAACACTACCTCAGGTTCCTTAAAGCCCCCAATGGGGGGAAGAGAGATTATACATGGTTAAAGACCCCTCATCGGGAGGGAAAACGCCCATGGTGTTGAAGCTGCTCTTTTTCCTAAGCAACTTCTTGTTGTGTTTGTTCGTTTCTCTACACCCCCCACCCTCTTAACACCTAGCACACTTAACTCGAGTTTGAAAAATTGGAAACAACAGCACAAACCAACCACAAACAGGCATCAGGCTCCTTCTTACCTCCACAGCCTGGGGGCGAGCATGGAGGTGGGTCTTCGGTCCACACCTGGGGACAGGTGGTGGCATCAAAGTGAGAATCAAACTGACCTTTAACGGCTGCACCACGCTGGACTCTGGTTTCAGCGTCAGCCTCAACCCCCAAGAAGTTTTATTCACGTTGCTTGTTTCCACTGAGCAACAGCGGTTTCTGCCTGCTCTCTCTGGACATGGTTACCCACAGATGGGGCAGGCTGCTGTGCGAGCAATCTGCTCGGAGCAGCTGCTGCGCCCAGATAAGCAGACACGACGGGCGCCCTGTGACGGCAGCTCAGCGCGCTCAGGCGGACATCCTGCATCCCCTGCCCAGCGCTGCGCGGGGGCCTCAACTCCCAGACGGTGGCCCGAGAGCAAGAGGCAAAGCCAGAGGCAACGGAGCTGGAAGTCTGCTCCGCAGGCAGGAAAGGAAGGGCGTGCCCTCTGCGCCCCTCCCCCCCACCCCTCCCCAATGACCTAATGCCACCATTTTGGACGCAGGTCATGCGCACAGAACGACACTTACAGCTGTTTCGCAGAACTACCCTGACTCTAAATTTGCTCAGGGCACAGACCAGCCCAACGGGGGAGGAAAAGTGCTCCAGGCTTGCAAGCAAGAAAAACCTAGTTTTTCAGAACTGTTTTTTCAAAGTTCTAGGGGAAAGGACTAAGCCACGTGGATAAGAACATCTGCTAAATTCCTTTATCGTTGTAAAGCACCTGCGCGCTAGACAATTTTCTCGGTTAGCAAAACTCCCACTGCCCTGGTGTGACAGGCACAGCGTTTACAGGCTTAATCAAACAAGCCAGGAGTCTGCAATACAGGAAGCAAAATCCGTCCAACACCAAGCTGACGTGCCTCTCTGGGCGGTAGGGGCCGTGAACCTGGCAACGTGCCCAATGAATGAAAGACGCCTCTAAAACCACAAAGACGCCCACTTTTTACCAGCACATCTCAGAGACTCTCCAGGGAATCTGTTCCGCAGGCTGGGACTTTTGTGCTCCGCTTTGCTCACCTGTGGCCGGCTCAGGTCTGTCAGCAGGCCGACTCATCTTCTCCAGCTCCCCGCTTTCAGCAGAGCACCCCACAAGGCTACCAGGGGCTTCTTCATGAACACTGCCCGGTTGTGGGGTCTGCCCAGGCACAAAAGCATTCACGTTCCCTGCAGAAGCACTCTCCAGCCGCTCGGTCACTCGGCCTGACTCTGGAGGACTGGACGGTGACATGTGACTGGTCCCCGGCCCAGTGAGGAGTGCTCCCGAGGCCTTGACTTGATCTAGGACGGCCTCCACTATGCGACTCGCGGCCTCCTCGATGGAGTCGGCTCTCTCGGGCAGATGTGCAGCACAGGGTGGAGGGGAAGCGCCCCCCTCCCCGCCTGGGGCCTGCTCACCAGGGCGTGGGAAGCCGGTCTCCGGGGGGACCTCTGTGGCAGCAGGCTGCCGAAGGGCGTGACGCGCCCGGGCGTCCACCGGTGCCTCCCCGGAGCTGCCCAAGCTGCTGCCGGGCTCTGCCTCCTTCCACTCGAGAGGTAGCGTCTCTGGGGCTGTGGCGCCCTGTGGGTCAGTCACACCGCTGTCTGATAAGGGCCGTGGCGGCCCCAGGATCATCTTCTCCTGGCTCAACGAGGCTTTTGGAACCGGGAGGTCTTGAGTGTTGTGTGATGCAGCCTGGCCCCTGGTCCCAACGGCGCCTGGTAAAGCGGCAGCCCCAGCGACATCCGATGCTGCCTTTCCGCTCACCTCGCAAGCAGGGTCTGTTTCCTGGGATTCAAGGTTCTGCACTCCACCACCCAGGGCAGGAGCTGGAGGGCACAGCTGGGCCGCAGCCCCACCCGGCAAGAGCCCTGGCGAGGGAGCCGCGCTGCCCGGCTCCGCACCCAGGCCTTCCTGGTGGGGCCCCGCAGGCCGCCCGGCCCCCGGCGGCACCGGGCTCGGTGCAGCCCCACCTCCAGGTGGCTGCGGCGGGACTGGTGGGGCCACTTCCTTGTTTAGCTGAGTTCCTGCATCGGGGCAGGCCGAGGGTGTGCCGGGCCCGTCACCGAGCTCGAGGGCTCTGTCCTCCACACGGCCAGCGGGGCCAGGCTTTCCATAGAGTCCCTGCGCCTCGGGTCTGGGAGGTGGTGCCGTCTGCTCTTCCTGAAACGTTCCTGAGGAAAGCGTGTCTTCCTGGATAAAGAAACAAGTCACTGCTTTCTCCCCGCCACCCTGTCCCTGAGCTTCAGAGCTTCCTGGAAGCCCCAGATTTTTCCTTTCTTCAGTCAAAACGGAACCGGAGGCCACGGTCACCTGACCCTCAGGCAGCAGGGAGGAGTCCGTGCCGCCCCTGAGATGCAGAACTTCGGGGGCGGCCGAGAGGCAGGGACCCCCTTGCTCCTCGCCCAGGCCCGTGGGGCTGGTATTCCCCATGCCGGGCTGACGCTGGAGAGCAGTGCAGGCCGCGGGCAGGCCTGCGGCGCCGTCTTCTAGAGGCTGCCCACCAGACTCGTCTGCGTCCCCACCGGGGCCATCCTGAGCGCCGGCAGCTGTGTGCAGTCCCAGAACTGCTGTTCCCTTTTCTTTCTGGGAGGGGACAAGAGAAGGCGCGTCATCTTTGGTTACTGATTCACGGCCCGGACTGCCTGCCAGGGAAGAAGTCCTGTGTGATGTCACTGCCTGGTCCGGCACCAGCTCCTCCTCAGCTCCGGGGGCAGCGGCATGAGGACGCACCCCGGGTGTGCTCGTCGAGGAGGTTTCTGATTTCAAATCTTCTCCAGGGCCGTTTTCATCTGAAACGTGGAGAGGATGCAACTCCACGTGTTCCTGGGTATCCCGCACGGGGCCGGTGGGAGAGGCTGGGCTAGCCTGCGGCCCTGCTGGGCAGGTGGCGGGGTGTGGATGCTGTGCAGGGGGCAGTCCTGGGGGGCTGCTGTCAGGCCAGGTGACTGTGTCATCACAGCGTCCTGCGGCCAACACGCCGCCAGAAGTCACCGTGTCCTGCTGCCGCACGGAGGCAGCACATGGCTCGTCCCCTCCGGCGGGAGGGCAGACGGATGGTCCGCTGTTTGGGCTTTGCACGGGAGACAATTCCGTTTCTGACTTCTGGTTTGCTGTGTCTTTCTGGGGCTCGGGAAAGGTCAGGTTAGAGGGCGACGCAGCCACACTCGCGCTGGCCGGGGCAGCACAGGGCTCGGGCCCATCCACAGGCGGGGCTTCCGCGGCGGCCAGCACCAGCGGGGGGCTCGGATCTGCCGGGGTCCTGGCACCCCCCTCGCAGCCTCGTGCAGCGTCAGCTGCTGCAGCGCGGACGGCAGAGGCCTCTCCGTTACTCACGGCAGAAGAACACTCGGCAGGCCTGGGGGCGTCCAGGGGGGCGGCGGCTACACCATGCGGGGCGCTGGCCTCCTCTGCGGGCCTCCCGGGGCCTCTTCCGTCACAGGCTCCAGCCGGGCTGATACCAGAGTCCGAGAACTCTTCCTCGGTGCTCCCCCCGACCTCCAGCGCGCTTTTCTGGGTGGCGGCGTCTGTGTTCTCGAGACCACGTTCCGGGTCCTCTGCAGTGGCTGGGGCACTGACGGCCAGCTCACCTCCGGACCGATGCGGAGCAGGGGCAGTGTCCGGCTGCACGACCACATCTCCATGTGGGACGTGGTCTCCAGCGCCTGGAGGCTCCTGGTCTGTGGCCAGTGTGGCAGAGTTTGTTCCAGTTTCTCCGTCTCCGATTCCACAGCAGGGGACGCCCCCTGTGCCCTCGCCCCCCGGCACACTCTGTGGGCCGCTGCTGGGCCCAGACGCGGCTCTCAGGGCCGCAGTGCGTGCTGCCCCCGCCTCTTCCCTTCTTCTCTCCACGCCTGCGGTTTTCCTCCTGCAGGAACAGTCTGGGTGCTCTTCCTTAGCCACAGCCGACAAATCGCAGGCGCTTGCAATCTCCCGGGCAGTGCCCCCTTGGCAGCACGGACAGCTCACAGGGTCCTCGGGAAGAGAGTGCTGGGGCCCATCCCTGGGGGCCGACGTGCAACAGAGGAGCTGGCCGTCTGTGTCTTGGGCAGCGGGCACACCTGAAGGATCCTGTGCTGCCACCATTAAGGGCATAGGATTGTCCATCTGCTGAAGGTTTGTTTTCTAGGAGGAAATGAAAAATACTTTTAAAAACCGGTCCCTGGGAAGAGGGCCCTGACACCTAGACGCCAAACTCCTGGAGAGAACTCACTGCCTTTCCAGCCCTCCTACGATCCCATGACATGCTCATCTAAACAGATATAGACACATATTTTCTCTTGTGCCTGATACCACTTTCTTCTCTTACAGCTGCATATCCACTGGAATGATAAAAACGGTCAAGAATTTTTTTATACAAGATTGCTATTCCTCAAATTATGAACTCACTCTGGAAAGTTGATGGGAGAGGAGTGCCTGGGTGGCTGAGTCCATTAAGCGTCTGACTCTTGATTTTGACTCCCGTCACGATCTCATGGCTTGTGAGACTGAGCCCCATGTCCACGCTCAGTGTGGAGCCCTAAAATTCTCTTTCCACCTCTGCCCTTCCCCCACTTGCTTGTGTTCTATCACTCTCAAAATAAACTTTAAAACTTGTTTTCAAAAAGATGAGAGACATTCTTTTACTTTTTGATAAAAATAGTTCCTCTGCTGTCTAGTATTGAATATTAAATAAGAACATATCAAACTAAGAATATGCAATTCTTTAAAAAACATTTTTTAATATTTATTTTGGAGAGAGAGCGAGCAAAAGTGAGCGAGCACAGGAGAGCAGTAAAGAAAAGGGGGCTGAGAATCTGAAGCAGGCTCTGCACAGACAGCCCAATGGAGGGCTCAAACTCACAAACCACAGGATCATGACCTGTGCTGAAGTCGGATGTTCAACTGATTGAACCACCCAGGTTCTCCATAATACCGAATTCCTGATTATTCTTAGGAAGTACTGTGGCTTGATGATATTGTAGGTCATCTGAACACTACTTGCTGCAACCGTGCAGCAGTTAAAAAACAAACAGCTATAATGGACTATATGGGAATGGTTTAAAAAAAAAAATCACGGTGGTTCAAGTGGACAGCAGGTGCCGAGCGGTTACAAAGCGTGAACTATGAAGACGACGGTGAAAGCTGAAATACAGACTTACAATACACAATGCTGGGAAAAATAAATAAAGCCTAGAGGTGATTTCAGGTTGTAAGCATGCAACATTCACATGTACATGTCAACAGGCTTAGGAAAAATGGAGAAAAACACAGCTCATCTTGGCGGTGGGTTTGCCTTTTCTATCGAGGTTTCAAAATTCTTACAATACTACTATTTGTTCGACACACACAAACTATTTTTGAGACACCCGGTTTCGCTCTTCCCCACCGTCTGACCCCCTGCCATGGTCTCACGCAGATCTACTGTGCACGGCTCTCCAGCGCATTTGCTCCCTCAGTAAACCAGCAGGCTGAGCACTTAACAGTCTCCTACATCACACTAGTCCTGTCTACTAACCGGGTCTGTTGTAGAAGTTTCCATGTGCAAATGTAGTGTGGTGTGCTCACTAACGTCTTTCTAGTAACAGAGTAGCCCCCTCCCCCCCCAACAAAGTGGGTTTTCACTAAAATCCTCTGCGCTCTGCTCCTTCAAGTGTTCAAATGAGCTTACTTCCATTGCTGCTGAGAGTGTAAATGTCTCCTAAAAATTATGAAAGCAGGTCATTACATCGAATACAGGGTGAACGTTCCAGAAACAAGCGGTGTTCTGCAAACAACCGCAGAAGCTCCTAACACACGCATCCACCCCGAGTTTTCATTTCTCACAATCTCCTGTCCAGCATCCACATACTGTGCAGGAACTCCGGCACCTGCAAGCTGGGATTTTCAAGTAAACTGTCATTACCTAGTAAGAAGAGCTCTACTGGAGGATCAGACTCGGCAATCCTGGGCGACCACGGTTCAGAAAGGGAAAGGCTCTGAGGTACCTTGGCCTGCCGGCCTCAAGAATGCCTGCGCCCGAAGAAGGCTCTGGCACCGAGCTGACCCCAGCCGGCCTTAAATGAAATTACTGTCAAGCTTTTTCCAAATCAAATCAGCTCTGAAATAAACTGGGTGGAAAAATTATGTAAACTTGGCCTTTCAGATGTTACGGCCCAGAGCCATGCACACATATGATGCTTACATTCTGCATAATAGATGCTACCAGGGAGTCTGTAATGGTTTTACGTCTGGCAACAACTTTATCTTGAAGGCTTGAGTGGATTATAACATCCTTATTTTTCTAGTGATCGTTTTACCGGTCAACTATCAATTTAAATACAGTAACATTATCATCGCTCACTGAACTAGCTGTGAAGAGGCTTTATTTCTGAGCACAGCAACCACCTCGGGAACTGTGTTCCTTACTTTTATAAAGCTAAGCTGATAAATTTATCAACAGACGAATTTCCTTGGATGCCAGGAAAACGGAGTTCTAATTGTTGCAGATTTCTGCATCTGCAGTGTGTACGTGCATCTTTCATTATTTCAAAAACCAGGCAAAAAAGGAAAAAAGCAAACCGCCCGCGGCCCTATGCTGCTGTCCCTATCTGTGCGCGGTTAGCATCCAAGGCCGCTGAAACTGCCCTGCGGGGTTTCACAATCCTCAGGAGAGCATTTTTAGGCTCTCATTACGGGAAGGTTCACTGGGGGAAAGAGTGAGGGCACAGAAGCCTGAAAATGGACGTTTTCCTTCCTTACCATTAGCTGCTGCTGGATGTTCCTAAGTTTAAAGATGTGTCCGGTGCAATGGTCTCCGGGAGACGGGGGTTCATGGTGCGCGTCGGACTCAGAGGTTAGCGTGTAGACGTCCAGCTCTCGGTGGTGCCTCACAGAACAGTCCCCGTAAGGGATCTCGTAGGATAAGCGGCTCCAGGAGTCTGGTTCTCCAGCGTTCTCCCTGGAAGCAGGCAACGGCTGGTTAGCTGGTTAGCACGCATACGCTCTGCTCCCAGCGCCAGCGCTCCCTCCTACCCCCTGCCCCCTGCCCCCTGCCCCGCTGCTGTGGGGAGGGGGAGCGGCAGGAATGCGGTGTGGGCGCTTCCCTGGGCCTCAGGCGCAGACCCACCTAGCTGTTCCAGCCTCCTCAGAAGGGGTCACAAAGGAATTAACTGAGAACTGCAGGATTCCTCCCTCAGAATGTTCTTTTGATCGAGATAGAGAGAGATCTGGGAGCTTAGCATAGTATTATGCTAACAACCAACTTAATGAGCCAATGTGAGGAGGATGGTCTCAGCCTGGTTTTCTCCGGAAGCAAGGCTGATGAGGCATTTCTCTTAAACTGGGTCGCACCACACGCGAACAGGGGCTGTGCTGGGAGGGAAGAGGAATCAGGATAACCCTGGAGGAGTCACTCTGTGAACTCTCCAAGTCAGCTGCACGGACAACGACTGATGCCATGAATGCTGTGCTTGTCAACACAATGAGGAAAGCGCTTGGTTCTAAGAACTTCAGTTACATTGGTTTTCATTTGGCAAACACCCAACCTTGCTCGACTCCTATATCGTTATAAATGAAACAAAGCCGACAAAGGCACAGGTGTGTTAAAAAAAAAAAAAAAAAGCCTTTCTGAGACAGGCCTCAAAACATAAAATCTCTTTATGAACCAGGAGATTGGCAAAGTATCCCAGAGATTCTGGAAGACGGGGGAAGGTTATGTTTGGGAGCGTTCTGCTTTAAAATGGGAGAACGAAGCACGGAGAAGTAACAGGCGTGCCACCGACAAACATGAGAGGACGGACACACAACCCGCTCTCTGCGGTGTGTCGTTTGCTAAATCACACCCGTCTGTCACCAACAATGTTACATAACAAAGCCTAGAAGTGACTATTGTGCGCTGGCTGAGTAACAGTGAAGGCCGTTCCGTAAGAAAACTACCGTAATGTCCATCCTCAAGAGTGACCCCCAGCAGCTGCTCACAATGACCTTGGCACACACTATGCTAAGTCCTTTATGTGCCCACCACGCTGCTCTACTCTGAGGGAAGTGACCTCAAAGAGAAAAGTCCAGGTGATGCCTGAGCCACAGGGGTTTGAAGTGCCCGGGGCCATTTACACACAGATTTTTCTTCCCATAAATGCAGTACGGTTCTATCAACGTATTATCTCTTCCTTATGACCTTCTCAATAACACCTTCTTTTCTCCGGTCACTTTACTAGGAGAAATACAGTGCACAGAAGAATACGGTGCATAATACATGGAATATTCCAAGTTTATATTAACTGGCTGTTCAGGTTATTGGTACGGCTTCCGATCAACAGCAGGCTATTACATTTTTGGGGAGTCGATACTTACATTCGGATTTTCGATTGTGCAGGGGGTTGGGGCCCCTAACGCCTGCACTGTTCAAGGGTCAATTCCACTTGTAAGAGTCACTTAAAGGTTCAACTGCATGACTCAACTAAGTAGCCGACCGCTATACCAAAGAGGGGGCGAACTTCTCTGTAGACTGAGATCTGAAGCTAAATTTGGGTTGTCACTGTCGCTCACTCTGGTTAATTGTCTGACAATCAGTAGCACAGCGGATTACTCAGATTACCTCAGACAGCCCAGCCATACTCCAATAATAATAATAAAAAAAAGACCTCTGGAAACGAAACTTTATTAGAGACCCCCGTTCCAGTGTGGACCAGGTATAACATGCTAAGAGAGGACCAGCTGCCGAAGCAGGGGCCATCAAAAACGACCCACGCCATTCCCCGGAAAATGGAATTCTCTACCAGCCTGGCCACTACGAATTCTCAAACTGCTTCCTTTCTCCGGTCTAAACCTTGAGGAGCCCCCGTCTGGAACCGCAGACTGCGTACCGTCTGCCATTCCCATGCTCTCCTTCCAGAGCATTGCGCTTCTGCCGCCGCCATCGCCCCCGAGGGCTAACCTTTCCATCTCCCCGGCCACTGTCCCTGTGAGTCCGTGTTGCTTCCTAGTCTGTCTAGGTACTAAGGACCAGTCAGTGCAGTTAGTCTCCCCCTGACCTCTGGAACATCCGGAGCTGCTGACGCCGTCCAGACCCATTTTGCCTGCAGGTCTGGGTAAAGCCCACCGCGGAGCAGGTATGTGTGCGCCGGGCAGCATGCCAGGGGCCGGTGACACAAACCGAAACGCTCACCCTGCTGGGACTTCCACACTTCGCAAGGGAGACCGGAGCAGGCAGGTTAAATAAAACAACTGGTATTCTGGAAGAGAGCAAGTGCCACGGAGAGAACTAAAGCAGTGTGGTGGGACAGGAAGACCTCACGGAGGCAGCATTTTAAGCCAATACATTTTGTGCTCTGGGTTCATATGAAATTTTTACCGCACCCACGAACAAAATGTGGCAAAACTCTAGGCGTAAGAACGTTTACTGCAACTTTACATATGGCAGTATTTAAAACTGGACGCCATCTGGTCAGCAATTAGAGGGCTGCTTGGTAAACCGAAGACCAGATCTCTAGACCATCACGTAGCCCTCACAAATACCTGAAACAACAGGTCAGTGACACTGAAGTCTACAACATTCAGTGAGATGAGCAAAATAAAAAGCAGAAAAATGTCGGTAAGTCCAGGCAGTAAAATGCACAAATAAAAATAGTGTCACGGTGGCTGGGTTTAGGTTTTCTTTCCCAAGATTTTAATTAATGGTTTTAACAAGTGTTTCCAAGTCTCTATTGAGCCAGGACTTGCTGCTCTGTCATGCTTTTCCTCACTGTGTGTGAGTGAAACTTTCTATAATTTCAAAGCCCCAACCTTAACCTTCATTCTCAGGTGACCTTTCTGCCCTTGTTAGTGAGAACCTGGAGGCCACCTCAAGGGACCGGAAACAACCCTCATCCACTAACAGACAGCACTGCCCACCCTTCCAGCGTCAGGACGCCCCTTCTGAATGGGGGGTTGCTCTGTTCCCCCGGCACCTGACTGGGTAATGCTCCCCCGGCTGCCTGCAGTTTTCCACCCACTTGGGGCGAGCTCCTACGGTTTTCTCTGGCTCTCTCCCCTCCTCACATGGTAGATGTGAGCACAACACACAGCAACTTCCTACGCTCCCTACCTTCTTTCCTCCTCTCCTACAGCCCCACTTCGCCTCCCAAATCTCCCTCCCGCTTCAGAGTCCGTGTTCCTGCCCCGCACTTCCCACAGCTTCAGTGTCTTCACCAGTATGTGCGGTGGGCACGCTCTGATTTCAAAACTCAATTTTGGGTTCTCCCCACTCCCCAAAGCAGCGGCAGCCTTGGACTGATTTCCACGAATGAACCAGGGTCATCCCTACTAACACCACCTCCCTTCTCAACATCCTGCTCGTCCTGTCTTTCCCGATCGATGCCTTATTCAGTTCCGACGGGCCCTGAATCACCTGGACTCAGCAGACGCTCCTGTCACAGGCTGCCCTGGGCCTGCCACCACTCCCCAAACCTACCCAACGGGATCATTTTACAGCAACCGTGAGGCTTCTCCTGCCCCAAAGCTTTGGGGTGCATCCTGCTGCTCCTTTTGCGCTGGGAGAGAAGCATGTGCGGCATGCGCCCCCCCCTCGCCTAGGCTCTCCCTTCTCCTCTTAGCACTCTGCGGAGCCCCCTGTGTGTGCCGTGTGGATGTAGAGCGGAGAGCCACACAAGTCCATGACCAAGGCCACTCAGCTACGAAGGCCAGAACGACAACTGTCTCTTCTGCTCTGCAACATGGGCTTTGCCGGCATAACAGCTGCTTCGGCCTGGCCATCGATGCGTCTACACTCAGGCACCGGCTTAGCAATGCACAAAAATCTGGCCTCACGTTCTGGGGCTATGTCACAGCGCATCCACGCCCCTCCAGGCAGCAGATCACAAAGCAGGCAGCCACGCACACAGAAGAGGGATGAAGGATCCCGGACGGAGGAGGCGTCACAAACGGACTCCGCGGCACTGAAGGGGGGATATTTAGCTCACCACCTGCCCTCTCCCTAAAAACTCCGACCACCACCGGCCCGCTTCTGCTCCTAACTGCTCTAAGTCACACCCGTGTTTCGTGTCTACATTAGCGCGCATCTAGACGTGCCCATAGCTGCTCCAGGTAACGGCCTACGAGGACTCTCCCTTTCTGGCACAATTTATTATTTTCTCTTGAATTAATTTACTTTCTTCTAATTTCTCCCAGCTAGTACCTTGCTTTTATGGTCTTGCTTCACTGTGGGATTCTCAAAGATCATCCAACAAAACATTTACTCAACACTATTAAGTGGCAGGCACCACGTTAGATGCCAGGGCTACCGGGATAAATCCGGCAGCTTTTCTCCGGAACACATGCAAACACAGGCTAGGGTCAACCGTGAGGTGCTGCTAGGTAGCCAGAGTTCGGCTCACTGGGTGTGTGGTCCCTTCCATGAAAGCGAGACAGCAAGGAAGAACCAATCAGGAGTTTTATACCTCCAAGTGTGGCGTCTCGTGCACAAAACACACCACATTTCATCAAAATTATAATGCTATTTCTTGTAAAAGTGTCGTGACTTTATGTACCACTAAGAACTATGACATGATGTTGTAGCAGGGTTGATCAGAATGTATCTGACCTCACAGCCAGAAAAATGTACACCTTACAAGAGATTATTAACAGGGGGACCTGGGTGGCTCAGTCAGTTAACTGTCCGACTTCAGCTCAGGTCATGATCTCACAGCCCATGAGTTCGAGCCCTGCGTCGGGCTCTGTGCTGACAGCTCAGAGCCTGCAACCTGCTCTGGATTCTGTGTCTCCCTCTTTTTGCTTCTGCCCCGCTTGTACTCTATCTCAAAAATAAATATATGTTAAAAGTTTCGGGGAAAAAAAAAAGAGATTAACACAGAGTATAAATACAGCCAAACGCCCTTTTGCATATGGCAGTGGTAGCACTAATGGTCAAGGGACCTGTTCAAACCTCATTCACTTCCCAGCGTGCTCTGATGAATGTTAACATCTGCCCCTCGCCCGTGTTCCTGAAGCAAATGGGCGGCAGGTGCGTGTGCAGGCAGCAGCCCCGAGGCCGTGGACAGAGCCGCAAGGCACCTCCGAGGACTGTGGCTGTGGCTTGGTGGACTTCAACAAAAATAGCTAACACACAGCGTTCAACTTTTAAGTAGCTGAAAATCTTCAAATAAAACCATCTGCAGAAAAAGAACTGCCTGGTGATGGGGCCAGCTCAGGGAAGGGAAGCCAAAGCCCTGCTCTCTCCATCCACCTCCCCCTCTTCCCTGCTCCTCCCCAGCTAGAACGTGGGGTGTAGCTAAACGTTCCATAATTCCCGAAGTACAGAATTTCTTTATGTGGAACTACCACACTTCCCATTTTATAGCCATTTTCCTTGTTTAGTCTCCTCTGGACTTGGAGAACCGCTACCCAGCCTTCTCTTGATTAGAAGCCCTCTCTGGGTCTACAGTGAGTAATTATGGAGTCCCTCGGCTTTGGGGTTCTGCCCCAGAGGGGACTATGCCTGAGTATCTAAAGTTTACCTTAGAAAAGTAACACAAAGATTTTATCGCAACCAAATCACGTCTGGCAAGACAGAAAAGCATACCCACAAGTTTACTTGCAATTCCCGTTGTTTCTCCTGGGGAGTTAATAGGCACCACAGCCTCAGCTAAGATTTGTTACTGTTTCCAAGTGAGCGATGTACAGATGAGGACGTGTAAACGCTGTGGGCAGCAGTCTGTCCCCGGGTCCCCTCTCCTCCCAGGGAGGACGCCACCCCTCTGAAGAAAAGGGGACTGTTACTGCTAATGGGGGAACTTATGACGGACAGAGACGCCTCATTCCTGCTCCACCAGACTGTAGTGAGGTCTCTAAGGATTTCTTAGATTGTGGCATCCAGCCAGACCCCAGAATAGACTTCAAGACAGAGGGGCCAACACCAGTTACCTTGAAACTTTCAATCAGCCTCTCATGAGGCAATATATAGTTTCCAAGCCATTCCTGGGCACCTTTTGTTTCACCCCAAGTTTCCAGTACCACCCCCAGGGCAATCTCCCACCAGGCACTGAAAGCCGTGGGGCACTGCGCTCATCAGTAGCCCGACTGAGGACAAGCACCACACTCCTCCCAGCCGGCAGGTTGTCTACAGCTCACTCTCAAGAGTTCAGTGAGGTTGTATATATACAAATACACCCACTGATAAAGCAAATATGACAAATGTGCATTTGCGTGAAGAGCAGACAGGAGTTCATTGTTCCATCTTTGCTATGGGTTCAAGAATTTCCAAAATAAGAGGTTAATTTGAAACAGTAGTTAAAAAAAAAAAAGGCAGAGGCAGCAATTCTTTCTTCTATGATCACTAGCTAGTTAAGGCAGGGAGGAAGTGAGTGTTATTTGGGATATACTGAGAAACAGGCAGGTGCGCTTACATACGCTATTTAATCCGTGTATGAGTCCTTCAAAGAAGTGCTACTCTCTCGGAGAAGAGGATTCGGAGTCTCAGAAATACTAACCGCTTGCTCAGGGCTAGACCACGTCGCCAGGAGTCTGGTAAACCTGGCTTCCGACAGCCAACTCTCCCACTGAGAGAGGGGAGAGCCTGGGCCAGATACTTGCCCCGTAGAGCAGGCGCCGAGCCCTGTAAGCAGCCCCACTGGGCCTCTGCAAGGCCCTGTGACAATGCAAGGGGACAGGACACCCTAACAGTGCCTGGCACACAGGCGGTAGGGACACACCGGTGCTCTCCTCACTTAGCACTTGGCTACAAGGGCTCGGGGACCGGGTTTGAATCCTGGGTGGACTGTGCCCAGAGCCCGAGCCCTCCCGCGCTCTAACACCGCGCTGCTCTCGGTGGAAGGGGCCGCTCTCGATGGGAAGTCCTCACCGGCTGCCACAGCAGGACACGCCGAGGGCCACCGGACGGCAGCGAAGAGGCCTCCGCAACTCCAAAGAACGTCCACCCCAGGCCCAATGTTGTCCACTGCACGGGCATTCGCTCTGCGGTAGGAAGTTCCGACGTCCCCTGTCTACCAAGGTACTTGCCGGCACAGGCAGGGGACCGGTGAGCCGCGGGCGAGGTGCGGGGACGGGGATGGCACTTCCCAATCGCTTGCTGCCCTGCTCTCTTCAAAGTGAGCGCATTCCTCTCAAATGAAAGGCGGTGACAACTCTGGCACCGAGCCCCTCAGTCTCTTTTAATAAAAGGACATACTGGGGCGCCTGGGTGGCTCAGTCAGTTGAGTGTCTGCCTTTGGCTCAGGTCATGATCTCATGTTTCTGGAGTTTGAGCCCCACGTCAGGCTCTGTGCTGACAGCTCAGAGCCTGGAGCCTGCTTTGGATTCTGTGTCTCCCTCTCTCTGTTCCTTCCCTGCCTGCACTCTGTCTCTTACTCTCTCTCAAAAATGAATAAACTTAAAAAAAGTATTAGTGATGTATGGTGGCAGATGGTGGCTACATTAATGGTGAGCACAGCATACGGTCTAACCTTGTTGAATCACTATGTTGTACACCTGAAACTAAGGGAACACATTAATAACAAATAAAAATTAAAAAAGGACACACTCAAACTGTTCCCATGTGTCACAAAGCTGATACTGACTGGCACCTCCCATTCATTCTCTAAGGGGAAAAACCATGCCTGCCCCTTGCCACGACGAATCACCCCAAGTTCATCTAATTACACGGCGCATAGATTTCCCGGGAGGCGGGATCACAGGCAGATATGAAGGAGCAGGGCGCTGAGGTCTGACTAGAATCCCCTTTCTATCAGGGTCTCGTCTAAGACAGGTTACTTAGCTTCTGTGAGCCTCATCTGTTGACAAAATATTACCAGCTTTCTGACCCAGCTGTTCTAAAAATTAGAGATACATTATTACATTAGTTTCTATTTCCTTCCACAAGCGAGGGGTACACACCTTAGTCACGTCCTTTTACAGCTGTGTCTGTTAAGGGTTTAACAATGTACCAAACACTGAGCTATGTGTTTTATTTACATCACCTCATTTATTCCTCCAACCTTGCTGTAAAGGAAGCTATGACCCCAATTTGCAGATGAGCAAACGGAAAGTGTGAGAAATTCAAGTCACAGAGCCACAAGTAGGGCTGACGCCCTAAACCGCCACACAAAACCACCTCTGCCTGCCGACTTTGCACTAGAAAATGCAGGTCTGTGAAACACACAAAATATTTTTAACATACACTCTTTGGGGGATTACGTTTCGGGGGTGCACCCATGCGTTACAGGTATGAGGTTATAGTTCCTGGCCCACAGTTTCCATGGTCATTTCTCTTCACTCAGAGAGGCCACTGGGCTCTAACGCAATGGCTCCATGACTTCTGGAACACTGTGGTCCTCCAACAGCCAAAGTCTGCATTTTATAGTCTCACATTACTGCACTACTTCCAAGAGCTTAAAAAACTAATTTTTAGTATCTTGCCATGCTATTAATTACATGTGCAGAAGTATCTAACATATCAACATTCACAAAATAAGTAAAAATTTAACTTAAGTCAAAGTTTTCTTTTAATTAAAACAAAAAAATTTTTTAACGGTTATTCATTTTTGAGAGACAGAGACAGCGCGTGAGCAGGGGAGGGGCAGAGAGAGGGGGAGACACAGAATCTGGAGCAGGCTCCAGGCTCTGAGCTGTCAGCAGAGTGCAATGGGGGGCTACAACCCACTAACCGTGAGATCATGACCTGAGCCAAAGTCGGATGCTTTGCCGACTGAGCCCCTAAAGTTAAGTCAAATTTGTACTAGACTGACAGCTAAATATCTACTGACGTGATCAACTGATCCAGTGCGGATAACCCTTATTTAATCACATTTAAGGCACCAACCTGATTCAAATAACTCTCGGAACTTAATTTTCAGATGTAATATTAAGTCTAATTTTCCCACAAAGGCTAAGTTCTTAATCTTAACTGCATTTTTAGAATTACCTGGGGGAGCTTTTTTAAAATCCTGATATCCAGATCACACTTCATACCAATTAAACAGAAATCTCTAGAGTTGGCTCTCAGGCATCTGTACTTTTTAGAGCTCTCCGGGAGATTCTAATGTATAATCAGAATCCTGACAAGATCCTAATGTACAGCCAGAGCTGTAAAAACCACATTCAAGTAACCAACGGAGGCAAGCTCATTTTAAAACGAGTATAGTTAAGGCTGGCCAGACTGTGATAAATACTGAAGCAGTAAGTACTGTAGCTTCCTACCTAATTATTCAATTCCTCATCATATATCATAAAGAAATAATTTAACAGAAAAATCACAAAACAAATAATCCAGTGAAGAAATGGGCAGAAGACATGAACAGACACTTCTCCAAAGAGGACATCCAGATGGCCTACAGACACATAAAACGATGCTCAACATCACTCATCATCAGGGAAACACAAATCAAAACCACACTGAGATACCACCTAACGCCAGTCAGAGTGGCTAAAATGAACAAAGCAAGAGACTATAGATGTTGGAGAGGCTGTGGAGAGATGGGCACCCTCCTACACTGTTGGTGGCAATGTAAACTGGTACAGCCGCTCTGGAAAACAGTATGGAGGTTCCTCAGAAAACTATCGATAGAACTCCCTTATGACCCAGCAATAGCACTGCTGGGGATTTACCCAAGGGGTACAGAAGTGCTGATGCATAGGAGCACATGTACCCTAATGTTCATAGCAGCAATGTCAACAATAGCCAAATCATGGAAGGAGCCCAAATGTCCATCACCTGATGAGTGGATCAAGAAGATGTGGTATATATTCACGATGGAGTACTACATGGCAATGAAAGGGAATGACATATGGCCTTTTGTAGGAAAGGGGATGGACCTTGAGGGTGTCATGCTGAGCGAAGTAAGCCAGGCAGAGAAGGACAGATACCATATGTTTGCACTCATAGGTCTAGCAGGAAAACAGGAGAGACCTAATGGAGAACCAGGGGGAGCGGAGGAGGGAGAGAGAGTTGGGGAGAGAGAGGGATGCAGAACTTGAGAGACTATTGAATGCTGAAAATGAACTGAGAGTTGAAGGGGGAGGGGGAAAAGAGGGAGTGGTGATGGTGGAGGGCACTTGTGGGGAAGAGCACTGGGTGTTGTATGGAAAACAATTTGACAATAACACTCAACACTGGGTAAATGTGTTAAATAGTCAAGATACACAAAGAATTTTAGAGGGCCCCAAAAATAATTACAAAGACCACAGAAATAGATAAGAGTAGGATAAAGTAAAAATGCCAGAACACAAAACAGAAAATCCGCTGCCATGGTTTAAATAGCCAGTGCAGTGTGGGAGGTAATATCTGATCATGAAATAAATGTCTTATTGGTGGCGGCATTATGAATAGTATTATTAGGTCTAACTTAATTGTTAAAAAAAATAAATGCTAATTGTCCCTCCTCATTACCATTCTTGCTTCTGGCCTACGTCAGAAGACAGAGACTGCATAGCGCAAGTGTCCCCAAGAGCAAAGGCAAGGAAATAAGCCTGAGTCTGGACTCTGACACGGGAATATTAAATCCATCCCCAGACCAACACCAGGCACTTCAAACGGATCCTCAGCGAAAAAACAACCCAGACTGACCAATCCCAACTCACTTGGCAACGCTCTTTCTCTTTTTTCTACTTACTCTCCACAGATGACTAAAGGTCACCTAAGTGATGACACAGACATTGCTGTTTAGGCTTTCCTTGTGGGGCCCCTGCGGGGGGGGGTGCTCAGCCGGCTGAGCATCTAATTTCAGCTCAGGTCATGAGCTCATGGTTCCTGAGTTCAAGCCCCACATCGGGCTCTCTGCTGATAGCACAGAGCCCACTTTGGGTTCTCTGTCTCCCTCTCTCAAAAATAAATACTAAAAAAACTTTTTTTAATAAAATAGAAGTATTACTTGGGTTTCTATTTCTACAGAGCTGGGATGACCTCTCAGAGAACAGGATTCTTTGCCTGTTCCGTGACAGTTACTGGCTTCGTAACTGCTTACTGTCCTCCGAATACAAAGCGTACTTAGCCAGAAGAGACACACAGGCGTGAGGATTCTCTAGAAAGGGAGACCATTATCACTGCGACTAAAATCAAATTCCAGGCAGGGGAATGAGAAATGCTTACAAAATAATCTGAAACTTGGAAAGAATAACGGAACTGGATAAAATAATTTGAAGCTGATGACAGAAAACAGATCAGGAAGAAGAGACCAGTATCCAACCACTAGGAAGAGAGAGAATCCATCTTTAAAACGTGCAGTTTCTTTAGCTTTCTCATGAAGCAAACACACAGAACAAAAATCAAACAGCAACCCTAGATGTTTATCCATTTAAATAATCTAATCAAAGCAGAGGGCAAGGAATGCAGTCCATTTCTTCCAGTCTTCTTTCTGAAAAGCATTTGAAACTCAATGTAACAGAAAGACTAGGACCCAAACAAAATCAGTAGCTCCAGTGTAAATGGTGACCATTAAACCAGTTAATTAACCAGCTTCCAATGGTGAAGCTGCCATAACTGAGTTGTTCTACTTCCAAAACCGGGTAACTTGATCACAACGAAGTCCTCACTGGGTAAACTAGTTTTTTCCAGTTCGGGGGAAAAAGAAAAACATTCTCACTCATGAGTCTGGGCAGGACTCTTCAGTCATGATGTTCCCTCAATGTTACAGAGGTTACTTTCATTAAAATTTAAGAAAAGAACCAATACACAACAAGTCCAATAAGCTCCCGATGAGCCTGTGTAGTTTTATATAAGGCACTGCCCTGCTTCAGCGTTTTTCAGGATTCATTGTTGAAATGGATTAATCTTATTTGGAAGCAGTCAGACGAATAACATGTGTCAAAATAAACACGCAAGGTTTCCTTCACAGACTAGATGTGGCGTTTGTCAGGTGTCTGTTCTCTCATGTGCCTCGTGTGCAGATCGGTCCGCCCTCCCGCCCTGTACACGGCGCTGTGCAGGAAGTCGTTAGATGGGCTGGAGGACAGCTTCTCAAATTAAGGACCAGATTTAAAAAAAAAAAAAGGTCCAATTCGTCACAGAAGCAAAAATTCTGAAAATGAATTACTAGAAAAGTAAAATTTACAATATGCAAAACTGAAGCCCAGAGTTCTTACTAGATTCAACAGATACAAAATGACTCTGTCAAATCACCATAAAAGTTCCTAAACACACCCTCTCTACTCCACACTTAAACTCACCACAGTCTGGTGACAAACAACGGGCCAATCAGCCCTGAGCTGGCCTGCCTCACCCTGAACAGCACTGGGTTACAGCGGAGAGCCCCCCAAACCGCCTGGAACCACGTTTTATATTCGGAACATCTACAGAGCCCGGCGAGTCAGACAAGGAGAGAGAAGGGCTATGGCATCGACGGGGCCACGGAACGTGGAACCAGCCACAGACACACTGGGCCAGTGTCTTTTCCTCCCGAAGAAGACTTCACATAGGCCTGGGCAAAGCGGACCACTAACTGCATAATATTCAAGAGTATTTTACAAGTTCAATATCAACTGCTGTTTATTATTATTTTTATAAAATTAAAAGCATCAGGGGGCACCTGAGTGGCTCAGTTGGTGAAGCATCCGACTTCGGCTCAGGTTGTGATCTCGTAGTTTGTGAGTTCAAGCCCCGCATCGAACTCTGTGGCTGCTTCCAATTCTGTGTCTCCCTCTCTCTCTGCCCCTCCTCCGCTCACATTTGTTCTTATTTTGGGGGGGGGGGGAAGGGAGGAAGGAACATCACTCTTTTTTAATGTTGATTCATTTTTGAGACAGAGACAGAGAGTGAGCGGAGGAGGGGCAAAGAGACAGGAGACACGGTACAGTGGACATGAGCCCTAAGAAGGAGCCAGCACGTAACAGGCAGAGGGGCAGCAGAGCGCAGGGATCCCGAGGCGGCAGCCAGCTGGCCCGTGCAGAGACAGCAATGGGGGTGAGGCAAACGTTAGGAAATGAGGCCTCAAGAGCTCTACGGGGTTCGGGTCTCATGGGGCTCTGTGGACCATGGCACCAACTGGGATTTTTCGGATGAGAAAACGTGAGAAGGAACAAAGCAAAGATGAAAACACAAGAGAAGGACACGAGAAACATTAACTATTACTCGGGTACCACATGAATATCGTTCACCTTTATCCTCACAACAACTCTGAGGCGGGGATCAGTGTATCTCCACCCGCTGTGTGAGAACACAGGCTTATGGGGTAATGTGTTCAAGTACACAGTGAGTCAAAAGGTCAGAATCTGCACCCAGACCCAATTCCACAGCTCCTGCATCTCCTCCCACTGTGCACAGGGACACTGACCTAACAGTGTCAAACTATGACCACACTAAAATTATACAAATTCTAAGCCTGTTCTCGTATTTATCAGAAACTCATTGGGGCTCCTGGGTGGCTCAGTTGGTTA
This sequence comes from Mungos mungo, assembly GCA_004023785.1. Taxonomy (NCBI): domain Eukaryota; kingdom Metazoa; phylum Chordata; class Mammalia; order Carnivora; family Herpestidae; genus Mungos; species Mungos mungo. The sequence goes on along the minus strand of PISW01000616.1, from coordinate 351,377 downwards.
AGCGTCCGACTTTGGCTCAGGTCATGATCTCACAGCTTGTGGGTTCGAGCCCCGCATCAGGCTCTGTGCTGACAGCTCAGAGCCTGGAGCCTGCTTCCTATTCTGTGTGTTCCTCTCTCTCTCACCCTCCCCTGATCGTGCTGTCTCTTGTCTCTCAAAAATAAATTAAAAACATTAAAAAAAATTTAAAAAAAAAGAAGCTCACCAAAGCATAATTAGGTTTTGTTACAAACTGTATAAGATCCACAGCAAGTTGTCAACTGCAGAAAACCATAAATTAAGAAGCCATTCCTCAGAGATGGGATGACAGCATCCAAACTGCGTAGCCATGGCTGCCCCCCAAAACTCCCGGTTTCTGCATGTGGAACGACAAAATTCAATAGGCACAGACGGCACTTCAGCTAACTCCAGCATCCCCACCGCCACGCACCGACCAACCACAGCCAGCCAGCCTCTGCCCCCTCACCTGGTCCAGCGTGACGTGGCCCAAGCAATGGGTCGGGGTTGATGCTAAGCATGCATGTAAAATCCCGTTGGACCGGGAGCAGGCAAAACCACTTTGCCGGTACTAACAACACTAGCCGTTCAAGGGGAAGTTCAAAGACACGTCTTCTCGAGACCAGCGAGAGCCAGATCAAAGGTCAGAGAATCCACACGGAAGAGCATCGCCGCGGCAGGGCAGCGTGCAAGCGGATACTCACGGAAGGCGGGCCGAGCACCAGGAGCATCGCAGGCCCATCCTAGCTGGGCCCCGGGCCCACACTGCGGCTCCTGGCGGGGCCCTCCCCGCGGCGCGTTCTGCTGAGTCTGCTTCTAACAGGAACTGCAGCATCCAGTTCCTTGTTTCACGGCTGCTGCAATACCGTCCATGAAGCTACCTCACCCGACGGGGCAAGCCCCACGGAGTCCTCCAAAATCAACCCCAGCCTCGAGAACGTGGCGCGGGAGAGGCAAAATGTCAGAAAGGGAGAGGGGAGGGCGGGGGTCACGACGCCCCTCCAAATGGGACAGGAGGCAACTAGCTTAGGTGCTGGCGAGGGGCTCACTGCTAGGCTAGTTATGCGTCCATGGGCTCCACACTCGGCTTTCTCTCCTTCCTCTTTTGTGTGTGTGTGTGTGTGTGTGTGTGTGTGTGTGGCAATGTATTGCCACCCAGCCCTAAACTCTGTATGGGAATGATGCAGAGGAAAGTGGGTACGTTATCTGGGCAATGATTGTGTATCGGTAATTTGATATCAGTTAGTTCTATGCTGTCTGATAAGTAAAAACATTTTTCTAAGGTAATGGTTGGAACCTGCTGGGAACAGACAGACTTGCTTTGATTCTTTGCTCCGACGCTGCCACCAGTATGATCTCGGGTCACTTACGGAAATGTCTCCGCAGCTCACCGTCTGCAAAAGCGGGGATGGGGATGCTGGGTTTGCTGCGATCAAATACAGACAGGACTGTAAAGTGTCAGCATCGTGTCTGGCTCTCCCAAAGTGCTCCACAAATGAGTATACGAGATACCACAGGGCTGGTGTATTTCCAAGGAACAAAAAAGAAGGCAGTGCAGGTATGTATTAAAAAATAAGTAAACAGCACAGACCCTTCTTGGGGGCTGTCAGCCAGCCAGAACTACACCTACATCACGCTGCCACTACTCACGCCCAAAATCCCAAGAGGAAAATGGCGCTCTTCTACCGGCAGCATCAAGGATGCATTACCATTGTGGGCGGGGCTGACCAGGAAAACAAGTATGTCAGAGACTGGATGGTGCTGCGGTGGGGTCCCGTTTACCAAAGCAGAGTCGTCATCTTCCTTCCAGCGATTCTCTTCCTAGCTCTCTCAACAGAGGGACACCCTGAGTTTCTAGGAACTTCACAAGCACATTTCATTTTATCCTCAGAGTCCTAGGAGGTACATGCTATCGTTTTCCATTGTACAGATGAGGAAACTGAGGCTCCACGGCCAGAAACAATCGGGATGCACCCGCATTCGGCTCTGTCATCGTGAAAGCAAACTGGATGCCTACTGAACAGGTATGTGCTCGAACGAAGATCACGTGACTGCAGAGCTCACCATTACACTAGCGAAGCAACGGCACCAACATAAGGAATACCGGTAAAATCAGGAGTACTTGCATAAGCATTTTCTGCATAAAGTGCAAATCTCCTTATATGCTTTTAATGCATCAATTCTGTTGGCCAGTCAAAGCAGAAATAAACTTTAATGACAGAGGTGCCTGGGTGGCTCAGTCAACCGGTTGAGCGTCCAACTCTTGATATCAGCTCGGGTCATGATCCAGGGTCATGGGATCTAGCCCTGTGTAGGGCTCTGGGCTGAGCGTGGAGCCTGCTTACAATTTTCTCCCCAACCCCAGCCCCTCTCCCCTGCTTGTGTGCTCTCTCCCCCTCTCTAAAAACTTTTTAAAAATTTTTAAATGACAGAATCATTGATATCAGTTTATACAAAATTTCTGATTAACTTTTTGTTAGTGACCTTTGGTCATATTAAATAAACATTGAATAGTATAATTTAAAACTGCATGTGTCTTATTCCCTTTAGGCCACATTTATTTTAAGGAAAAATTCGATTTGTAGATCATTCACATCTCAATAGAAAAGACCTAAAAGCAGGAGAACAGCACTCCAAATTTTGCCAACACTCTAAATGCCATGACCTTCAGATTTTACAAGGACAGATAGCCAAATTCGTGCATTACAACTAAGATGTGTTGTCCTGAATCCAGACAAATGTGCAGAAATGTGCTGGAAAAGAATGAGGTACACAAATGCATTCTGTTTTCACTAATCAAATGTCAAAACAATGGACTCTTTAATGTTTATTTATTTGAGAGAGACAGTGTGAACAGGGGAGGGACAGAGAAGGAGACACAAAATTCCAAGCAGGCTCCAGACTTCAAGCTGTCAACACAGAGCCCGACACAGGGCTCAAACCCACGAACTGCAAGATTATGACCTGAGATGAAGGAGGACGCTTACCCGACTGAGCCACCCTTGCACCCCATAAACAACAGACTTTAAAGAAGAATACGTCAGTGCAACTCTTTCTAGTTTTAAGTGTCTAGGGACACTAAGGATTTGAACAAAACTTTGTCAAAATGACTGTTTGACAATGCTAAGCATTTTCAGCAGTTGAAGCACTTTTCAGACTCACAAACCCAAGAATCCCAAGAATAGAATTCCTTCCAGAAAACCCATTCCTGGAAAATGTTCCTGAGTTAGAATTTTCTATAGCCCAACTCGTTAGAGATATTACTGATACACTGGTAGAAAGTAATTTTTTTAACACTTATTTATTTTTGAGAGAGAGAGAGAGACAGACAGACAGACAGACAGTGCCAGCAGGGGAGGGGCAGAGAGAGGGAGACATAATCTGAAGCAGGTTTCGGGGGCACCTGGATGGCTCAGTTGGTTAAGTATCCGGCTTCGGCTCAGGTCATGATCTTACAGTTCGAGCCCCGTGTCAGGCTCTGTGCTGACAGCTGGCTCGGAGCCTGGAGCCTGTTTCAGATTCTGTGTCTCCCTCTCTCTCTGACCCTCCCCTGCTCGCACTGTCTCTCTCTGACTCTCAAAAATAAAAATTAAAAAAAAAACAAAACAAAACATGAAGCAGGTTCCAGGCTCTGACCTGTCAGCACAGAGCCCAGCATGGGGCTCAAACCCATAAACCATGAGATCATGACCTGAGCCCAAGTCAGATGCTTAACCAACTGAGCCACCCAGGGGCCCCGAGAGTATTTAATGAATCAAGAGCAATCTAGCGGCTGCTAATGCTGAGAAATCATTGTTCTTCAATGTAAACTCAAAATTGTATAAAAGAACTATTCAATTTTAGAAAATGTAGAGAATAAGTTGTATTTTAAGAGTCTCATGCTCCACCGACTGAGCTAGCCCGGCACAGAATAAGTTGTATTTTATACTGTATCATGTTTAACTCTTGTTTCACACAACTTCATTCATCAGCATATTCAGCTTTGGTCATGTACTGATTTTGGCCAAAAGGTTTATGACACCCCTAGTGTTTTTCCTGAAGAGTCATTTTTATTTGTTAACAATACATGCAGGTACCACTTTCAAGTCATTCTTCCTGTAGGTGAGTCCTTAAGGAAACACCAAAACTGACCGAGAAAAAATAATGTGTAATGGTTACAAAAGGTTTATGTTTTCTAGAGGGTGGAGGTGCCGACAGAGCCTTCCTGGTCTCACATACGCCCATCAGTCCCACACGCTAGCCTCTTGTTTTCTTCCACTCGGGTCCATGAGGTCAGAAACGTTTTCAAAATCACGTGCTACTGCCACAGAGAATTTGCTAGCAGAGGTGAAGTGGTGTGACTACTTCACAGCTCTTTGAAGAGAGGCTCTTAGGCCTGAGGTCACATGGCATCAAGAACAAACACCACCCGAGGCCACCTGCACGGGTAAGGCAAGAAGTGTGCGGAAGAAACCCCAGGACATCACACAGCTTTGTTATTCCAACCAACTTGCAACTCCAACCCATCTCCTTATGAAGTACAAGGCAGTGTAAAAGTTCAAGTGCAGTTACAAACTGGTTCCAATTACTGGTCCATTACCTAGCAGCTGCGGCGATTACTTTCTGAAGTGAGGAGACTATATGCTCACCCGCAAAGGGCTGGAGAGAGAAGGAAACAGACAAACATTTATGCTAAGTACCTAGCACAAATACAACGAATGGCAGCTGGGGCTACTCTTACATAAATGCATACAGTATTCTCAGAAAGCGCATTTCGCCTGGGTGACTCAGTTGGTTAAACGTAGGACTCCTGATTTCGGCTCAGGTCATGATCTCGAAGTTCCTGAGTTCAAGCCCTGCACTGGAGCCTGCTTGGGATTCTCCTCCTTCTTTCTCTCTCTGTCCCTCCCCCACTCATGCACATGTACTCTCTAAATAAACTTCAAAAAAAGTACATTTTGCAATTTTCCAGCAGGCTACTGCACAAGGCAACAATCCTGAGATTACTCTTTGAATGGCTTTAAAAAAAAAAAAGCTAGGAAATACCAAAATTCTTAAAGTGGTCCAACTGAACAAAGAAAAAAAAGTCACTGAACACCAGATCAGTGAATCATCATAATCAAATTAAGTTGGTTAAAAGACTGACAATATTATGGAACATCTTCCGCCTAAAATTCTATCAAAGTGTAAACACATCCCAAGGGCAGGCCTGTGACTCACAGCCACGGACTAGATGGCCTTGGGGAGCCAGCTGGCCTCCCTGCGTCTGTTTTCCCACTTGCAGAAGAAGACCAGCCGCATGAACTTGCACCTCAGACCTCAGCGGAGAGGTTCTAAATGCGGACTCCCTGAGGCCAGGTATTACCGTGTGCACCCGCCCCTCTTCCCAGACGCCTCTCAGTTCTGTGGCCTTCTTCACCAGGACTCAGAGACCCAGAACACACAGTGAGAAAGGATGGGTGGATGGATGGACAAATGAAGGCTGGACAGATGGATGGGACCTGAGCCAAAGAAATGTAAAGCTAAAAAAACCAAGAAACAGAAAACCAAAAAACTCCTCCTCTCTGACTACTATTTGTTCCATTCCTTCCCCTCGGAAGCAAAAGCGAAGGCTCCAACTGGTTCCATGCCAGCTGGGCTACGGAGGGCCCACCTGCCAAGCACTCAAAGAGGACCCTAAAGAGGCGATCGCTGTGGTAACAGGACATCTTGCTCAGCAGCACTCAGTTCCACTGTGCGAGATCTACGCTCGAGTCCTTACTCTACCAGCTGACCCTGAACCCAGGTTCCAAGGTGACGGTGCCAAGAGGAGGACGTGAGCATCCACAGCCCCCACTCTCTGTGCGGGGCCGATGGCACCCTACAGTGACAAACCACGACCTGTGCCCTGCGCTGGCCAGGCTGCGTCCATGCTCTGCCAACACACCGGTGTCATCGCTACCTGGACAGCTCCTTGGATTTTGAGCTTAGAGCCTGGTCCTGTCACTCTGTAGCCTTGTGACTCTGGGCAGCTCACTTCACCGCTCTGGCCTCAGTCTGCTCAGTCATAAAATCAGGGTGATAATACCTAACCTATCCACTCACTAGGGCACCATGAGAACCAATGTAAAAAGACAGCTGGGGTGTCAACAAGACTTTTAAAACCATATGATGGTAATAACAGAAGTGGAAGGGAGAGGTTAGGACCAAATAGAAAGTTTATAACCCTCTTCCCAGTAAGTGTTAAGCATCCCATAATATCCCCGTGGGCTCTTCCTGAGCTGCTTTCCTCCATCAAAATTCTGGAGAGATAATTATGGGCCTCAGCATTCCCAGATGTGTGTGACGGTAGCTCTCCCACAAGGCCTTGGGCTAGTGACTGTCCTTCTCTGAGCCTCCATACTTCGTCCATACAACACAAATAAGGCCTATTTCAGAAAGGTTTTCATAAGGTGGAAGTGAAATATTAGCTGTAATGTACTAACCATACTTTCTAGCGCATTGCAGGCACAATAAATAAAGAGATTTGTGAAACCGATACAGAACATGACATGAAGACAAACACTTTGAAACTCGCTCTCAGGGCAAATGAAGTATTTCGACACTTTCATGTCAACGCTCCAGAGTTGAAGTCCTCCAGAGGAAAAATCTTCCTGGGAGGGTGGCAGCAATGGAAATGACCCCTCACCCATCTGGGCCTCCCTGTTCTGTCACCCAGAGGCATGGCATCACAGCATGGAGCAACCAAATGCTGCCCAGAATTACCTTCCAGAACTTGGCAAAAAATTTTCAACGTATGAAAAATTGAGACGAGTCTAGAAGTAGCGGACAGCCAAGGAAAGGGAAGTAATACGTATCAGTCACTGTGTTAGCGCTCCACATGCATTCCCTGCTTCTTCCACGAAGCAACGCACACTCGAGATGGGCCTGTGGAGGGTAAGCGGGTCACCCAAGGCCATCCAGCTTCCCAGGGGCAGACCTGGGTTCAAGGTTAGCTTTTCCTCAATACAAATTCTGTCAATCTCTCTACCAACTTCAATTCACAGGGAACTACAATAGATATCACAAAACATACCCTAAGTAGACCAACTGACTGGAATCTGAGTTTCATGGATCAGTGAATTATCATTTAACTCATCAGGTGACTGTGTAAGAACCTTCTACACAGAGCACCTCAGAGTCTAACACAGTATCTGAACAAACCTGGTGCCATAGACCAACAGGTACTAATCCGAGGGACGAGAAACTCAGAATGGGAAGGTGACTAACCACTTTTTTTCAAGTCACCCAGGCTACTAAGTGGGGAAGCTTTGCTTTTAACTAAGCTCTTCATCCCTCAGCGATTCCACTAAACCATAAAGTCTTCTCTTGAAGCCAAAATATTCACAGCCCCGGTATTTGCTCTGAGTAGTAACCATAATCTGGGTGACAAACACACCCTGATTCTTCACACTGCATACACCAGGCATTGGTTACACTTCCAGGAGCGAGAAATTATTATCCTTGTTTCTTTTTAAGCGGTTGTAGAAACTAAGGCTCAGAGAGAAAAGTTACTTACTTAGAGAGGGAAGCTCAGCTGCAAAACGCAGAGCCAAAAAAGCAAACCCCAGCCGGGCTGCCAGTCTACAGTCTTAGCCCCGACCTGGAACCGCCTCCTGGTCTCCGCCCTGCCCCTCCCCAACATCCATCCAGGGCCGCCCCCCCCCCCCCCCCCCCCCCCCCCCCCCCCCCCCCCCCCCCCCCCCCCCCCCCCCCCCCCCCCCCCCCCCCCCCCCCCCCCCCCCCCCCCCCCCCCCCCCCCCCCCCCCCCCCCCCCCCCCCGCCGTGTGATCGCGGGAGCACCTGGCTCTCCCACTCTCTTTCCGGAGGGCTCCAGCGCAGCACCCAGCTGACACCGTCACCTCCCAGCTTTAGCTACATGAAGAGCCTTACGGCTTTGGTTCCCGCCCTCTTCTACCCATCATCATGAATGCGGGGACCTCGGGTGGCGCGTTCAGCCAACTTCTCCCCAGAATGGGGGACACGACTCTGCGGGACCTAATAGCAATGGCAGGCTAGGTGTTCTGGCTACTCTTCCAGAGGTAAGATTTCTTCTCAGGCAAGACTGGTAACACTGTGTTTAAGGGAAATTTTCAGATTGCAAATATATCCATATTCCTAATGTCAGATCAAAATGTAAGTGAAAATAAAAGAGCAAGAGTCCACAAAATCTCTCCCTTCCCTGTCACTGAACTCGGTGAAAGTGAACAGTAATGGATTATAGAAAAGGGAAGCTGTCAAAAATGCCCTTAAGAGTCATCACTATCTGCTTCGGATTCAGTATCAATTTCAAGAGTTCTCTAGAGACACGGGTCTTAGACAATCTCTCTACTTCAAGCACAATGGAATCAGTTTTCACACAGGTGAATCCATTTATCAAAATGGATAATCAAAACACGCTTCGGACACATAAACACAAAAAGAACTTGGACCCAAGTCGGCACAACGTCCTCCGACTCGCCCACTTCCAAAAATGCCAGGGTAAGCGGCAAGAAATGAAAACAAAAAATTTATATACAAAGTTAATAAATTTGCATCTTAAGACTAGCACACAAATAGTCATCTTACATGTGTAAAATGTATGTAGCCCTCCCTCAATTTCTATTATTTAAAAAAAATTTTTTTAATGCTTATTTATTTTTGAGAGATAGATAGAGCACGTGAGGGGGGGGCAGGGGCAGAGAGCAAGGGGGACAGAGGATCTGAAGAGGGCTCTGTGCTGACGGCATCACGGCATCAAGCCCGACGTGGGGCTTAAACTCACAAACTGAAATCATGACCTGAACTGAGGTCGGATGCTTAACTGACTGAGCCACCCAGGTGCCCCTCAATTTCATATTAACTGAAAAGAGAATAAAAAGAAACGGGCCTCCATGGAAATTTTTAATTTAAAAGGGGGAGGGGCTGGGGCACCTGGGTGGCTCAGTCGGTCAAGCATCCGCCTCTTGGTTTCAGCTCAGCTCATGAGCTCATGGTCTGTGGGTTCAAGCTCCGCATCAGGTTCTGTGCTGACAGCATGAAGCCTGCTTGGGATTTTCTCTCCCTCTCTCCCACTTGCGTGCACACACACATGCTCTCTCTCTCTGTCAAAATAAACAGATAAACTTTAGAAAAAAGGGAGGAGGGTAGGAACATCCAAGTCTAAAGACTTCAGTGAAGTATTATCATACAGTCGAACAATCCGTGGCTTTTCCCAAACCTCCGAGTTTCACAAAACAAACCCCTCGCTCAGAAACACATGTGCACAAACTTTTGCCTGTAACCTCTAAGGTTACAAGGTCTACTCTTGGGTGCCCTGTTCAGAAGCCTAGGAGTGCAGGGGCTCCGGACGGCTCTCAGGAGATCTGGCTTCTAGTCCTGGCCCAGCCACCTTGTCACCCTGATCCAGTCACTGCCTCTCTGGGTCTAAGTCCCCCTCATCCGTGAACGATGATCCTTCCTGACTCCATGATTGAAATTCTAGCAAAATCTAATGTCAAGTAAGACCGAATGACTTAGGAAAAAAATCACCTCTTTGCCATTTTTTAATTGCTAAGTTTAATCTCCTCCTGCGGTCCTCTATTTGAAGAGTTCCCCAGTTGGCTCTCCCTTCAAAAGGAGGTAAGTAAAGCAAATCAAAAAATCTTTTCCCAGAACACACACTCCCGTTTCCCCAAAGCCCTGCTGCAACAGGTCTTGTGACAGCCTCGCCCAGCCCAGCCACAATAAAGCTGCTGTAACCACTTTATTTCCCCATCGGGACGGCCGTCCCTGACCAGCTCTGCTGCCCCGCAAACCCTTGGAGTGACAGGACCCCGTTCAGAGGAAGCGCATTCCGGCTCCGACAGCGATACAGAGTTTGCTGTTTCGGCTTCTGGAGCCAGGCTTCTCTTCCGAAGGCCGTGAAGCAAACAGCAGAAGCAATCTAATCACCGGCCAGATGGGAAGTACAGCGGACCGGGAACAGATCCCTCCCCGGAATCCGGTCCCGGCACAGCTCAGGTGTCCAGAGCTCATCTGAGACGCACACGGTCACGATATCTGCGGCACCCATTACAAAGGATCTGAAAAGAACCTTCTGTCTGGCTTGACTGGAAAACTTCTAACTGGGCAGGTGAAGTCAACAAGCAAACAAACGGAAAGCCCGTTGATGTAACAGTAAGTAACGTTAGGTTCTGAAATCTCCCCTTGGCCCTTCCAGACCCCCTCCCACCCGGCAGCTGCAAATGATGAAAAATAAAAGCACTCACAGCAAGCCTGACATGAGCACAAGCTCAGAGAATCTGGGAAAGCCACCTCACTTACAAGGACCGCTCGATGACCAAAGAACATAAATCCCACGGGGTTTCTTCTTGTTCAGATTATGTGGCCAAAAAGCCGTGATGCCCACAGAACGATAAAAACTGCATTAAACACAATAAACTTCCAGTGGGAAAGGCTGGCTGTGGTAACGCATTTCCTTCTCTATTTACGCAAGAAAGAGAGTTCTCCAAGCGTTCTAACAACCCTCCTTCAGAGGGCTCTCTAAAGAGAATGCGTAACAACACACAGGATTTCCTCCAGAACGTTCCCAGGACGTTTTTTCCTGCTCGTCAGATGAAGAGACCGCGGCTCTTGATTTTATTCACAGAAACTACACTCAAACCAAAACTCAGGGGTTCAGCATATTTTCTGTGTGCAGTTAGGACGTGAAAATATTTGTTTCTAATGAACCCTTCTGAGTCTTGAAGACATAATAGGAGGAAATGTATGGCAGAGGACTGGATTTTTTCCCTTGTACTAAAGCAGGATCAACTGCATACGTGGTACTGGAACACCACCCCCAGTGACAAGACCCCCTCTGAGTTTTCAGTGACACAGAAGAGGCGAGGGCAGGGAGGCAGGGGGGAGAGAGCGGTGCGCTGACTTACGTGTGTCCTCCCCCGGGCGGCGAGGCGGCAAGCAGCAGCGAGCTGGCGAGCCTCCGGCAGAAGACCAGGCACCGAGCGGAGGCTGTAATCCGTGGCCAAGTGCAGGCAGATGCCAAGGGGTGGCCCTGCTGCGAGCCAGGGGGCGGGGCCAGGGCGGAGGGGAAGGAAGCGGGAGAACTTACTCGGTCAGAAGCTGGTGCAGCTGGTGGTGCCCGCGCTCCAGGGCCAGGCTCGCAGGTGTCGCCCCTTCCTGGTTGTGGACGTGGAGGGCCCCGCGGCCACCCGGCTTCTGCAGCAGGAACCACGCGAGCCGCAGCAGGCCCAGCCGCACGGCAAAGTGCATCAACGTCTCCCGGGGGCCGCCGTCTGCGCGTGGGGGGGAAACAAGAGTCAGCAGGAGAACGTGAAGCACGGGGCAACAAGACGGGCGGTGTGACCTCCACCGCCTCCCAGGACCTGGGATCGACCACAGCCTACATGGGTCACCGTGGCCGGGTACAGCCGGCTCGCAGGGGCAGACGGGGCGAGGCTGGAGAGCAGCAGGACCAGCAAAGGCTCCACAAAGAGAACCAGGCCATTTCTATGTTCTCAGTGAACACGTTGGGAAATCCATTTATACGCGTAAACTCACACGTGTGGTTCCTTCCCTTAAACAAGCGAGAGAGTGAGAGAGAGGGAGACAGAGAAAGTGCCGGCTCACGACGCGGGGACCCAAGGGGAGAGCAGTGGTTGGGGCTCAGATGGGTGAACCGGGAGGTAGAGTTACTTTAAGGAAAATAAAACACCCAGACAGGAGCTGGCTAGTTAAACACTAAAAACAGGTTCTGCTTGTTAAGCACACACAGGTCTTTTTATTCCCCCACATTAAGGGCAAATTAAATTGCGGGCACTGCCAGCTTTGTTTGGCTGCGTTTAATGAAAGAAAGAAAGGCATCTCCAGGCACATCTCAGAGAAAAACACACGCGTGGGCCCCCTGCACTTGACGAGAAAGCTCCTCTCGGCACCATGAGTCACGTCGAAGGTGGGGGGGCTGCCGAGTCCGACGAGCCCGGGTTCGAGAGTGGCCATCTGCCATCGGGGTGGCTGGGCCTCATCCATGTAACCTGAGCTTCCCCTCTGCACCCCGGGGGTAGGGGTGCCCTCACCTGGCCCCCAGGGTGGCCATGACCAAAGGGCAGCGGCGGAGGAAATGAGGGACGGAGACCGGCCTTGGGAATTACTCAGTGCCAGGTTCCCTCCCTGCCCCGCCTTTCTCCTCCAGGACGTCCAGTTAAGTTCTAGGTTTGTAACATGACACTCCCCCCTCCTCACACCTCTCCAGTGTACAGCCCCTGAGGAGACCACCTCAGGCCACCTCCAGGGGGCACCACTCGGGCCCTGGGATGTGAATGGCGCCCAGTTGTGCCTGCCTTCTTCCGCTCATTTCCCATGGCCTCCTCAGGTCTTGAGGTCTCCACAGACATTCCCAGACTCCTTGGAGCCCAGGGTTTTCTCCTGACCCTGAAGACCTCCGTGCTCCTTATGTGAAGAGCAGTTAAGAATGAACTGACTTTGGGGCACCTGGGTTAAGTGGCCGACTTTGGCTCGGGTCATGATCTCAGAGTTTGTGAGTTCGAGCCCCATGTCGGGTTCTGTGCTAACAGCTCAGAGCCTCGAGCCTGCTTCGGATTCTGTGTCTCCCTCTCTCTCTGCTCCTCCCCTGCTCTTACTTTTAGTTTCTCTCAACAATAAATGAACATTAAAAAAAAATTTTTTTAATGATTTATTGTTGAGAGAAAGACATTGTGAGCAGGGGAGGGTAAGAGAGAGAGGGAGACACAGAATCCTTAACTGACTGAGCGACCCAGGCTCCTCAAGGGAGACACAGAATCCAAAGACAGGCTCTAGGTTCTGAGCTAGCTGTCAGCACAGACCCCGATATGGGGCTCAAACCAACAAACTGTGGGACACTCAACTGACTGAGCCACCCAGGCACCCCTAAGAAATTTTTTTTAATTTAAAAAAGAGAATGAACCGTCTTTGTACCTGCGATTTTACATGAACCTCTCTGGTTTCCAATGTCACACGCGTATTAGTCTTCCTACTGCCAAGGTAAATTCTCGTAGGTGCACAAGCTATCTTTCCCACAGAACTATACAAACTCAAGGACGTATAGGGTGTTCAGCAGAGGCACGCGGCTGGGAAGCCTTCACCAGCCTGGAAGAAAGCACTGCGTGTGCAGGGAACAGCCCACACCTCAGAGCAGGTGGAAGACCCAGACACAAGGGCAGAAAGAACCTTCACAGAAGCTCAACTATCACCACCTGACTTGTGCCTCACGGCGGTGCCCAAGCACTCTGCCGTCCTGGTCAACACCAAAGAGCTAATGAGGAACCCACCAGGAACGATGTGACTTTTTAGAGACTGCTTCACTGGCCTTGCTGGGCGACACCTCCTCAAAGCAGTATTCTCTACGCCCTCCCCCTTTCTGATGGCTGAATTGCCGAGTCGGCTCAGTATCTCCGCGTCCCAACAACAAAGCCATGCACCTGCTGCAGCACCCGTGTCCTCCTCATCGCATTCCAGGGTCCTGAGCAGCAGGTGCCACGTGTACCTGTAGATTGTCCCTCTCCGCTACCAACAGATGATGAGACATGTACGTGATCAGGACCCGCGAGGTGCCAGGCTCTGGGCTAAGTACGTTGTGTATTAATGCTTTTCACCCTCCCAGTAACCCTGTGACATCTCCCTATCCTCAGCTTACAGACAAAGACAGATTAATAACTTGCCCACAAGACCAGGCAAGATTTGAAAATCCTTCTGCCGAGGCCAGGAACCATACGCCGTCTCCGTGACCCCACCCTCTGTTGGTAAAAATCCAGCAATCATGCAAGCGAGCTAACAGCATGGTTTACAAAGCACCTTTTCATGTTTTCCTCCAATAGATAAAAATTTTTACCCAACGTATCTTTGGTTACTGTTTCCACTTCCTTCGTCTAAGCTTCAACTCCAGAGCATCTACAATTTAGGATCGACCTCTATCCTCTATTCGGCAATTTTTGCCTCTCATGATCCTTTGTCCTTGCCCTCTGTTTCTGAGTTACTCAACTCTGGTTTTCAGATCACTAACTGCATTTCCTGTGATGTCAATGGAGTCCTTTGTCCCCGGTCAGAACTTAATTATGCTACGGGATTCTGGATGTCCCTGTGTCTTTTCCACCAGCTCCCTTTTCCGTCTTTGCCCTCACTGTGATGGCGTTTTGCAGATGTAATTAAAGCCCCTAATCAGTTGATTTAATAAGGAAGATTATCCTGGATAATCTGGGTCAGTCTAACTCAATCAGCTAGAAGGCTTTAAAGGCAGGGCGGAGGGTCCCCCTGGAGGTCGGCCTGGGCCTGTGCTCCTGGGGTTCCGTCCTGCTCTGGATCTCCCCTTCCGGATTTACTGAGGATGATAGCTTTGGCTCATCGGTGGGTCTGAGCCTGCCCAAGATCTTCTCCTCTCTTCCTGCCCTACGAATCCCAGGCTTGCTTAACGAGCCCCCACAATCATGTAACCCATGCCCTGCAGTAAGTCCTAACTGTATATTTCTCCCACTGGTTTTGATTCTGCGGTGGAACCCTGATTGAGGGGCTTCTGGCTAGCAGTAGATCCTCTCTGAACTTATCTTCCTCCGTGCTGCGCCCTTCTCTAATTTCATAATAGCTCTGCCCTCTTTGAGCTTTTAAAGGACAAATGGGAACTCTCTCCTAAGTTTTTCTTGGGCTTCTTAAAGAAAATTATACTCCAGGAGACTTCCATCTGAATACTCATGATACTTCTCCGGTTCCTCTAGGCTGTTAACTTACTACGTACGGCACACGCTGACTGGCTGGCTTTCCCATTTAGCCATGCTCAACTGGAAAAATCTCTATGGAGGTCCAGCTGTACCCACAGAGAAGGAAGAAGAAAATGTCTTCAGGCCCTCCTGCCATCTACTTGTATTTGCTGGATTCACCTCCCACATCACTCCCCTGGTCTGCAGAGGAAGCCGGCGGGCCTAACGGTGAGTGCGCCAGGACGGCCACGACTTGGGTACACGGCCGGAGTTTCTGACGAAGCAAAGTGCTCTAGATTCTGGGAACAATCTAGCAGTCAAAGACCACATATATTTTCCCTTCCCCTTCGATCCACCTGCAGGCCCTGCTCACAGGACTCTCGGAATCTGTACCTATGAGAACCCCAATCCCCATCCTTCCCGCGGTTCGGTGCTGCCCCTTCAGTAAGCTGCAGCACGACGCGCGGACTGGAGCTCCGCGCTCCACGGGGAAGGAAACAGCAGGCCAGGGCGAGAGACGGGCTTTTCCAAACGCAACACCTGTAACCTTGCCACTGAATCAAGGTCTGAGAAGCATCAAAACTGCTGGAGCTGCCAGTCCCACCATGAGGAGCCACCGGTCCAGGAGTTACCGGAGGGCTGGCGGGGGAGGGGGGGGGGCCTCAACCCCAACCAGTGAAGGTGGAGGGTCTGGTAACACCACCAGGTCTGGAGACCTGGCTGGTCCCAGCAGTCTTTTAAACCTGTCTCCTCCTTCTCTCTGCCCAGATCTCCACCCACAAAGATGAGCAAATCTTTTCACTGAGCTGATAAAGTCCGTGAGAAATAGGAAAGAAGTTCTCCCCCAGGACGTGATCCTCCCTTCCTTCAGAGCTGGTCTCCAGGGGCCCGCCCTGCGCTACCAGGGGGTCAGGCTGAAGGCGGGCTGGGAGGGTCCTCCGGGTGAAAACCACCTCAACTCACCACGCCCGTTAACCACTGAGGCACCGAAGAGCGGGGACAGGAAGTGAGACTTGTTAACTGGGAGGGAAGATCTCCTGACCCACCATTCCCCCCCCCCCCCGAATGCATCCTTGTTACTTGCGTTGAAGGCAGAGCTAAGGCCAGAAGTACAGGGTGGAAGCTACTATGTGTAACCAGGGACGGGGGCATGAAAATGCACAAACTCCCCTACGCTCATGCTTGAAGGGGAGATGAACTTTAGAATTCAGTAAAAGCAGAGGTGCCTGGGTGGCTCAGTCAGTTAAGCGTCCAACTCTTGACTTCGGCTCAGGTCATGATCTCACGGTTCGTGGGTTCGAGCCCCATGTTGGGCTCTGTGCTGACAGCTCAGAGCCTGGAGCCTGCTTCAGATTCTGTGTCTTCCTCTCTCGCTGCCCCTCCCCTGCTCATTACCCATCTCTCTCGGTCTCTCAAAAATAAATAATAAAAATGGTTTTAAAAATTAAATAAATAAACAAAAGGTTATTGGGTATCGGTCCCCCTATATTCACCACGAACAGCTTACAAAGCAATACACACTCTCCCCGTGTCTCCATCTGTTTCATACATAAAGAAACTGGGAGGCAGAGATGAAGGCTTTGCACGAGGCCCTGCGGTGAAGCCAGGCTCTGAACAGATGGGAGTCCGCTGCCTCCGCCCGTCCCATCTTACAGGACCAGGTCTAAACCAAGAGTGCTCAAGGCCACGGTCATGCCTGCTGCGCAGGGAGGCTGAGACGCCCTTAAATAATACGGAAACTGTTTCAGGTGCGTATCTAAATGCACTTCTTCCCAAGGAGAAATCCAAGCTATTTTCAAAGGAGTCACTGACCTGAAAAAAGTGACGCGGCACTGCGTCTCCACACGGAGTGGGACGGGATCTTAACATGACCTCTTTGTTCAAATAAGGGGCTGAACCACCTGAACTATCCCGGCTTTCAACCACAGGTCGTCCCGTTACGTAACACGGTGCCGTTTCCCGGTCTTCTCCTCCCAGGCGCCCCGCCGGCCTCGCACCTTCTTCCCTCAAGTGCCTCTGTAGTTCACTCACGGGAGCAGAACGTTCCTTTACATCCGTCCCTCAGCAGCCAGCAAGCACCTCTTAACTGATGCTACGCGGCCCTCAGAGCGCCCAGTGTTTGTAGATCCTAATCCACAAGGCGTTGAACTTCAGCTGCAGAATGTGAATCGAGCACTTGAAATAAGGTTCCTGAGACGTGTTGTTGACTTAAGGGCAGGCCCATCAAGTTCCCTGCGTGCATTTCACCTTGCAAAGTATACACCTAACCTGTTCAATTTCTTTTGTTCTTTGAGTTGTTTGTAAGTTACGTATAATGAAATTCACTTTCCGGGGGAGGCGGGGAATACGGTCTTCTGAGTTGGAACACACGCACAGATTCTGATAACCACCACCACGGAGATACAAAACCATTCCAACAGCCTTTGCAGTCAGATCTATCCCCACTCCTAGCCTGATCTATTCTCTGTTCCTGTAATTTTGCCCTTTTCAGAACATCCTAAAAGTAGAATTACACAGTAAGTGACCTTCGGAAATGGACTTGTTTTACTTAGCAAAATACATTCAGGTTGTTGCATTTGTCCCCTTTATTACTTTTTTATTGCTGAGCAGCAAGATGGATGTTTCAGTGTTGGTTTATCTATTCACGCAACGAGGGAAATCCGGGCTGTTTGAAGTTTTGAGGGATTATAAATAATGCAAAGATTTTTTTTTCTTTTGGGTAAATCTAAGTTTTCATTTCTCTAGGGGAAGTAGCCCAATGTGAAACTGCCAGGGCTTTGTGCCACAGTAAATGGACATTTAAATTCGTCAAAACCTGTTTTCTAGGGTGGCTCTATCATTCTGCATTCCCCCCCGCAGTGTGAGACGGTCTGCACCCTTGCCAGCTTTCTAGCTTGCCCGTCTTCTCCACTGTAACTTGCCAGTATTTTTAACTGTATCCTTCCTAACAGCTGTGTAATGGTACCTTCCTGCGGTTTTAGTGCACTTCCCTAAGTGTTCAAACTGGATTTCGCCTCTGCTAGCCTTACTGGGCAATTTTGTGCAACAGAAACGGAAGAAGCACATGGCAAGTCCACAAAAATACGAAAGCTGGCCAGTTCCCTATTAGAGGCAGGGAAGCTGAGGCCCAGAGAGAAGTGATATGCCTAAAGTTTCAGACCCGAGTTGTTTCTAATTAGTTCTTTTAAAAAAAAAAATCGTGGTAATAGGAACAAACGCTCCAATTCCTGCGCCTTCTTTAAATAAGACAAAAGCAGGGGCACCTGGGTGGCTCAGTCGTTTGAACATCACTTCAGCTCAGGTCATGATCTCACGGTTCGTGGGTTCGAGCCCCGTGTCAGGCTCTGTGCTGACAGCTAGCTCAGAGCCTGGAGCCTGGTCTTTAGATTCTGTGTCTCCCTCTCTCTCTGCCCCTCCCCTGCTCACGCTCTGTCTCTCAAAAATAAATAAATGTTAAAAAAAGTTTAAGTAAGACAAAAGCAAACCATGACACACCGTGAGCCCACAAACAAGAACTGTGACCCCACCCTGACCCCGCCCTGCAGACGGCCAAGCAGAACGCTCGTCCGCCCACCCTCCCACCCCCGCCCCGCACAGAACAGCGGGCTGCAGGTGCACAGCCTCAAGATGGGGCTTCTGAAAAGGCGCTCGTGCTCCTGGGAGGGCAGACACTCTCATCTTTAGGTCTCAGCAGTGCAGTCTCCCTAGTCAATATACTAATTAGAAAAAGAAAACAAGAGAGGATAAACGCTTTCTCCTTTCATGTGATTTTCACGTGCACAAGTATTCTTTTTAGTCTCCCTGAGGCAGGCCGGCACCGGCAGTGCGCTGATAGTGAGCCCGTCAGGGGACGCTACTCCTGCTGCCGGCCACAGGACGAAGAGAACCGAAGCTGGCAGAGACCTCTCTGGCATTCTCCCGCGGGACGGAGAACACGCGTGTCTGGTGCATCTGTGGGAGCAGGCGCTGGGCAGGCCCCTGACCCTGGCCCCCCGCGGGTGGCTCGGCTCAGGCTCTGCTCCCCAGCAGAGAGAGTGACTTCTGCTCTGCTCGCCCTATGATGATCAAAGCTGGGTGGCCACTGAGGGGCAGTCCTGTGACTGTCCAGCCCTTTCAGAGAGAAGGTAGAAAGATCAGTAAACTGTCCAGGCAGACGTAGCATCGATAATCCAAGACCGCTTTCATCGGGAGCAAAGCACGCAGTGTGATCTCTAGCCGCGGGGCTCAACCTTCCCAGCTGGATGGGAACTCAGGAGGGAACGGAGGTAGTGTTTGCTGGATCCCGAGCATATACTGTTCCGTTTAAATATGCACACAGAGGCGCCTGGGTGGCTCGGTCGGCTAAGAGGAGGACTCTTGACTTCGGCTCAAGTCATGATCCTGCAGTTCGTGAGTTCAAGCCCCACATCGGGCTCTGTGCTGACAGCTCAGAGGCTCGAGCCTGCTTGGGATCCTCCGTCTCCCTCTCTCTGCCCCTCCCCGACTTGCATGCGCACTCTACTGTCTCTTTCAAAAATAAATAAATGTTAAAAAAAATTTTTTTAAATACATACATAAAATCATGACACCTGGTCGACGGGTGCCACACGACGGTTCTGCGGGAGGACCCGTCCGAGTGAGAGGGACGTGCGTACTTACGACATGAGCACTTCTTTAAAAAGCGGAGCCCTTCCCTCACTGCCCTCTCCTGCGGAAGCCAGCAGACGGAATCCGTGAAGAGGGACGCTGCTCTGGATAAGAAGCCCGGCCGGCCCTGGCGCCCCCCGCCTCAATCCCCCATCCTTCCTCTCTTCCAACTCCATGGAGTCTCGAGAGGACGTCAGAATACAATACTGAAAGCCCTGTCTTTGGTGATTAAACACCAAAAGGACGACAAGAAGCCATTCTGCTACGGTCCTCGGGGGGATGGGTCACCTTCCCCGCAGCAGGGGACGCACGTGCCACCCTCTGCTGTACATGGAACTGAAAACGGTTCCTTCTCTGTAAGAACAGGTTTACCGCTCGGCTGGCGGGCGGAGAGGAGATGCCGTCAAGGCCACCAGTGCGGGACGTCCCCAGCCGCCATGAAAGGCTGGAGGCCAACGACTGGAGGGGAGCAGCCCCCATGATGAACCGCAGCATCCCCACCCCTGGTCTGTCTGCGCTCTTGGCGTCGTGCTTACCATGTAGCGTCTGGTCCGTGCCCAGCACGTTCCACTCGGCCGGCAGCTTCAGGTGTCGGAACGCCAGGGCGACCTTCTCATCAAGGGCATTCACGTCCCCAGACGGGGGTCCCGACCGGTCCAGAAAACGGGTGAAGTTCAGGGCCTGCTGATTGCCGGCGCTGGTGGCCAGGAACTGGGCTGCGTCGTACGCCTCATCCTGGACGAACTGGAAGTCCTGCTCAGCCACCACGAACACGGGGAGGCCGTCCTTGGAAGCGCAGAGCTGCACCCGCACGGTCTCGCAGCAGTCGTGACCTGAAGAACACACGTGCGGCAGGGAAGACAGGGTGAGAGCCTTCCCAGTGCGAGGAAGACGCCGCCGGGTCCTCTCCGCTCCGCACAGGACCCACGTTCTCCTCCCTAAAAGAGACGCCCCCTTCCTCCCAGCTGACAGCACTCTGCAAACTTCTGTGTGCTCCATTTCCAGCTCGGTTTGTGAACTGTTATTTGCAACTACCAGTTCGTTTCCTTACCACCAGCAAACAGCTCTGTCCCCAGATGTACCCCCTGGAGCGTGATGTTGGGCACAGAACAGTCACTGAGGGTCTCCTGAATTACGTCCCAAATTCTGGCTGGTCAACTTGAACAGAGGAAAGAAGGAAAGCTCAAGGATGTTAGAAGGCCGAGCAGGACTGATACCGATGGAATGCAAGTAGATCTGGAACCCCAACGGGGAGACAGCCACGCAGGAGGTTAGATGGGAGGAATCTTCTGCATTCCCCAGCGCCTGCCCTGTTACCACCACAACACAACCGATCAAATGATGGAGCACTTTGAAAAGTACAAAACGACCTGATCTCATTTCACTATTATCAGCAATGCAAGGCCTACAAAACAACTTCTGTTCTCAGACACACTCTTCCCTGGACTGAATGACATCACCCAAATGGCCTGGTTCACTCAGGGATGATGCAATGCTGTGGCCAGAAGCCCAGCTCAGGGCAAGATGCCAGAGTTTGGTGCCCACCGTCCAGACGGGCTGACCTCATGAGCGGCCACAGACACGCCACCCCAGAGGGCTCTGCTCGAGCAAGATCGGAGAGGTTTGACGACATGGTTTCTGTGGGCAAGGCCCTCCTGGAGAAGCAGGCTCTCTGCTAGACATTTAGCCTCACAGAATATAATGGACATACACTGTTTTCCCTCAACGTCCAAACACTGATCTCCACTGGCAAGGAATACGCTCCTAACATCATCCTTCTTCCCTAAGATGTCTTTCTGATGAGAAAAACGGAAAGGACAATGGAGCCGAGTGTTTCTGCTGCTTGTGTGATGCCACCCTGTGCTTCTCCGGCACACCCACGGTGTCCCTGCAGCCTCTCACATGCACCGCTTTTCCACAGTGGGAGCGGAGCCGACGGAAGCCCTACACACAGTCCACACTTCTGACTTTCTACACGGTGGCCACAGGCCAGTAGAGACTTCAGACGTGCACAGAACTAAGCGTTCTGCTGCTCTGGAAAGAGAAAACGGTCGGGGTTCCTGGGGGGCTCAGTCGGTTAAACGTCCAGTTTCAGCTCAGGTCATGATCTCACAGGTTGTGGGTTCAAGCACCGCGTTGGGTTCCGTGCTGACAGCGCAGAACCTGGAGCCTGCTTCCAATTCTGTGTCTCCCTCTCTCTGATCTTCCCCCATCCGTGCTCTGTCTGTCTCTCTCAAAAATAAACATTTAAAGAGAGAGAGAGAAAAACAGTAATTGTTTTTCCCATGTGAACCAGAATAATAAATAGATTTTTCACATACTACTCCCCAGGGGCCTCTTTAAGCCCTTTACCCTCACGACTAAAGAAATCTCTCAGTGCTGTGTAATTTTAAGGCAGTAATAAGTTTTACAAGCCAAGTACCTACTACATGCCAGGTGGCATTTTCTCTATGTGACAGGTTTATGGCGTACGTACGGTCCTCCTGTGACAGGTGACAAAAACGAGACTTCAAGAAGCAATCTGCCCAAGGTCACACAGACGTTAAGCAGCAGAATCCATTATTCAAATTCAAATCTGACGCCCAGGGACGTGGCCTATGGTATCACTATGCAAGAGTTTGTCCCTGCCTGCAAGCAGCCTGGTACTGGACTGACGGGTCTGTAGGACACGGAGCATGAAGAGCAGGCTCTGGAGCTGTGGATCAGTGTCCACCAATCACAGAACTCCACCGGGCACAGCTGCTGCTTCGGGGCTGAATTCTTTCTATGAAGGCCGCAGGAGACGGCACATCGTCTGCCTGGGGTGCGTGCGTGTGTGCGTGCACGCGTGTGCGTGTGTGGATGCCCACATGTATATTTCAATTCAGTACATATGCTGGATTTGGACTTTCCACATAGGAAATGAAAATTAGGAAAACACCTTTCTCTGAAGGGCAGCCAGCCTAGTAACAGAAAACAACAATGTCAACAGAAACAAGTCCGCTGGTTCCCGTAGGGGGTTTGGGCATCTTTCTGGCAGGAAGTGTCTCTTGCAAACGGCTCCGGCGCATCTGAGAGCAGCTGGCTATGCACCGAGCCCGGGGCACCGGGTGTCAGCCCCTCCCGAGGTGTGCAGTCTGGAAGGGGAATCGAGCACACAGCGGAGAACTCAAAGGAAGTCAGCAGCGGACGGGTTCTAGAAGACACGCGCCCAGTGCAACGGTTGGGAGCGAAGCAATGCGTTTCCAGGGGGGCAAGAGCAGGAAGACTTCACGAACGAGGCGGCTGCTCAGAAGGACCTTTTGGACAGGCAGCCAGCTCCCAGCTCTGCAAGCCCAGGAGAGCCCTCGCCCTCGAATGCACGGTGCCCATCTTCTCTTACCTAACAAACACTTCTAGAATACTTGCTATGTGCTCGGCTCTATTCTCTGTGCCTCCCGAGTAACAATTCATGTACTCTTCATAGCAACCAGATGTGGTAGATACTATTATCATACCCACTGACCAGATGCAGAAACCAAAGCACAAAAATATTAAGTAATTTGGCCAAGGTTACAAAGCTCCTCGGTGGCAGAATTAGAATTGGAGCCCATTTCCCAGCTCCAGAGTCTGCCCCTTCTCCCAAGATTTACTGGTATAAGATGACTTGAAGGTACCGTGGAAGAATCACGAAGAAGGAAATAGAAACACCATGCTCCAATCTCAGCTGTGACACTCTTAAGCTGTGTCACCTCAGATCACCTCTGCTTCTCCGGACCTCAACTCTGTCATTTACAGCAGGAGAGAGCAGCCCCTCTCCAGGCCCCGAGGTTCCCCCGGAGGTAACAACCTGTGGATGTCACCAGGTGGGGGGACAGGGAGAGAAAGTTAGCAAGAGATTCCAAGAAGAGAGAAGAGTTTGAAAAGCATAAAAATGGAAGCAGAAGGGAAGTTCAAGGGATGGAAATTACAGTTTCAGGAGGACATTAACTTGATCACATCTGGATGCTCAAGACAGCAGAGACCTGGGTTCAAACCTACGTTCCTTACTTCTTTGCTACATGGCCTGAGGTAAATGACAGCATCGTTAATACTGTTAAGTCTAAGCAGTCTCTGGGGCACCTGAGTGGCTCAGTGTGTTAAGTGTCCAGCTCTTAATTTCAGTGCAGGTCATAATCTCACAGTTGTGAGATTGAGCCCTGTGTTACGCTTTGCGTGAAGTGTGGAGCCTGTTTGGGATTCTCTCTCCTTCTGGCTCTCTGCCCCTCCCCTGCGCATTCTCTAAATAAATAAGCAAACATTAAAAATCTAGACAGTCACCTAGTCTTATAAACAAAGAACTATAATTTAGAAGAGTCTTCTCAAATTCTTCAATACCATAACCCAAAACGACATCATACCTAGCCTAGACTCATTTCCAATTAAATAAGACGGATGTAACACTGTGTATTTTACTTTAAAGACAGAACAGTGTGGTTCTCACTTACGAACCTCGCCAATCATTATAACATTTTCCACTTATCCAGGATTAAGCTCATTTATACAGTCTCACAGCCCCTTGAGGTACAGATGAATAAATGTCAATAAACATGAAAATCACAAGCTTCAAAGTTCAATGATGAAAATGTGAATAATTTGGGATCCACACTGAATTCTGCCTTCAAAACTTAAACCTGCTTAGAAGAGATCTTATCTTAACTTAATATCCACTGCCCCTACCCAGATGAACAATCCCTACTCGTT
This sequence comes from Mungos mungo, assembly GCA_004023785.1. Lineage (NCBI taxonomy): Eukaryota > Metazoa > Chordata > Mammalia > Carnivora > Herpestidae > Mungos > Mungos mungo. The sequence continues at coordinate 327,369 of PISW01000616.1, read as the reverse complement.
CTCACTGGTTTCCTTCCTCAAGCCTGTGCCAAGGCTGAAATCCAAGCTTGAACCAGAAAGGCAGTTACAATGCTCTGATGCTAAGTAGCGTCCACCAGCCTGCAATCCATCCAGACACAGAGTTCCCACCACGCCCCGGGTCTTTGACTACACACACACACACACACACACACACACACACAAGGGGGTTTCCGTGAGCACAGAAAAGCCAAGTGGTGAAGCAAGAACCTTACTCAGAACTGCCGAGGGCACGAGGGCAAAGTGCGAGGGCATCTAACTGGGATTTTGCTAAAACACTGGTTTACTCGGCTGGCGTGGGCTGGGGAGACCCGGAAGGCGGCGCAGGAGTGTGTGTGAGTGAGTGTGTGAGTGTGTGTGAGTGTGTGTGTGAGCGAGCATGCACACACACATTTGCAGGCAACTGTCTGCTGCTTCCACAGAAGGAACCTGTTGGAGGCGGCAGTGGAGGGCGAACCTCCCGCAGCTGTCTGTGTACACGCTTTCGTGTAAAATAAAACTATGTATCTGGGGAGGCAGAACATCAGCAAAGGCCACGAACCAGAACCCCGGGAGCAGCTATCCGGTTGTCCGCTTGACATCTTCCCTTCAGACATGAACTCACAATCTGAAGGCTATGAATCATCCTAAGTAAAATGTGCCCTAAATCTGCAATTTGTTTGGTATGATGATGGGCTTCTTTTTCAGGGAGTAAAAAAGAGGCTGGCGGGCCATGGGCGTCCTGGACCGGCCTTTATTGGTAACTCAGAGGACACGGAGAGTGCCCCTACTGCAAGGTGTCTCGGCCTGCTGTCCAGAGAGCCACCGCACGAGGCTGGCAGTCTGCTCTCGCACATCCGTGCTTCCTCTTATGCTCGAGTGGTTCTCAAGATTATTTTTTTTTTTAGTTTATTTATTTTTATTTTGAGAGAGGGAGAACGAGAGCAGGAGAGGGGCAGAGAGAGGGGCAGAGAATCTCAAGCAGACTCCGTGCTGTCAGTGCAGAGCCTGAAGTGGGGCTCAAACCCACGGACCGTGAGATCACGACCTGACCTGAAATAGAGTGGGTCGCTTAACTGACTGAGCCACCCAGGCGCCCATCTCAAGATTATTTTTTAAGCCCTTATAAACTTTCAGATAAAGCATTTGGTGGGGAGGGTGGGGGGAGAACCAACATGTTAATAAAAAAAAAAAAGGCAGCTAGGGGCACCTGTGTGGCTCAGTAGGCTGAGTGCCCGACTTTGGCTCAGATCACGATCTCATACTTTGTGAGTTCGGACCCTGTGTCAGGCTGTCTGCTGTCAGCTCAGAGCCTGCTTCAGTTCTTCTGTACCCCGCTTGTGACACTCACTTGTGTACTCGCTCTCTCAAAAATAAATAAGCATTTAAAAACCCAACAAAGTTTATATAATACGGACCCAGTAATAAACAAACCCATCCACATACACATGTAAAATGCCTTACTGCCATAAATTAGCTCCAGAGACATGACTATCTGAGGGGCCTTTGTCCATACAAAATGCAAAGCATTAACAATGCCACATCTGCACTGTAAAGACATGGGGGTAGGGGTGGGTTGAAACCACTTTCAGTTTGAAATAACTGTCAGGATTCAACTTCTTTTTACATAAAAACAGAAGGTGCAGCAGAAAGATGAGTAGTGGGGTTTACAGCTATCGCCATGATGTTTTTTTTCCTTCCACTCAATTTCCTGGTAACAAAGAAGGAAAATAAGAATCATGAGTCTTTTTAAAAAGGGAAGTTCTGAGAAATTTACTAAGCTTCTCCTGAAGGACGCAGGCCCAGAGAATTTAGAGGGGAAGAAGAGTGACAAACCAGTAAAGAAACATGGCCTGAGGGGCGCCTGGGTGGCTCAGTTGGTTAAGGGTCTGACTTCGGCTCAGGTCATGATCTCACAGTTTGTGGGCTCGAACCCCATGTCGGGCTCTGTGCTGACAGCTCAGAGCCTGGAGCCTGCTTTGGACTCTTTGTCTCCCTCTCTCTCTGCCCCTCCCCCATTCATGCTGTTTCTGTCTCAATAATAAATAAACATCAAAAAAACTTCTTAAAAAAGAAAGAGAAGAAACATGGCCTGAGCTTCAGTTCCTTTTCTAATACAGCCTTCTGAATATACCCCACAATCAGGTCCAGTTCCCTCATAACAGATAACACACAGTTTTCTGGGGTGGGGGACGGGGCATCGGCTCCGGCGGGGGCGGGGGGGGGGGGGCGGTTGCCAGCGGTCCGGAAGGATGCTGGCGACTAGCCACTAGCCGCGGGGTCAGGGCATCAGTGTGCCCTTCGCCCTCCGCTGCAGGCACGTTAGGTCACCCTGAACAAGGCACTCCCCACTGAGGCCCACCACCGCCGACCCGGTGGATTGTTCAAAAAACCATTAGAGATGGCCACGCACAAAGCACCTGCCCTGTGATGGGCAGGAAAAACTGGCAGTTACTGTTATTTTTTAGCGATCCAAAATGTTCCTGTTTGGGTCACTCAGGAAAAGAGCTTCCCCATACTCCACCAAGAGCTGCAGCAAGACCCAGTAAAGTTTTGGAACTAAACGTTGCCTTTGGCACCGCAGAACTGAAAAGACAGGAGGAGGGAGGATGCAGAATAAACAAAAGCACAGTAAGTAAGGAGCTCAAGCCGGGCGGCAACAAGGTTACTGAACTGCCGATGATCCTCTCACAGGCATCTCATCCCGACCTTTTGTAAGGTGGCGGCCCGGGGGGTGTGTGCCCATGACACGGGGAGAGCCCCGCCGCAGCCTCCTTATCGCGTGGCACCCGTTCCCAGGGCAACGGACTGTTGCTGCAGACACACAACGCTGCCGAAGCACGACCCAAGAATTACTTCATTTCCTCCTAAGCTCAAAGTGGCCCACATCCCACCCGGCCCTTCTCTTCAGAGGATGAAACAACTGGGACTCTGTTTCACCAGCCATCCCGAAAAGGAACCCCGAAGTGCCTGCCAGGGCAGCCAGGCCCAGTCCCACCCGGCGCACATTCTGCGCACTTAGCAGTCAGTGGCGGAAAGACAGAAGAATATTTTACTATTTCAGGTTGGCGTCAAGGTATTTAAGAAGTGGCTACCCGGGGTTAAAGGAAACTTTCGGTCTTCAGGATTATGTGGAGGAAGTAAGCACCTGCTGCTGGGTGTTGGTAGTCTAATGGAAGATGTGCAAACCAGTGTAAATATTTTAGCAGAGCAGGGAAACAACAGGCAGGAATTCATCGTGTACATTTCTGGGGGCAAAGGCACGAATTAATGCTAAAATCACGATCTACCATATCCTAGCCTATTACTCTAAGACAGTGTTTCTCAGTGTTTTATTTACTGTCACTGCCCCCCACCCCCCGCCCCGTAAGCCTTTGTAGACATTTTTCTCTATTTACCTTCCCATCTAATGGAATTTTAATGCTACAAATGTACCATACATTTGTACATATATATGTGTGTGTGTGTATATATATATACGTATATGTATACAACGAGTAAGAATTTTTTGCCTCCTAGGAGCCAATTTTCACCACCTCAGCAGGGACACTGCCCCCCTTGTGAGGCATGTGGGCTCAGATTCTAAGTGTTGTGTCCACAGCTCCAAGGTGATGAAATACACAACTTCCTCGTAAGTGTTACAACTGGGACCGCAGACAACAGAGATTTTTTTCCCCCCTTCAAATAGTTCTGTTTGTTTTTCCAGGACAGCAACTACATATACTGAACTCGCATTGGGACAGTAATTTTAAGTGTTTTTAAATCTGTAATTGTACCTGTCTAGAGAAACCTTATAGCAGGAACATTCCAGAAGAGGCAGACTGTTATATCGTGTCCAATAGAAGGTAACAGATTCCTTGGTCAGTGAGGGAGGGTCCAGCACTCTCCGATTAGGACAGTTTAAAGCCTACAACTTCTTTCCAAAAGTATGATTTGATTTAGAATCTTAGACACCGGCTACCAGAGACACAAGAAGTGAGAGGCACATTGTGATTCACCTGAAGGACTACTTACTGAGACCTGGGCTATAATCGCTGATTTTTAATAAGTCTGAAAGGAATTCTGACCACAGCAAATAGTTTTTTTTCCTTTTTATTTTTTTATTTTTTAATGACAAATCTACTATATATACTACCTTCCCTTTGATGAGCGAGAAAGAAAAAATAAAAGAGCTGAGTCAAATTTTAGGTCAGTGAATGCTTGTAGATTTCCTGTCTAGTAAGAAACTTTGCCACAAATTCTCAAAGTAACAGACATGGCGAAAAAAAGATTTCGTTTTATGAGAGGCCCTGCACCAAAGACTTTTAGGAAAACAGTATACACAGCATCCACTAAACACCCTCCTCATTTTCCATTCTGAACTCACTGTTTGCTTAGTCTAAATTAACATTTCACTAACAAAATGAACACAATAAGACAGTACTCCATGTCCCTCAAGAATTATCTTCCAAGGATACTCAGATTCGCTTATGTTACTTACCAGTCCTGCATAAGTCTTTTAAAAAAAAAAAAAAAACTTCAGCTCCATCGCTAAAGGAAAATCACTGTTAAGATGGGATTTGGGGCTGGATTTGTTTCATACAAAGAGAAAAGAACGGAGATATTTTATTTCATTTATTACAAAGGCAATACCTTTTGTCTTTAGAGATGTATTTCCTAGCAAATTATATTCTTCAACCAGAAATTCGTATTTTGCATGTAATATTTTATTACAAAGCTTGTTTGCAGGCGCCTGGGTGGCTCCGTTGGTTAAGCACCTGACTCTTGGTTTCGACTCAGGTCATGACGTCACAGTTTGTGGGTTTGAGCCCCAAGTCTGGCTCTATGCCATGGGAGCCTGCTTAGGATTCATTAATTCTCCCTCTCCCTCTCCCTCCCCGACTCATACCTGATCTGTCACTCTCAAACTAAATTTTAAAAATCTTTTAAAAAATTAAAAACTAAAGCTTGTCTTTGTCCAGTGTTAATTAGCACACAGATGGCTTTATTTTCAAAAGAGAAGACATTATTTTCAAAGTCTTCAAAATATTTTCATTAAAAATTACTATATATGTTTAAAAAACTAATACACTCACTTGTAAAGCATTCAAACAATTCAAAGGCAAATAAAGCAGAAACCAAAGTCTCCACCTAACTGCCCCCTCAGGTGTTATGACTTTTACTATACTTTCTTTCTTTATGAAAAAAGGGGACTCATCATGTCTACAGCTTTTTGATGGTAGTAAGGCAAGAAAAGATTTACTTTAAAATACCTTTAGACCTGGGACGCCTGGGTGGCTCAGTCGGTTGAGCCTCTGACCCGGCGTGGGTCATGAGCTTGCGGTTTGTGGGTTCAAGCCCCTTGCTCAGCTCTGTGCTGATAGCTTGGAGCTTAGAGCTGCTTCAGATTCTTTATCTCCCACTCTCTGCCCCTCCCCCACTCACATTCTGTCTCCCTCTCTCTCTCAAAAATAAAAATAAATGTAAAAAATTTTTTAATGCCTTTACAAACTTATTTTTTTATGTTTATTTTTGTGAGAGAGAGAGAGAGAGAGAGAGAGAGAGAGAGAGAGAGAGAGAGATATGCATGAGTGCAGCGGGGGGCACAGAGAGGGAGACACAGAATCCAAAGCAGGTTCCAGGCTCCGGCTCTGAGGTGTCAGCACAGAGCCTGATGTGGGGCTCAAATTCGCGAACCATGAGATCGTAACCTGAGCTGAAGTTGGACGCTCAGCCAACTAAGCCATCCAGGTACCCCAAGCCTTTACAATTTATAACACATGTGTACAATTCATTCTAAGCTTTTCATTATAAAACAGTGAGAAAATAGAAAAAAAAGGAAAATAATTTTGGTAACTGAAGTTTTCTTTAGAAGAAGTCAAATTAGAAAGGTTTCTTTCTTCCATCCACAAATAATAAAAGGCTAGAGACTAACATCAAGAAGTAGCTGCCTTTCGAAGGTCAATCAGTCATCTGGTTTTAGTAAAACATAAAACGTGACAAAACGCTGACAGTGAAACACGCGGAGAACTCAGAGAAAAGTCAGAGCCAGCAAGCTGCATGAAACATGACATTAAAAGCAAGAACAAGACACAAAGCGCTTTTTCTTCCCTGAGTCCACCAAACTGACGAGGCCCAGGGGCGCTGGTCCCACACGGGAGCAGAAAGGGTGCACGGACGCCCCTCCCGGCAGCGGCGGCCACACCATGCGCACTGATCTCGTTACGGCGAGGGACGAAGCAGGCAGAAGATTCCCTACGAATCGATGCTGCCCCCAGCAGACAAAAAATCAGAGGCTGTCAGTACAGCCCACTGAGGCCCAGAAATCACAGGAGGTAGAAACTGAAAAGAGAACACTGACTCCCGCCCACCCTCAAGCCAAGAATCCAGTTCAAGAAGCCAGAACAAACTCGTTTTGTGTTTTTCAAAAGAAAGGGTGTGTGTGTGTGTGTGTGTGTGTGTGTGTGTGTGTGTACACATGTGTGCACAACCTTTCTAGAAGAGCAGCTTCAGAGAAGTGGGATGAATTCATACAGTAGAAAAGCAGTTCCCGCAAATGGCAGGGATTACTGAACAACCCTCCTAGCCTACACCAACAAAACAGAAATCCACGCCCTCACAAGGCTGACGTCAGCAAAGGCAAATAGAAAATAAATAAGATAAATGAAATATACGTGTTAGAAGTTGGTAAGTCCAATGGAGAAAAACAGATCAGAGAAAGACAGGGAGTCCGGAGGGGAGGCCGCTGTTTAATTTTATAAGGTGGACAGGCAAGGGCTCGCTGAGGTGGTGAAGGAAGGTAAGGAACGAGTCTAACATGTCCCTAAAAAACGATTTAAGGCAGTTTAATTCTAGGCTAAAATATTCACACTATGATATAAACAGGAGATTTAACTCTAACTCAACCCCAAGATGCCCATCCCACACCTCCACAAATGACTAGAGCAGACGTACCAGCTTAGACACCTGAACTGGGGTGGGGTGGGGGGCACCTACATGCTGACCAGAGGGACGGGCTCCATTCAGGGGTCCCCTCTGCTTAAACAGTAAACAGATTCTGATGCACCAGCAGGGGCCTCACTGCTACCGTGCATCCGAACCAAAGGTTCACAGGGTAGAGTGCAGCCTTCTGTTCCACTTGGCCTGCTCACACAAGACGGTCTTGCAGGGACGCCGAGCTCTGTCACCTCTGCTGTGCTCGGGCACCTCCTGTCATCAGCCTGAATGGACTCAATGAGGAGCAGACTGTGCAGTCCAACTGGGGTGAGCAGGGGACAGGTGGTTGGGCCCAGTAAGCGTGACCAGGAACATGAGAGGTGCCTAAGACCACAATTTAAAGGAGGGGACAGTTGATAAGTGGAAACTAGAGAAATCCTAGGCCATGCAAATGGGTAAGGGGTGACTTCTGGGGACTTAGATCAAATTAGCACAAGGTATGCGTTCTGGTTGGCACTTAGTAAGGACAATCAGAAATGGATATGGCTGGAAAAGGGTGACGGAAACATGTAAAGACGTTTAGAACCAAAGGCAAGGAGGCACCAGGTGGCTCAGTTAAGCGTCTGACTTAGGATCAGATCATGATCTCACGGCTCGTGGGTTCAAGCCCCGCGTCAGACTGTGCTGACAGCTCAGAGCCTGGAGTCTGCTTTGGATTCTGTGTCTCCCTCTCTCTGTGCCCCTACCCAACTCCTGCTCTGCCTCTCTCAAAATTTAAAAAAAACATTTTAAAAATTAAAAAAAGAAGAAGAACCAAAGGCAAGGGACGAAATGGGAAGCAGAGTTTGGAAAGGCAGGCTGGAAATCAGAGAGGGTGTGGAACGAACTCCGAGCTCTAGGCTGTCGTCCATGTACAGTGGGCTTGTGAGGCTAAGGAAAGTGACCGCCCATCCTGCCGTCAGAGCCTTCCCAGTGAAGGTACAAGAGCCGCCAGGCACAGCCCTCTCCAAGGGGCTGGACTTTGCAGCCACCTGTGACTGAGGACCGGCACTGGGCCACAGGCCTACATCCTTGATACCCCTGTCCCTTCTCTTACAGCCACTGCCTCCTCCCTACAGGTGCGTGCGCGCACCGCCAGCGATGACGGACTCTCCTGGCTGAGGGCTGGCTCTCCCCATCGCCCACACATGACAGATGTTCAGCAAGGGTGATACTGGATGGCACCTGCTCCAGAGCAGGCCTCAGGTTCCCGATAAGCCTTCCTGACACGATACGCATCACAGGAAACAAGATGATTGGAGCTTTAAGTTACAAGGGAGGATACTTAATACGCTTTAGAAAAGAAATCAGTATCTATCCTGAACTCCTTGTTAAATTTCCAATCCCTAGCAATTTGCAGGGATGGAGGGGGTATAGATAGTCATAGGAATTGTCAAAAATCGTTAAGTACTCTACTATAGTTTTCAAAACCATGCTGTCAAGGAGAAAGATAAATACAGCTTTCAATGGCCATTAACCCCGTTCTTAACTGTAGTATAGTTTCCAGGAGTTGGTGGGTATCAGACACGAAGCCAATTTATATTAAATGGTACAGCAATGAAACTCTGGCCATCGGATTCAGTACAGGCAAGACTAGATATTAAACGTGCTTGATAAAGTAGTAATGTTTTTACACCATCTATTTCAACACAGTGGAATCAGTGTTCTATAAAAACACTGGGAAAAAGAAACATCGCAAGAAGAACCAAGTCCACCTTATTCTCTAGAGAACCACAGTTAACTGTCAACACTTCTTGGGGGTTTACCCCTAAATGTGCTGGTTTGTAATCCGATGAAAACTGGCCGGTCATTAACTGCGAAGCAAGGTCCGCTAAGGAAATGAGCTCATCTCAAAACACACATCAGTGCACCTTCAGGTACTGGGACAGGTCAAGAGACCGTCATTATTTTTTCAGCTGTTTCTGGTGCAAGTAGCAATGACTTTGTAAAGAATTTTTAATAAGTAAATACTTTCCCCTTTTAGTCTGGTAAACAGTGATTAAGTATTCATTCCACCATGAATTATAATTTGGCAAGTCTGGTTTTTATGGAAGAGCCTTAGGTCTTTCCTTCCTAGATTCTGAGGGATAATTACTAATCAGGTTTTCCCTTTGCCTTTGCCACTACGAAGCTCAGCATCGAATCTGAAGTCACACCACGGTAACCTCCTCAGACCTTGAATTTCCCACATGTTTTACTTTCCCCCAAATCTCAATATTCTAATAAATCAATATTTTTGCTGATTCTAATTTTTATCTTTCAACTTACGGCACTGTTTTTATCTTTCTAATTTCTAGTGAGGCTCAGACTTTCGTGGAATAAGCAATATATAAACAAAATGCTTTACTTTAACATGTATTTACAATAAAGATCTGAGAAGAGTTCCTCCTCTTACTCCACGCTAATGAACCAGGGACGCCTGTGTGTCTCTGTTGAATCTCCGAGTTTGGCTCAGGTCACGATCTGGTGGTTCATGAGTCCAAGCCCCACACTGGGCTCGCTGCTGTCAACCTGTCAGCAAGGAGCCCGCTTCAGATCCTCTGTCCCCCCCTCTCTTTCTGCCCCTCCACTGCTTGTGCTCTCTCTTCTCTCTCTCTCAAAAAATAATAATAAATAAAACATTTTTTAAAAAGTGTCCGAGAGCCAGCGAAGGCCAGTGAGGACTCCGCTCAGTACTTACCAGGAGCAATGGTCTCCAGCGTATCAGCACTGACTTTCCGAGTACTCGTGCAGTGATGGAGGGTGGACCCCGAAAATACCAAGTAAAAAACTACGTCATCCTCCACTTTGTCCTCTTCGGCCAGCAATACCGTAACCACACAGTCACCCTAGGAGAGGAGAGACAGAGCCAGCTTGCATTAGTCAGGTTCCTCCTGGGAGTCTATCTTCACTAAACATCAAATGTAGGGAAAATCAAATGCATCCTTTCTAGTCAGGTTACACAAACAGAAGCACTGAGCACTTCCGTGCCAGGAAGGACGGCAGGCACTGCAAACACAAAATGATCTGCAAAGAAGGCCTCTGTGCTCCTTGAAGCTTCCCTTTCAGTGGAGGTGGTTAGACAAAGGAGAAAACGAACAAGGCAACATCTGGGATATTGACGTGAGGAGTGAATATTAAAAAGAAAGGAATCCAAAAACAAGGCCAAGAGGATGGAGGAGGCATAAAGGACGGTCACGTCCTTGTACTCGGGGTGCCTGCTGCCCAGTGCTCCCCCCGCAGTAACAACTCTCCGCTTGACACCCCAGACTCGCTGCCAAATCCACCCTCTCTCCACCAAACTGGCCTGGAAGAGTGCAAAGAGCACTCCCTTGGGCTCCGGGCAAGTCTGGGTTTAAACCTCACCCACAAAGACGGGACTTAAGTCCTCTAAGCCCCATTCTCCTTGGCCAGGAAGATGGAGATGATACATTCTCTTCTTCCAGTTAATATATGAAAACTCTTGGGACGTATTCTGCTCTCAGCCTACGAAAATACTCTTAATCTACCTGGACGGGACAGTCACTTTTCCACTAATCTTTCTCCTCCTGACCATCTGGAATCCCGGCCCTTCTTTACCCCTCCCTCCCCTCCATCCACCCACCCCTCCATCAAACCCTTGGAATCAGACCAAAATCCCGCCAGTACCTTTGACCGTGACTCTACAACTATTGAGAAGACGTCTCTATCATTTATTTGCAAATATTCTTGCTAGCTTTTACATGCTAATTTTTTTCTTTGAGGCTACTGTCTAAATTAAATATAATCTATACAATACAGTCCTAATTACCATCCTCCCAATCATAAATATTATACAATTCATGTTGTCACCATAAACCAAATATTTTAAAGCACTGAGGTTTAGTATTATCTAAATCTTAATAATGCGTTATGAAAAAAAAAGAAAGAAAAGAGAATGCACTATGGAAAAACCAATCAGAGAAAGCCAGGCTACAACAGGGGAGAGAACGCTCATTGCCTGCAGTATTTTTTTCTTTTCCATTTTAACACCAACGAAGTCTATTAGAGAACCATGCCACCCTGTGGCCACCACAGCCTAACGGAGCAGCAGGCAGAGTTTCATTACAGAGTTTCATTACACACTGAAAACCCGACATCCTGACATTAAACTTAGGATCAAGTCCCTGAACAGAAATGCCCTAACAGGTTGATTCTGGAAACACAGTTCAAAATATTTCCCAAAGCCCCAAAGGCTATCTCCTCACTTCCTCCTAGTGCTTTGTGTGCACGGCTCAGATCTGTCCAGTGCAACACCTAAGAAGTCAGAAAGAGCGACAAAGAAGCCAGGACTTACTACGTATGAAGCAGGACTGGAAAGTTCCAAAGCACCCGAACACAAGGAACAGCACAGTCAGTACAACAGATTTATCCCTGGCGCAGTCACTATTTAGAATTATAATGGAGACTCAGTTAAGTCCCTTTCTTGGAAAATTTTTTGAAAAGCTTAAGCTGGTAAAATTTTAATACTTTGGCATGATAAACCACAACCAGCTAAAATGTCTGTGGCACATGCGAGAAGCATAAATTTCTCAAGGTATTGAAATACCATTATAACCTGGGAAAAACAGAGTGTAAATGAAGGCTCTGAAGTTTCATCCTTTAGCCCACAGGTTGGCCCACGGCACAATCCAGTTCTAGGCTTGTTTTCATATGGCTTAAAAGCTAAGAAAGGTTTTTACACTTTTAAATGGTTCAAAAAAATCAAAAGAAAAATATCTTTTCACATGTGAAAATTATCTGACGTTCAAATTTCGGTGGCCATAAGTAAAGTCAGGCCGGGCCGCGTTTGGGTACTGTAATGAGCCCCTGGAGAGTTGAGAGTTCCCACCGAGACTTATACGGCCTGCCAGCCTAAATTATTTACACTGTCGACTTCTACAGGAAAAACAAAACAAAACAAAACTTTTCCCCACTTAGATATCTAACTTGGAATTCTTACTTTTTATTTTTTAATGTTTAATTTTGAGGGAGAGAGTGCGCGTGCATGCATGCACAAATGGGGGGGGGGGGGCAGACAGAAAGACACAGATTCCAAAGCAGGATCCATGATCTGAGCTGTCAGCACACAGTCTGACAACATGGGGCTCGAACTCACAAACCGTGAGATCATGACCTGAGCCGAAGTCAGACGTTTAACCGACTGAGCCACCCAGGTGCCGCTCCAACCTGGAATTCTAAGAATCTATCTTCTTTCTCAAGATCAGGGATTTCCACAGGAGACCCAATATCTTGCTAGAAGACTCCGTGCCCAAGATATCAAGTGATATCTGGGGCCTTCTTTTAACGGAGGACAGAGGAGATGGCTAACGGCAGTTTAAATCCCTTTAGCAAAGCTTCCACACCAACCTCTTTCTTCACTCCCAAAAGGAAAGAAGCTTGAAACTGTTCTCATAATTTCAATAGTTTTTTTTCATGTTAAGTCAAACTACCCAAAACACTAAAGAGAAGGGAGCACAGAAGCCCCATTCACCTCAAAGCCACCTGGAATTCAGATCCCGAAGGCACCTGTTTCCCTGGAGGAGCACCCCCCCCCTCACGGGGGCAAACAGTCCGCCCCACGGCCCCCCGTGCACGGCAGCAACACTGCAGCAGTGCCTGGCACCTACCGTGGGGCGGGCAGATGCGACTTGCAAGATTAGGGTAGTGTGGTGGTGACAGAAAAGCAAGGATGAGAAACAGAACTAAAAAGAATTTTTGTTGAGAGGACTGCTTTAACCACACCTTCCCAGAGGAACATTCCGGCACGTGATTTGCAGCTCATGGGAAGGACAAGCCCCCTGGAATGGACAGACAGGTCAGTCTGGCTGCCCAGTTAATACAAATGTCACGCATCTAACCACAACAGCTGAACTTACTAATGAGGGCAATTTTCCAGACATTCTTGAGTGAAGCCCCAGGAAGAGAGGCACCTACATCTCCACTTCTCCGGTAAACTGAACCGAAGGAGTGCTCTCCTTACAAAGGTATTTGCCATGCTTCTGCATTAATGGGGAATGTATCCTTGAATCCAACCGGTTTTTTGAGTCTGGACTATGTTTGCTGACAGATGCCAAAAGAGCTATGGAAAAAGGCAATCTATACCCGGCCCCATCTTGTGAGTACGGGTGAGCCCCCAAATATGAATGCACCGTAGTCCTAAACGCCAATCAGTCACTTACTTGCCAAGAAAAACAGAACTTAAAATGGTAGCTGTGGTCTCCATTCTACCCATCTTTCAATCCGGTATATAGTAGACATACAGTCTTAACAGTATGTAATCACCTTTACATATTTATGAGTAAGTAACACAAGGGCGCCTGGGTGGCTCAGTCAGTTAAGCATCCCACTCTGGATTCTGGCTCAGGTCGTGATCTCACGGTGAGTTCAAGCCCCGCTTTCAGCACAGAGCCTGCTTGGGATTCTCTCTCCCTCTCTTTCTCTCTGCCCCTCTCCCCTCATTCACTCTCAAAAATAAACAAACCTTAAAAAAATAAGTAAAACAAACATTTTTTCCCCCACTCAGACTTTCCAACATGGAATTCAAAGAACAGAGCTCCCTTTTCTAGATCTAGATTTTCTCTCTGTAGGAAACCCATCGCCTTATTGGCAGACTCTCCCTGCCCCCCAAAGTCCTAGTTACCCCTGGGCCTGCCTTTCGCCGGGGGCAGTATCTTGATCGTGGGGGGGAAGGGGGAAAAGGGAAGAGCATTGGAGGGGTGGGAGAAAGAACGACCGTGTGGGAATGGACAAGGTCGGGGAAACGGGGCGTCTGCTCGTAAGGAGGACGGTGAGGGCTGGCTCAGAGAAAACCCCAGCCAAGTGCAAAGCATCCCAGGTTATGGATAACAATGTGGCCCGATTTCAGCGCACAGGAGACCAATATGAGCACCACGCAAGGGCGTCTGGGGGGCTCAGCTGGTTGAGGATCTGACCGTTGACACCAGCTCAGGGTGGATCGGGCGGTCATGGGGTGAAGCCTCCCATCAGGCTCCTCATTGGGCGTGGTGCCTACTTGGGATATTTTCTTTCCCTCCCTCCCTCTCTCTCCCTCTCCCCCACCCCACAATGCCCATTTCTCTCTCCCTCTTTCTCAAAAGTAATAAATAAATATTTTAAATAAATATATTATCACCACTTAAGTCAATTTATTTTCTAACTTTCAAATTTGGCTTTTAATGTATTAACACGTCATGGTGCATAAGAGGGTGGTCTCTGGCTGAATGACCACACGGCACACCAATTTCTAACCATTTAGCCTCTTGGGGGAATCCTGCACCATAAGAGACAACAATCACACCTCCCTCATCAGGTTATAGGAGTTACAGAATTGATAAAAGTAAAGCAGTTCATGGGATATAACAACATGTTCAACAAATAATAGTTATAATAAATGTAACATAATATGTACATAATATATAATGGACATGACATGTAACGTGACCACAGCTAATACACTGTATTGAGTATCTGGAAATTGCTAAGAGAAAATCTTAAAAGATCTCATCAGCAGGAAAAAAATGTGTAACTATGTGTGGTGGTGGATATTAATTCAACTCATCTTTGTGACTGCTCTGTAATATACACATATATCAAATCATTATGTTGTACACCTGAAACGAATACATGTTACCTGTCTTTTCTTTGTGGTACGGTCCCCTCTCTAAGGAGAGAAAAACAAGTGGTGGGGGGACCAGCTTCAAGGTAACCTGGAGATGCGCATACATGACAACATCCTTCATGACCTTGTAACACGAGACCACTTAACCAGACTGCACGTTTGTGTGTGTTACCATATATGGGAGACAAAGAAATAGAAAACGTATAAAAAACGATGCCACGTGATGTTCGGGGCTCAGTTCTTCTGGTACGAACCCAGCTGAGTGGAGCAAGAAAAGCGTTGGGGTCCTGACTCTGTCTCAGTAAGTAAAGAAATAATAGCTATTACTACTTACCAGAACGTAAGCCCCAGGAGAGCACACTGTACTCACTGTGATCTCCCCTTAGTCTAGAATCAGAGGTATCAGGTCCTCATAACACACATTTGAAAAGAAAACACCAAAACTTTCTTAGCAGGTGCCTATACCTAGATGGTGGTTGAAGCCAATGTCATGATGTACTTTGTGCTTTTCTGTTTTCCAGTATTTTCACATATGGATTATTACTTTCAAAAGAAAAAAATCCGTATTTTTTAAATAGTCTGCTCACTTATCAATTACAGAAGGAAAGCTAGAGACCTGGTGGATACCACCTGAATCAAGTCATCAAAAAAGGCAACATTATAAATAATGAAACCCACACCACTCCTGATGCCACCCATTGAGGACAGAGCATCACTTAGTGTCCCCAAGAGAAACGTATACTTTGAATCTAGTCGTGAGTAGCTTTCACACAAACCCAAGTGAAGAGGACTTCTTTCAACAGTTACTCTTCCAAAATGTCACTAATGAAATACAAAGAAAGACTGAGTTACTGCTCCAGACTAGAGACTTGCCCACTAATGCAACACGGGATTCTGGGTTGGCAGCCGAAAGGTATAAGCAAATTGCCATTACGGGCATTATTGGGACAACTGGCAACATCTGAGGGAGTTCTTGGTTTTGGTGATTGTGCTGTGGTTACATAAGAGCAATATGCTTGTTTTAGGAAATACACAAGGAAGTATTTGGGCTAAAGGAGCATGATGCCTGCAACTTGCTCTCAAAAAAAGAAAGACAGCGATTAAGCAAATACAGCAGGATGTTGCACTGAATCTGGGTATAATGTAAATGGGACTCCTCTGTACTATCCTTAACAATTTCTATGTAAATTAAAATTTTTTCAAAATAAAAAATTTCCCAAAAGAAAACAATTTCTCAAATATTTATATGTAACCAAATACTCAAAGTTAAAAAGCTCAAAACTAAATTACATTTCTGAGGCTGGTTTTTTCTTTATTTTACATGATGTAAACATATATATTTAGTAAAGACTTTCTTGCAGGGTTCCAGAATTATGAATTGTAATAATGGACTTTTACTCAAGACTCTCAAAGTTTACAGGCCTTCCCAAATCAATTTCCCAGTTTGCCAAAATGACAAGATTTCTCCCCAGTGTTCATACGGGGAAAGTGAAACAAAGGAGGTAAGTCATACAAAGTAAAAGCTGAGCATTAATCCAAAATCTTCCCGTGAGGTGGCAACGATTATAGTATCGAAACAGTAATTCCGAAATGAGCCCCTTTATAATTCAGACACTTCTTTTGTTTTTTAAATTTTTTAATGTTTGTTTTATTTTTGAGAGAGAGCGCAAGCAGGAGAGGAGCAGAGAGAGGAGGAGACACAGAATCCAAAGCAGGCTCCAGGCTCTGAGCTGTCAGCACAGAGCCGGATGTGGGGCTCGAATCCAGGAACGGAGAAATCATGATCTGAGCCGAAGTTGGACGCTCAACCGACTGAGCCACCCAGGCGTCCCACAATTCAGACACTTCTTTGCATTCATGCAATTAGCTTCGTTCTCTCCTTTAAATACAAGAATATAGGCAATTGATAAACCCTTTTGCCTGATCATTTCCTAAAGCAACCAAAGACTGAGAGTCAGCTATAGTTTCTCTCTAGTCTGAAATGAGAGTCTCTCCCTTGGAAAATCAGGGCAGCCGGTTTCCAATTTCATTAAAGACTCACACATCAGAAGGACAGCCAGTAGCGGTGAGCACACCTAACGTTCAGCTCCTGGGTCACTAAACACCATTCTCCATTAAAGGAACCAAGGCCACTCAAAGAAAGGGCTGTTTCCAGCCCGAGGGTCAGGACATGAACACGATGAGCCTGGAACATCGTGTTGTTGGCGGAAAATAAGGAAGTGATGAATAAGGGGGTTGGGGGGAAGATGGTGACACGCTGCACAGTGAAGTGGCTTCCTCGGGCAAATCTGGGACAATCTGAAGACCAAAATAATTAAAAACACGAGCAACCTATAAATAATTAAAATACAGGAAGCCATAAGTCTATAGAATACCATAAAGCGAACAGAACCGAAGAGAAGGAAGAACTCTGCAGCAGGACAGAATGAGGAAGCCTGACGGGTAGAGAGGTGCTGGAGTGAGAAACACATGCTATTTACTCAGAGAAGAGACCCACCGATACCTTGACCAGGTGATCAAAATAAACATCCCAATAGAGACAGAAGAACACCGTGTGCCTCCAGGCGTGATACTCTGAAAGGACACATGTGACCTACGAAGCGCTCTGACCAAGGATGCATCTAGGCACGAAGAAATATCCGATAAATAAAAAACAGGAAACGTTCTTTCGAAGAAAGGCAGGCATCACTGTACTCTTCCACACCGTCAATGGCATGAAAGGTCACGAAAGGCTGCGGCCACGTTCCAGGTTAAAGAAGGCTAAGAGGACAACCAAAAGCAACTACCTAACCCTCCTGTGATGAGCTGACCGCTGGACAACGTGGGGGGTGGGGGGGGGGGGCACTGACACCCTCCCCCCCCACAGTCAAAATTCCACATGTAACAAAAATCCACAAAAACTCCCCAAGACTAAAGTACTGACAATGAGAATGGCCAGAGAGCACTTTCTACTTACTGCCATATGCAATGTATGGAGAGACCACCACTCATATGGACATGAGCCTCCGGCAGGGGCGTAACCGATACTGGCAACGCTGGCTGGGCGCTCACTGGGACAGCAACGGGGTGGCCGTGAAACCGTATTACAGTGAACTTCATTCCATTGTTATTTAACACTGCGTTTTTATGTTGTTTACATTTCTCTGTACTGCATGGGATGCTGCATACAGTCTCCAAGTGTTTGTGTGCCTACATCTGGATAAATTTTAACTTTTTACAGCAGACCTGTATATGTGATATGGTAGTAAACCATAAAATGGACGAGGATCTATGAATGTTTTATGCATTTATGACAGACCCAACTTCTTAATGTTTCATATTTCTAGGCTACGTGGCTCATTTGTGAGCCTTTTCAAATTGTAGCAAATCTCTGAAAACTTTTCCAATGGGTTTACAGGCGGGGGGGGGGGATGCATGTACATGGGGGCCGGTGCAGTCAAGGGTCACCGGTACAGATTTCTCATCACTCTATGAAGCTTGTGGACAGCAAGAACTGTGTCCCTGCACACGGTTCACACCGTGCTAATCTCGCAACAGGAACTTTCTGAATGAATAAAGATGCCAGAGATCAGCTCATGTAGAATACTAACGGCAAGCCACGTGATTCACACTTGGACCTGTGTAGGCAAGAAGGAAAAACAGAGCCTTGTGCAGTATGTACGGGGAAAAAAAAAACTGCGGGGAGAAGGGTGGAGAGTGACATGTTAACAGCAGCAAGCGTTCCAGAAAGGTTTGTATCTGCAGCAATATGTAGAGAAGGAAAAATGAGAACAGAGGCAAGGAAACCATATGGAGGAAAACATCACAAAAACGGCTTGAGGAAGCAAAAGGAGCTTCAACTGCTGTGGCAGTAAGATGATCTGAAAAGATACACGTGAGAAAAGCATTCTGTTGACAAGTATTTGGTGAAATACGGTAGCTGACTGGCTGGGGGCTGCACAAACACAGGAAGAGAGTCCACATGAAAAGGGGTATCGCATGAGGAAAAACGGGGGGTGGGATGGGTGGGCCGGGGAATGATTTGTGGAAAAGAGGGCAATAAGCTGCAGATGTCCAGTTTCACAAATCAGCAGGATGGAAGCGGACAGCACACACCCAGCAGGTGGTCCGCAGGTCGGGGCCGGTGAGGCCGACTCCCGGGTCCTGTGCCCAGTTACGGAGCCTTGAGCACGAATGAGAACCGCGAGTGACAGAGAGCCAAGGGCTAGACCCTGGAGTTAATGGGCCTCTGCACAACATACCATTCACCTACCTCTTCCTGGGCCTCTAACCCAAAAACAGGATCCTCTGAACCCCAGAGGAACCCAAGTTCAAGCGCCACCAAGAAAAAGGAGACTGCCCGTGTTGCTCTTGGTTAACGGCAGCCACAACCGAGCCTCTGCAGGGAAAACTCACGACACGCGTCTTCCCAGGTCTTCCGGAGAGCTTGTTTGTAAACTAAAATAACTATCACTTCCTAGAGTCAGGGTACAGTGCGTTTCCCACCAGCTAAAATATTTCAGGTTTCTCTGTGTTAACCAGCTTGTTAGTAATGCCCTCAGTAACTACGAAAGCCTTTGAGGAGAATATAATCACAGCAAACTACAACCGTTAATCTGTACGAATCTGGTAGAAAGCTACACTGAGTTAATGACAGTTCACGAACTTCCAAGTAACTTACTGCTATCAAATATACAAAGGACAGGGGCGCCTGGGTGGCTCAGTCGGTTGAGTGCCCGACTTCGGCTCAGGTCATGATCTCACGGTTCATGGGTTCGAGCCCCGCATTGGGCTCTGTGCTGACAGCTAGCTCAGAGCCTGGAGCCTACCTCTGATTCTGTACCTCCCTCTCTCTCTGACCTTCTGCTGCTCACGCTCTCTCTGTCTCTCGAAAATAAATTAAAAAATATATATACATATATATTTATATATAGAAAGGAATTACCCATTAGTGTTGGGACTGTTTTTGAAATGTGAGTATTTGAAAATATTAATGTTACATTAAACATTAATGTTGATATGTAAATGAGCCTTAAGTGTTTGAAACTCTTTTATTACTTTAAATTTCTGTCCCAGTCCATGAGGGAAGTGAGTGAATCAGCAGAAACATAAGGAATAGGAGTCTGTCCACTGCCTCCCCCTCCGCTCTGTTCTCATCAGCACGGCCTTGCCCTTCATCTGTTCGTGCTAAACAAGCACACAGTGCCTTCTGTGTAACCGGCTCTGTCCCTGCTATCTTCCAGGTACTAGAATTCTGAACCCTTACTGGTGCCTGCCTCCAGGAGCCTAGACAGACATACATACAGACAGAATGCCATGTGGTAAGTGCTATCACTGGCATCTCTACGGGCAGAGGAGATGGAGACCCAAACTCTCCTTTGAGGGGCATGATTGGGAAAGCTGCTATGGAGACACGGGGATGCCCAAGGCTGCTCAGAGCTCAACCCGGATCATCTCCGGCAGGAACATGCCTTCTGAAAGCTAAGCCATTTACAGGTGAAGGTGGAAAAGAAACTGGTGCCTCGTTCATCTTTGCACATTCAGTCTTGATATACAGGTGCTCAACATTTGTTGGGTTGAACCAAATGCATTTCACCCTTCTAAAGCACAAAACTTAAAATGTTATAAATGAGCAAAATGCTAAGCTTGCTTTGCTTACGCCTTCCTTCGGTTAACTCAACGCTGGCTGGGCGCTTGGGTGAGGCCTACGGCAGACACCAAAGGTACTGAGGCCAGACAGGTCTCGCTCCTGGGGTCCCAGAGTCCTTCCACGGAGGATGAAGCACAAAAGGCAATTACTGCAGCTGTGGAAGGACCTGTGCGGGAGACGCAAGGATCAGGCACCACAGTAATTCGCGGTGGCCCGGGACGCTCCGCTGAGCAAGTCAGGGGAGGGAGGCCTCCCGCGAGCCCACCCCAAACACAGGCCACAGGAAAAAATGTCCCCCGCCTTTTCGACATTCTGCTTGAAAGAGATGATAGTGGTAATGGGAGGACAGGGCTGACGTGACTGAGGAGGTGAAAGAGTCTACAAGCTGAATCCACAATCATTCCGGAAACAGCAGTCAGATTTGAGAGTTTCTCAACACTAAATATAATGAAGCCAACAGAGTATCACATATTGGCAAACCTCAAAGAAATATCCATCTTCTTGGTCTTCTACTTCTGAGAGCACCCAGAAGTGCCATTCCGTGGCCTTCTGTACCCAGGAATCCACTCCAAAGAAGAACATCACAAACTCTGATTGAAGGAGGACACAGGAGTTACATTTGTGCTGCTTATTAATTTACCAGCGTTCTAGGTAAATAAAAGGCAGAGTTATAAGGCAGAGTTATGGCCAAGTAGTACCCCAAGAATCGTTAAGAGCTAACATAAATGTAAGATGTCGCCATCCAGAAGGCCTACCAGGGGAAAAAAAAAATCCCAAGCCCCAAACACTGGGCCGGGCTGTGAAACTTTACGGGTTTTTTAAATATTCGTTCAAAGTAGCTGGTATGGTTTCAGAACAGCTAAGGTTTTCTGGGCAACTGACATTATCACAAAGTGAGGAGGTGAGGAGAGCGCGGGCTCACGCGCCTACACACACGCACACCGTCAGTTTTACTGAGCGCCCTCCATTTCTTTAAATGAAACCTGCTACTCTAACAGTATTTGCCACGGGATCGAGAAGTCGAAAACACATGGGCTCGGGAATAAGAAGAGAATCCGTCACTTAATAGGTACAGACTTGATAAATCACCACTTGGAAGTTCAATCTGCTTGTAGGCAAAATAAATGTATTCATCATAACATTTACCGATCATCAGACACGATCAAGCACTCTTAAGAGCTATGAAATCAACATGAAGCAGACAAGGCTCCTGGCCTCCTAGAGCTCCAGGCAAGACGATCCAGTTATAAAAAGTAACATCGGAGGCAAGTTCTATCACAAACAACAACAGGGTCCAAAGGAGGAGCGAGAGGCTATTTCAGACACGGTGGTCAGGGAAGGCTACCGCAGAGAGTCCTATTCGAGTGCAAGCCTGAAAGAAGATACAAGTTCCACGTGTTCGAGGCCAAGAGAATGACCCACCGGCGAGCACCGGCGAGCGTCAACCCGACGCGTACAAGGAGCAGCAGAGAAGGCCAGTCTGCAGGAGCGAGTGGTCGGACTCTTTACTTGATCATGGGATCAAGCCCTGTGTTGGGCTCCATGTGAGCACTGAGCCTGCTTGAGATTCTCTCTCTCTGCCACTCTGCCCCCAAAATTTTTAAAAAGCAAAAAAATCACTTAGAATAGAACTATGGCTCAAAAGGAGCAGCGACAAGAGAAATACAGTAGCATCATCGCTATTTACTTAACCAAGGGGCTTTACCCTTCTCCCTCTGAAGGGGAAAAGTATTCAGATACTCTCCATTCCCCCCAGAAGAAAGCCCACGTTCCAGACTAGACAGCAAAGCTGTCCGTTTATAAAGCTTTCCTTAAAAGGCGCCTCCAAGTACCTCAAGTAACATAACAGAAATCCACTGAGAAATGTAATGACTTTTGGCATAAACTAAATTCACTCCGTATACACAAAGGCTCTGGCTGATTTCAATGCTAGAAAATACTTAACAATTTTATGTGACATTTAAACTTAATTTCTATCTGAACCAGGCAAAACTTTTGCCAGATAAAGACAGAGGTCAGTGAAATCCCTATAACCTGCTCTCTTCCTTCTTAACCACATGTCTATATTCCAACCAGAAGCATCCCCCTTCCCAATGCAAACACAAAACTATTAAGTCATACTGCTACTAATAATCAAAATCCATACTGTCTTCCAGCTGCATAATTCTGCAACGCTAAGATCATACACAAATTCTCTAAGGTTTCCACGCACTGCCGTTCTGGCCCATGAAAACAAAACCAGCAGGTGGCGCTCAGCAAACTTGCTGAGGTCCCCCACACGGAGGCGTTTCACAGACTCTTCCCCCCAATGGGGAAGAAATCCTGAAACTTCAGCCGGAAAAGGAATCAAATTACAGAAAACTCTGAAAATCACTAACTATATGGTCTCCTTAATGGCAAGCGTTCCTTAAAACAAAGAGTTTTTGAAAACTCTGAGTATATGAGCTTTTTGTTTCAGTGCTCAACCCTGTCTCGCAGACAGTTCTTGTTAAGCAAAACTAAACTGGTCAGAGGGTGTGGGCTGGTGGCTTCACACACACACCCTCCCACAAATGTTTCACAACTCTGAAACAGCTAGAACAATCAGGCCAACACTTAAAGAGACGGTCTCCCCTTTGTTAGCAGGACAGATATTTGGATAAAATGAAGAGAGCATAAGGATTTTTATTAATTCTTGAAGGGAATTTATTAAGAGAACTGAACAGAGAGGATTAAATAAGGCAGTCTCTCTGGCTCCCCGTTCCTCCCTCCCTCCCACAAAGCAGGCTGAGGTGGGGAGGGGCTTTCCGTAAACTTCAGTCTAGCAGCTGACTTCTGTCCTCCCCCACCACACGCACTCACACCAGAACACACCAGGGAGTTCCAGCCTCACGTCTTACTACTTGGCCATGGGGCGCCCTCGACCTGCACAGCCTCCTGTCACCTGATGATGACACCAGATGACTGCAGGGAAGCATGAAATGAGAAAGACAAGGACAATGCCTTTCTTTCCTGGCCTCCCTCCTCCGGTGAAAGGTCTCCTTACCAGATCTAACCCAATGTGCCTCACCCACTCCAGGCAGATCAAGATTTCCTCCAACTCCCTGAGCCTGCCCTGTGTGGGCAACGGGCATGTGCGTGGGCAATGCCTAGGGAGAGGAACCCAGGCGGTCAAATTCAACCCCACCCGGCCAAATCTCATTCCTGACCCGGGACACAACAAACCACAAGACCATGGGGAGGTATTCAAAGTTGGCAAGTGGGACTATCTACTTACTATGTCAAGACGGAGCAGAGAAGCTTCCGGTACAGAACGGGAGGTGAGCCCACAGGCTTTGCAATCCCATGGCAAGGAAGACCTGCTTCACTGCTGACTAGCTTTGTGACTCCTTCAGGGACTCCCTCGGATCCTTTCCGGAAACTGTCAGATTGTAAACTGCATGAGGGTTGAGACTGTGTCTACTGTATTCAAGTACTTGAATGAAACAGTAATAACGGCTCCTTCCCCAAGTGCTGACCGCATGCCAGTGCTGTCTTCATGTCTACACTGACCAGGGTGACCACTCAACACCTACATAAAGAAGGTGCTGGTATCTGAAGAAGGTAGGCCACGTATCTGACATACAGTGGGCACAAAATAAACGTTCCCATTCACTCCCAATAAAAATACCCCCACGTTTCAGAATCTCCAAGTCTTTTTTTTTTTTTAATGTTTTTTATTTATTTTTGAGACAGAGAGAGCGTGAGCAGAGGAGGGTCAGTGAGAAGGAGACACAGAATCTGAAGACAGGCTCCAGGCTCTGAGCTAGCTGTCAGCACGGAGCCCAATGCGGGGCTTGAGCCCACAAACCGTGAGATCATGACCTGAGCTGAAGCCGGACACTCAACCGACTGAGCCACCAGGCACCCCAGAGTCTCCAAGTCTTTACTTTTCTTTAAAACTGCTGCTGGTTCAAATATTATTTCTCAAAGAAAGCCAAGTAAAGTAATAAATTTTACTATTTTTTTGTTTCATTTAACTATGGGGGAATTATTTTAACTAGATGGCAAAATCAGCTTTATAAAATCCTCTGAGAAAAAGCAGTCAAAAGGGAATACAGAAAGAGTAAAGAATTTGATGAGCTTTAAAGGTAAATTATAAAGATTTCTTAAAGTTCGTTAATTTTTTTTTTTTTAATATTTATCTTTGAAAAACAGAGCACAAGAGGGGGAGGCAGACAGAGAGAAGGAGACACAGAATCCGAAACAGGCTCCAGGCTCTGCACTGTCAGCACAGAGCCCGATGCAGGCTATAGTAGCTATATGAGCAGTGAACGTTCCACTGTATTTAAAAGCCATAAAGATAGTTAAAAAAAAAAAAAAAAAAAAAAAAAAAAAAAAAAAAAAAAAAAAAAAAAAAAAAAAAAAAGCAAAAAAAAAACCTCCACTCCATCATTTCAGATGATAGTAATGTTTTTCTTACCTAGCATTTCTGGGTAAGAGTCACATAAATATCCAGTTCTTTAAAAAGTTTTCCTTTTAAAGTGTCAAAATTTTAAAAAGTAACAAAGAGCATTTATGAAAATCTAAGGCGCCTTACCCATTTCCCAGCCTTCTGACAAGGAAGAGCAGAAACACCGTCCGAGTTACTACTTGTGCTGAGAGCTTGACACCCAGGGACACCACTGAACGGCTGAAGGGTGAGTGACACAGTGAGGCACATCCCACAGTACCCAGCACTTAGTAAAACAGAGTCAAGAAGTGCCAGGTGCGCACCTGTCAGGATGGGAGCACTGGGTGACGTGCAGACAGATTGTGGGAGTCACTACCCTGGACACCTGGGACTGATGTAACACTGTACACTAACTACAGCGGAATTTAAAATGTGTTTAAAGTGCTAGATATTCCTGCTATTTTAAACATCATATTTAATCCTTACAAAACCCTCTAATACTGGTATTCCCCTGCTGAATTTTACAGATGAAGAATCCAAGGCCCCCCAAGCTGGTAAGTACTAGAGCAGGAATTTAAACCCACATCCTCTGGCCTCCTAACAGGATCACTTTTCTCTACGAGGACTCTCAAAACATCGTGCCAGGACCAGTAAGCATCACCCGGGAACCTACAGAAATGCAGATGGTACATCAGAAACTCTGGCTGGGTCACTGACTAGCTGCAGGACCTCAGCAAGTGACTGAAGTTCTCCGGCCTTACTGCCTCCTAAGATACAGAAAACCACGCTAGTGGGGTTGTCGGGGTGAGTAAAGGAGAAAATGGATGCAGGAGATAGAGCCTAGTGACTAAGCACTAGAAGGGATGCAGTAAACGCAGGCTCTTATTATTACCCTTTCATACAACGTACATTTCTGCCGCCCTCTGCTGCGCACACACCCACCACAACCCAACGCGACAGGAAGACTGGGACCGGCAGCTCGGTGCACCCCTTCTTCAAGCCCCTATTTTTGACTCACAGTCAAGATAATCAAGAAGGCCTACTTCTAATTCTGAGACTTAGACATGAACAGCATACAACCATGCCTGCAGACGTGCCGATGTTAAAATATCCCATTTCATGGAGATCTGGAAAATGGGACGCTTGTGGAGGAAAGATACTGACCAAGAGAAATAGCCATAGTAGAAGCTTCTTAACATCATGCTGCCTGGAACCCCAGAACTACAGGAGACGGGACGAACTAGAGAGTGTTGGCAAAACCTAATAAACTGGACTCACACGCAGAATGTTCGAAGATGCGGGAGGTGACCAAGAAGGCATCCACAGTCACGTGGGTAGGTTAAGATCACCCCTGGCCTCTAACTAGGACAAGAAGATGATAGGAATGGTAGAAAATAAGCCCACAATCAGATTGCTGGCTCCCATGGACCAAAAAAGGAATGTACCAATGCCTTAGGAGTAAGATAAAACTCCCATTTCCTTCTGTGGACATAACAGAGAGAGACAGCTGAGGATTCCACCACGGCTGCCAGACGGTCCGTGTACCGACTCGGGGGCAGCAGATAATCCCAACACAGCTCTGTGAGGGGCTCCGAGGATGCACAAGGCCGACTGCTCTTTCTAGGTTTAAAAAAGAGTAAAAAAAACAAACAGCTCCCCCCCACCCCCGAGAGAGGACACCCAGACAGTACGACCCCTCCCTGAGTTACAATCCCCACATCAAAGAAACCAGAATCTGTGGAGGAGAAACGTGCAGTCCTGAGAAAAGGTACTAAAGAGGCAGGTCGTCAGTCCATTAATCAATCAAAAAATTAGCGTCCCTTTCAGGAGAATGTAGTTCCTATATCTCTGCTGATATAAATATGTTCCTACTGCTCTATCTGGATGGAGCTACTTACGGATTTCTGTTACAGACGCAGTGGGCTGACTGTAAATCTACCTAACAGTCTCGTCTCAGATGACAGAGCAAATTCCAAAGACAGCAATGAAAATCTTTCGTCTCATAACGAACAGACTAGAACTTTAAAGTATCAATCTTGCTGTCTCAGTTCCCCATCTCTAAATTAATTCTCTAATTCAAAATGAGATCAGGATGGAAAGAGGCAAACACAAGGGAGTTCCAATAGCCCACACACAGCACGGAACTAACAAACCATGTGGACTGAAATTCAATTTTTCACCAAGGGTCAGTACCAAGTTCCCAGCTCAGGGGTCACAGTAACGTGCGCCTCTGTCACTATGATCTGCAGGGGCCTTCCTTTGGAGGTCGTAAATCTTACTCCCAGAAATCTCATCTTTGGCTAATGAGGCATTTATAACCATCCATGTGCGGGGCAAAGTTCTTTCCCAACCGCTTCAATTTGACATAACCAGACGTGCTGAGAACTTACAACGTGCAAGGTTCTGTGACAGACAGAAGCTAAAGGTAAAATGAGGGCAATAAAAACAAATTAAATACAGTCTGGGCCCTCAAGGTGCACACAGTAAGGAAGGAAGGGCAGGTAAACAAAAGCACATTCGCTTCAAGGGTCTGAGGTGAGGGGCCTTTTAAGACACGTCTGGGGGAGAAGCCGGGGCGCGGGCAGGAGAGGCGGACACCACAGGAGGGTGAGGGTTCAGGAAGGCCTCCATAGAGCCAAGCGAAAGGGACCGAATCCTGAAGGAGGAACACTCTTCCTCCTGTGTGTCGGGGGTGACGGGGAGGGTTTGCTGGGCTGCGGGGGGGGGGGGGGGGGGGGGGGGGGGGGGGGGGGGGGGGGGGGGGGGGGGGGGGGGGGGGGGGGGGCACACACAGTCTTCCCACGGCGGGAGGTCCGCACCGAGTGGAAGTGGCCCACCTGAAGAATCACCGACTCGGCCTGGGCTCCACAGCCGGGGAGTCTTCAACTCCCAAAGGCCGACTTCAAAACAGTTTTCACTTATGCTGCCCAAAAATCTGGTGCAGGAGCCTGTCTACACCTCGTTCCAAAACCCAGGGGCTCTTGGCGGTTCCGTGTGCATCATGAGCTGCTCTGCAAACAGGACAGATTCGGCCTCGATTACTCATAACCACACAAGGAAGAACTCCTGGGAAATCCAAATCCAAATGATAGAAAAACACTGTGACAAACAATGTGGAGCATTAACTCCCTTAACTGAAAATCACTACCACCTCTGCTCAAAGGTAACCAGCCCTGTGTTCAATATTACACCTTGGTATTTTTTTGAGTCAAAAATCTAGCAATAATTTACTCAGGAATCTACCACACATCCGCCCTTCTGAAATAACAGCCTACTTAATGCATGTAATTTCCCGTGTGCCTTCACAGTCAACCGCTTATGATGGGTTACGGTCAGCCATGCGGAAAGCCCTACATCTATGCAAACTGCCTCAATTCATAAGAAAGGGGCTTTTCAAACTGTCCTATTGGTTCATTTGGCTCATGCACAAATACTGGAGTGCATCAGGATAACCTGAAGGGCGTATCAAAAAACTGGCTTGTGGGCCGCATCATCATACATTCAGATGTGGTGGGTCTAGGGTAGGGCCAGAAAATCTGCATTTCTAACAAAAATCCCTAGTGATGCTTATGCTACTGGCTGGCGACCACTCTCTGGAAAACCAATGCCCTAGAACAATCTAGCTGCAAGTCAGGCCAGGTCACCCCACATACCAATTACTGCTGTCAGTAAACAATTTGTAGGCAATTTGTATCTTAAATCGGACAAAAAGATGGCAAGTGGGATTCCATGCTAAAGACAACGTCTACAGGTAGAATGTGATAGAAACACCAGGCTTCAAGCAACGGGGCCAAGAGAAGGTAGGACTGACGTGAGGAACTGCGAGTGAAACCATCCCGACCCGGACATCGCAGATAAAGGAGCAAGAGTTCGGAGTCCGAATCCCTGGTCCCCTCTTCCTAGCTGTGCTCCTTCATCAGAATGCAGACCGCGGGAGGCCGAGGAGACCCATACGGAAGTCACCTAAGTCACCATGACGGAGGCCCCTCCGTAAATGGCAGCTCCACCTTCCGTTTCAGTGCACACCAGGCAGAGCTGTCAACACAGGACTGTGTACAGGAGATGCAGAGGAAGCCACACGGCATGACGTTTATTTGCCTTCGCCACAATGAACATGGGTCCATTCTAAAACTACCTATATTTAGGGGAGCCTGGGTGGCTCAGCTGGTTAGTGCCTGACTTCGGCTCAGGACATGATCTCGCGGATTGTGGGTTCAAGCCCCACATCAGGCTCCGTGCTGACAGCTCAGAGCCTGGAGCCTGCTTCGGATTCTGGGTCTCCCTCTGCCTCTGCCCCTTTCCCTGCTCGCTCGCTCACTCGCTCTCAAAAAAAAAAATAAACAAGCAAACATGAAAAAAAATGTAATAATAAAACTACCTATATTTAAAGTTTCTCTCCGTCACCTGTGAAATGTGCTTGTATCACCTCGTTTTATCCTCACAACCCCCCATCAAAGGATGTTGCATGGATGTGTTCTCCCTCAGGCCGCCAAGGCAGCTCCTGCTAAACGGGCCTTGGTCACGAGGCCCGCGCCATTGTCCCTTGCCTCTCATACTAACGTCGTCCGTGGTCACAGCGTCTGGGGCGCCTCTGATGCTCTCAGTCACTCAACCAGCCCAAACCCCACTTCCTCCTCCGGAAGGGCCTGACCACACCCCCGGCCCAGCCAGGGTGCTGTCACGGTGAGGTGGCCAGCCCGCTCACATGTGCCCCTCGGGGCCTTCCTCTCCCGTCTCCCACCTCCCTCTCGATGGGTGATCACGCTCCCATCTGCCTGGTCAGAAGACGTCCGGCTGCTCTCCGCCCTCTCACACAAACCCCACGGCCCCCACACGAGTGCTGGCCAACAACATCTTCTGCGGTGGCAGCCATGGGTGACAACTGAGCGCCCTGCAGTGGAGGAACGGAATGTTTGATTGTTTCACTGATGTTCATGTCAACAGCGGCAGGCAGCCGGGACCACTGTGCGAGCAGAGCGGCTCTGCAGGAAACCACCTCCAGTCTCCCTCCCATGAGACCTGTCCTCCCTAGTCAAGCCGGGCGCCTCACCACCCCGACAACCCCATGTCCGTGCCTTCCTTCAAACGCCATCCCTCCTCCTCTCCCTCTGCTCCTCCCTGTCTCCACAGCCTGCCTGGCCAGGCTCAGAGAGCCCGCATCTCCCCCAAAGGCTTCCTACCTGTTCCCGCTGATGGCTCCTGCCTCGCTCTGCTGTGAGCCCTCGCCGCGTCCCATCTGTGCGGTCCCACTCACGCCCCAGAGCCCCTGAGCAAGATGCTCTCCCTCCAAGAGCAGATCTGCATCTGCTTCGCAGGTGGCTCACAAATCCTTGTAGAATGAATTACAAGCACAGAGCCTAATGTTTTGGTCTTCTTTGGACACTGAGGCCTTGCTTCGCCAGAACCGCATCAAAATTGCTACCCCACACCCTCCTCCCAACGGTTATGCAGATGCCGGGGAAGCGCCCTGCAGACAGGCCCTGAAAAGTTGTGACCGATGTGAATGTCTCCATCCACTCTGAAACTGCCACCCACAAATGCAAGACCTATTACCTTCTAAGCCAGTTTCTGGAGACTGCTGAAAAAGCCCTCCAGGAGGAAACCGAAGGCCTTGCTCTGCAAAACCATCAAAAGCCAGATTGAGGAACACTTGACTTCCTTATTTCTTCTGGCACTAGTGAGTAAGTGTTGTTATTTCACTATAGTCCTCAGATCTGGCTGGGAAAGGCCACCAGTCTACAAAATGTTGGAGCAGACCCATCAGACTTGTATTGTTAAGGCAGAAGCAGGTAATTCATTTAAAAGATCAGAAGGCTTGATACAGCTCTCTTTGTGGGAGCAAAATGGAACATACCCGTCAAGCAGGGGGCAAAGTCAGGTTACTTCCAACTCCTGTTCTGAGAACACACTTCCCAGGAAGAACTGATAAAATGTGGCCATTACCACACAGGCCCTGCTCCCTACAAGTGAGTCACCGAGAACACTTAGCTCGGGTCAGCTAAGTTCTGTGGCCTTTCAAAATTTTGACTCTTTATGCAAACTATACTTACTCAAAGATAAGCTGCAGGAGTTGGTGAAAATGTCAAAACCCCTTCGTTCCGAGCCCGTCCTCTGGACCCGGTCAGGCTCTGAGAGCGGCTCTGACCAGCACACACACAGCACAGTGGTCACAGAGCAGAGTCCAACCCTCGCCAAGGCGGGAAACCTAAGTCCAGAGTCGACAGGAATCACCATGGTGGCAGGGAATCTACGTGGTGGCAGGAAATCACCGCGATAAAATACTCTCAAGATCTAAATGCAAGTCAAATGGATATGTTCTTTGGATTTCCCCTGGTTAAATGGGCTCTGGAGTCGATGGCAGGATTTGACCTCTTTATCCACCACAGCTGTGCATCCTCAGACAAGTCAGCCACTCCTCTGACCCTCACTTCTCTGGCTCTGAAGTGGAAACGTTAATTAAATCTTTCATGTGTCTGGTGAGGAACAACATCATTGTAAGAAGCGGTCCCTATCCTAACAGAAATAGTTACAATCATGATAGATACAGTGTTTTGTTTTGTTTTAATTTTGAGAGAGAGAGCTGGAAAGAAGGACAGGGGGAGAGAGGCAGAGAGGGAAAGAGAGGAGAGAAGGGGGGGAGGGGAAGAGAGAGAGAATCTAAAGCAGGCTCTGTGCTCAGCATGGAGTCTGATGTGGGGCTCGATCCCACGATCCTGGGACTGTGACCCGAGTCGAAATCAAGAGTCGTATGCTCAACCAACTGAGCCACGCAGGCGCCCCTGTTGTGCACATCTTAAACGAAGAGCGGCATCCAACGATAGTCTTTCCTGTGAGGCTCCTCCACTGCCAGGATGCTTTTGCCCCTCCCGGAAGCAGAAATAATCCCACAACATTCGGTAATAAAGAAAAAGGAGAAAGCAAGGACATAATAAACCAGATCTGCTGGGGTTCTGGAAATTCGTTTTGTAAGTGGAATGGCTCTTCCCCTTGCAAATCTAATAAATGCGGATTTTATCCCAAACATATGGCAGGTAATGATAATTACCCCATATACAGCTTGAGAGCAAGCCTTGGGGCATAATTTACATCTCACATCTGAGTAGCTCTCTGGTTTTAAAAAAAAAAGTATTTCCATTGTAGGGAGGAAATGCTTTGGCTTTCCTGAGGGAGACCAAGAGAGGTGTTCAAGAACACAAAAAATGAGTTTACAGTTGAAGAATCTGATAAATGCACCCCAAACTTTCCCTCTTTAGGTGTTCTTATGGTCATTTTAGCTAGCAAATTATCACCCCTTAAACCTGTGTTAGCCACGGCTACCCGCTCCCAGGCGCATCACTAATCATGAAGTGGCCAGTGCCCACTGGGACGCTTTGGAAACCAACAAAGAAAAGTATTCTGATACAGACAAGCATGGCAGAGTTGCAGAAGGCACGCTTTACAAGACAAACGCCTTCCCGTTCCAGGGCCTCGGGCCTCCTCTCACTGGTCTGGCGCTAGAAGTCACTCATCCTCTTGAGGAAGCTCCAAGTATAAAGGTGGTACAGATCAGGTGACTCACTGGGATGGCTATCACTGACTTCCCTGTATTAAAAGGTGTAATATACATTTTATTTTGACACTTTTTTCACTTACGAGGGATTTCAAGTCATAACTATCTAATCTACTCTCCCATGTGCCTACAGCCCATAAAGGCATTCTAACCCTTACCTGCCAACCCTAAAACAGGAACTCAATGAATGCTATCTTTTCAAATATTCCTCTCTCCTCCTAGTCTTCCCTTTGCCCCCTTCCCTTCTCCTGTGACTGGAGCCCACTCATGCTAAGTCTTGTACTTTGGCTTCTCCATTCATGTACTCTGAGTCTTAAGTTCAAACCAGCTGATGGCCTGACCTGCCTTCAGCACACAGGGGAGGCTGACTGTTTAGTTTCTGCTACCTGATCAGATCTATCACGACCCCTGTGAAA
Source organism: Mungos mungo (assembly GCA_004023785.1). NCBI lineage: Eukaryota > Metazoa > Chordata > Mammalia > Carnivora > Herpestidae > Mungos > Mungos mungo. The sequence goes on along the minus strand of PISW01000616.1, from coordinate 294,816 downwards.
CTTTAGGCAAGTCCCTCAATCTCTCCGTAGCTCGGTTTCTTCACCTTTCCAGAAGTCTGGGCTCAATTGCCCCAAAATATGAGGATTCCTACAACTCATCACACTGTTTTCAGTCCCAACCTCCCCCACAGAGTTTGCTCCCTCAAGCCGAGCTGACTGTGGGACACTCACTCACTTGGGCTCCTCATCACCAATTTTCCTCCAGAAAAGTACAGTGATGAGAAAGAGCCAGGGACTTTCTCCGGCACACAAAGTGTGGATTAGTCCAGTTCTCCTTATTCTGGACATCTGACCCCCACTGTCTCCCTGTACGCTGCAGAGCTTCAGGCCTGGCCTCATCAGAGCTCTTCCAGAAGGAGCCTGGGGCCTGAGATAACAGGCATCCAAAGAGCTTTCCTCCTCCTCCCTCAGAAACTTAAAAATCCTGCTTCCTTTTCAGCTGTTGGTCTGGGGGAGGGTTTGTTTGCCGTTGCTAATGTCCAGTTGCTCGGTTGCTAGGTTCAGTAGGGCGCAGTGGGCGGGGGTGGCAGTAGGGCCTATTCTGTTTGTTTTATAAATACCAACCTTGGCTTCGTGTGCCTGGCTTTTTCTTTTATCATCTGATGGCATCCCTCATCCCCTATCCCTTCTGGGAAAAGCCTATGCTTTTATCTTGACAGCAAGAAGGCTCTGGGGATAATGGGGTACATGTACTATGTTGGTTAACATACACACACACACACACACACACACACATATATATATATTAGCAGTCACACAGATTGCTGTAAACAATAAGCACAGACGAGAAGTCCCCCAAGGACGAGAGCACGGACTTCAGGACTCAAAGACACAGGCACCATCCCCACAGTGCCTTCTCCATGTGCCAAGTGACTAGGTAAGTGACTTCTCTCAAAGGACACACGTCTAGAGTAACAATCATGTGCCTCGCAGGGATGCTGCAGATCCCCTTCCAGTTGTAAGGCAAGTCACGCACGCACAACAAAGTACATTTATTTCCTTGTGGGCGATACCTCCAGTCACAAAAATGGCATCACCAAACTATTCACGGCCCACACAGGGTACACGAATAATGAAACTTGCGAAACAAATGAGCAACTTTAAGAAAGACAGTTGTTCTGTCAAAACAAAGCAAATGTCACTGACATTTTAGTGGTCTCATCTGACCTGTATTTCATTCACTCACTCAACCAATGTTCACTGAGCGTCTACTATGTTCCATGTGAAGTGCACTCTATCCAGCTCGGACGAGAACTGCGTGTATTTAAAATCCCCGTGTGCACCCACAAGGGCAGAGACGATGCCTGTTCGAACTTCTGGCGTCAATTACCTCCGCCACCTCTTCGCTCCCCCACCTACACTCAAGGGCCCCCCTTGCAGGGAAGGGAGCCCATTTTAGGAAAATCCAATATGCAAAACGTATTACAGGGGGAAAGTGAACAATTACACCATCTTCTTTAAATGCCTAATTCCTCTGGAACAGATAAACTCTGCAAATTCAACACCCCCTGAACTAAAGGATTGAAGTTAACATCTCCGATAATCAACCAAGAGTACGTCATGTGTCCTAACGTGCTGTGCCAAGAAGGGCATCTTTTACATAGTAGTCCAGCCCAAATCAGGAGAAAACATCATATAAACCTCAACTGCTCCCCAAAAAAAAAAAAAAAAAAAAAAAAAAGACCAAAATGTCAGTATCATGAAAGACAGAGGCAGAGGGCCTCTTCCTGATTAAGAGACTAAAGGGACATAAATACAATGTGTAATCCTGGATTAAATCCTGAACTGGGGAGGGGAGGGAAGGGTGGGGAGAGGGGAAGGATGCTGTAAAGGATATTACTGGGATAACTGCAGACATTTGGATGTGGACTTAAATTACATAAGAGCATTACATCAGTGTTACAATTCCTGTTTTTGTTAATTGTACTCTGGTTATGAAAGAGGATGTCCTAGTTCTTAGGAAACATACGCTGAAATATTTAGAGGGAAGACGGGAGGGTGTCTGCAACTTTCAGACAATTCAAAAAATATATAATAGAATGATAAGCAAATGAAACTAAACCTTGTTGGTAAGAGATGAGTAGAGACGAAGTATTCTTGTAACCTTTCTGTAAATCTGAATTTAAATGAAACATTAAAAAGAATTTTTTTTTGGTGAACAAGTAAAATAGAAGGTTAAATTTAGGTTCCTTGTAAGAAGAAAGGCCTTGACTTGTACAAGTCCCCATCATAGTAAGTGCTGTGACATTTGTGTCTTAGGAACAACTGTGTAAGACGGCTTGGTCTACGGGAGGAAGAAAGTGGGTTTGAGAACCACAATTTCTGGGCAAAGCCCGAACTTCTGCGTTCACTAAACGAGCCGTCTTGAGCTTCTGCTCCTCAGTGTGACGGGGTCACTGTGTAGCTTCCTCTCCCCTCACAAGGTTGCTCTTAGAACCAAACGGCATAACATATGCAAATACACTTTGTAAACCAGAAGGACTCGGCTGAACAGAGATCTTGTTTTTAAAGTATTCCCAGGAAACCACAAAGAGAAGGGACTACTCTGCAACGTATCATCTCTCCTTTACTTAGGTTCTCAAATGGACTGAGAGCAGCAAATTATTTGGAAATATGTTGCTTTTTCTCTCCTAAGAAGCAATTCAGCCATGAAAGAGTATTAAAAACAAGCACATTTTTATTACACTCTCCGATAAGTGAGAGCCAAACCTGCTTTAAAAAAAAAAAAAAAGTGCCTCAAATCAAGAATATCCAATTTACATCAAAAATGTAGATCTTAAACGAGTACAATGTGCTCAAACTCTATTTCCGAAACACCATGTTTAAACTGCCCAAGAAGCCAGGCTGCCCAGGGCCAGCACCTCGACATTAGGGTGAGTCCCGAATCCCCGAGAGCTCTGACCCGACCCCTACGGTCTTCAGAGCACCCCCGGAGATGGGCGCTGGGCTGGGAAGCAGGTGCGAAGGAGGGAGGGCCCAGGGACGTGGCCTGTGTGCATGAAATCCTCCACCAGGCTTCGCCCTCCTCTCCTCCCCCAGAAGGAAAGATTGTGCCCACACCCTCTTTGGTCTCTCTGAGCCTCCGCCACGGTCCTTTCTGTTCCTCAAATTGATCAAGCGAGCCTTCGCTTCAGGGCCCGTGCACCTGTTCCCCGGGGCCAGATGCTGTGCCGCCATCTCCGCGTGGCCGGCTCCCTCCAGTCACTCAGGTCTCAGCTCCGGACGGCACGTCCCTCCCAGGCCTTCCCTAACCACGTAAACCCAAATAGCCCCTCGCCGGGCACGATCACATCGCCTTGTATTTATTTTTGTAAGGCTTTTCCTCCTGATGCGTCTTCCTGTTTATGAGTTGTAAGTACCTTGAGAGCAGGGACTTGGGTGTTCCATTCGTGGCTGAATCTGCACCAGCCAGGACAGAGCCTGGAACAGCACAGGAACCCGAATGGAAGAACGAAATCCTAGGTCCACGCCCGCATGTGGCAGTCAACAAAACGCCCTTCAACGTGTCCAGAGGACAAGCTCAGGGGCCCTTTCTTTTCCACATGTGGCAACGGCGGCGGCTGTCACTCGTGCTCTAATTTTCAATTGACCGCCATCCTCTTTCACTCTCCACATCATCGGTCCTGCTGCTGCTTTAAAAATATTTCTTGCATTTGACATGGCCTCTGTTTTCACTCCCGCCAAACTCTCGAGGCCCTCGTCAGCTGTAAGGGCATTCCTCAACTTGCCAAAGTCTGTACCACTTCAATCCTCACAAATTTGCCTGGCAAGAACTAGTGTCCTTGTGGAGGCAGGGTGGCTCTAGGGGAATCACGTGGCCGACAGACCAGAAAACCCAGACGCAGTCACATCAAGCACCTGGTCTCTCAAGTTTCAGGTCGCTGCCTTCACATTCCACTGTGCCCATTTCAACAAAAATAAGTCTGTAAACGGCTTCCTGCGGGGGTGCCTGGGTGGCTCCGGCGGTTAAGCATCCAACTTTGGATTTCAGTTCAGGTCATGATCTCACGGTTCACGGGATCGAGCCCCACATCGGGCTCTCTGCAATGACAGCATGGAGCTTCCTTGTGATTCTCTCTCCCTCTTTCCTTCTCTCCCACTTGCTCTCTCTCTCTCAAGATAAATACAGAACAATTAAAAATTTTTAAACAAAATAGGGGCGCCTGGGTGGCTCAGTCGGTGAAGCGTCCGACTTCAGCTCGGGTCATGATCTCATAGTTCGTGAGTTTGAACCCCATGTCGGGCTCTGTGCTGACAGCTCGGAGCCTGGTGCCTGCTTCAGATTCTGTGTCTCCCTCTCTCTGTTCCTCCTACTCGTGCTCTCTCTCTGTCTCTCAAAAATAAATTAAGAATAAAAATAATTTTCTTTAATTAAAAAAAAAAAAATAAGCAACTTCACACACGCCACGCACTCACCAGCACTGCCACCTGCACAGGTTGGAACCTTCCTCACATGTGTAACTACCGCAGCTCCTTCTGGAAACGTCCTCACATGTGTAACTACCGCAGCTCCTTCTGGAAACGTCCTCACATGTGTAACTACCGCAGCTCCTTCTGGAAACGTCCTCACATGTATAACGACTGCAGCTCCTTCTGGAACCTTCCTCACATGTATAACTACCGCAGCTCCTTCTGGAAACGTCCTCACATGTGTAACGACTGCAGCTCCTTCTGGAAACATCCTCACATGTATAACGACCGCAGCTCCTTCTGGAAACGTCCTCACATGTATAAAGACCGCAGCTCCTTCTGGAAACGTCCTCACATGTGTAACAACTGCAACTCATTCTGGAAACGTCCTCACATGTGTAACAACTGCAACTCATTCTGGACACAGCTTCGTGCAAAGAGTGATTAAAATATTTATTTGGAATCCAGCTAATTTTGCTTCATTTACGGATAAAAGTTCTTCTTAGGATCCAGTCTTTCTAACTTATGAGCAGTTTTCTCTCTTCTGCTGGCAGATCCCAAATACAAACTAAAGGAAAAACTTCAATATACTCGTTCTGTTCTTTCGTTCCCTCTTTCTCTAGGTACAGAGAACTGACCTTCTCCAATGGACTGTCACAGAACGCTTCCCTCTCTTTACCGACATGGCAGAAATCCCTGTGACCTGACTTAGTTCGCAGAAAACCAAATATACGCTGTCATTCTCCTTTTAAAAAATCAGTAGCAAACTGCCCCAAAGTATTCTTTCTCACAGACATACTTGAAATGTGGTTTAAAATATTCTTCAGTAGGACCTACCTGACTAAACACATAGTCACATACAAAGGACTAGCTTTATTAAGAATACTCCTCAGGGGGCGCCTGGTGGCTCAGTCGGTTAAGCATCCGGCTTCGGCTCAGGTCATGATCTCACGGTTTGTGGGTTCGAGCCCCGTGTCAGGCTCTGTGCTGAACCTGGAGTCTGTCTTCGGATTCTGTGTCTCCCTCTCTCTCTCTGACCCTCCCCTGCTCACACTGTCTCTCTCTCTCTCTAAAATAAATAAAACATTTAAAAATTAAAAAAAAAAGAAAGAAAAGAATATTCCTCAAAACCAATTTTTAAAGAGCTTGCTTTCCTAAAAGAATGAAGCTTTTTTAAGTCTAAGAAGCTTTTTTAATTCTAACAAGCTTTACAGTGAGTTTTTACTACTGAGCCCCGAAATACAGACTTAAATCACAATTTTACCCCCGTTAGCTGCGCCGCCTCATCAGGTCGTCTTCAGAACTCATGTCCTCGCTCTACATCAGAGAGGCTGGGGCACATATAGTTCCTATAGTCCTCACTCATTCTAAACTTTCAGATTCTTGGATTCCATGATGGCAAAAATCAGAAAGCTTCTAACTGATCCTTTTTTAAAACCTCATTTTTTTGAGAGAGAGAGAGAGAGAGAGAGAGAAAGAGAGACAGCATGTGCATGGACACGAGGGAGAGGCAGAGAGAGAGGGAGAGAGAATCCCAAGCAGGCTCTGCACCATCAGCACAGAGCCCGACGTGGAGCTCGATCTCACAACCTGGGAGATCGTGACCTGAGCTGAAATCAAGAGCCACCCAGGCGCCCCCAACTGATCTGCTGGCAGCTACTCTCTCCCTAATTATCCTTCATGCTACTGCCAATTAATTTTTCCAAACTACCACTGGGTTCATTTCCTATTGCAGTTACAACAAATTACCTCAAACTCTGAGGCTTATAACAACACAGATTTACTGTCTCACACGTCTGGAGGTCAGAAGTCTGAAACAACGCTCACTGGGCTAAAATAAAGATGTCCACAGGCTGTCACTGAGGAAGCTCTGACGAAAACTGTTCCCTTGCTTTTCCAGTGTCCAGAGGCTGCTTTCCTGGACTCCCGGCCCTGTCTTCCTCCTTCAATCCCAGCAAGGTGCCATCTACAAATCTCTCCAACTCATGACTCTCCTCTCCCACTTAGAAGGACTCTGGGTTTACACGGGGCTATGTGGATAATTCAGGAGAAGCTTGCAGCTCAGGACCCTGAACTTAATCAGATCTGTGAAGTCCCTTTTGCCATGTAAGATGAGCACTCACGGGTTCCGGGGATGAAGTCACGGTCACGTGTAGGAACCATTCTTCTGCCTACCACAACTACTGAGTAATCTTAGCCCCCCTACATCAAAAATTTGCAGTGGCCGTGACCAGACAAGAACATCAGAAGAAAACTAGAGACAGTATCTTTTATGGACAGACATGAAACTCCTCATAGCAAACCAAATCCAGCAACATAGGAGAAGGATTATACGCCACAACAAAATGAGACTTATCCCAGGAATGCAAGGTTGGCTTAACATTCAGAACCAATCAATCAAATCTACTACGTTAATGAAATGAAAGGGGGGAAAAAAACCCCACACGATCATCTCGCAGATACAGAAAAACACATTAGACAAAATCCAATATATTTTCATAACAAAATAATCAAACAAGGAACAGAAGGGAACTTTCTTCAACTTGATAAAGGCACCTATGAAAAATCCACAGCTAAGAACCTCATATCTGATCAATGGTGAAAGTCTGAATATTTTCCCTTTAAGATCAGAAACAATGCCAGATGTCTGCTCTCACAAGTTCTACTGATCACTACACTGCAAGTTCTTACTCAGGGTGATTAGGCAAGAAAACCAGAAGGCATTCAGACTGGAGAGCAAGAACATCTAATCTGTGTTTTCGGATGACATGATCTGTATACAGAAGAACCTCACGGGTCCACTAAAAACCTATTAAACAATAAACAGGTTCAGAGACGCTGTAGGTTCTAAAATCAATATACAAATACCAACTGTATTTTTTTTAATGTTTAATATTTATTTTTGAGACAGAGAGAGACAGAGCGTGAACAGGGGAGAGGCAGAGAGAGCGAGGGAGACACAGAATCCGAAAACAGACTCCAGGCTCTGAGCTCTCAACACAGAGCCCGACGCAGGGCTCGAACCCACAAACTGTGAGATCATGACCTGTGCCCAAGTCGGACGCTCAACCGACTGAGCCACCCAGGGGCCCCATTACCAACTGTATTTCTATACAATAGCAGTGAACAATCTGAAAATGAAATTGAGAAAACAATCTATAATAGCATCAAAAAGAATTAAAACACTCAGGAATACATTTCAAAAAGGTACAAAGTTTGTACACTGAAAACAAGAAATCACTGTTAGAAGAAACTAAAAGATGACCTAAAGGAGTGGAAGAGAATTTATAGTCCAGGAATAACTCCTTACATGTATGATTAATTTTTAACAAGGGTGCCCAAGAAAATTCGATGTGGAAAGAACAGTCCTTTCAACCAATGGCGCTGGGACGGCCAGCTGTCCACATGTCACACAATGAAGTGGGAAGCCTCCCTTCCCGCATACAAAAAAACATACTCTAGAACCATACACTTAAATGTAAGGACTTAAACTATAAAACCCCTAGAGGAAAGCACAGGAGTCAATTTTTTGTGACCCTGAGTAACGGAGAGCCTTCTTAGATACAGTAACAAAAGCACAAACAGGAAATGACAGGTAAATTGGACATTATTAAAATTAAAACATTTTGTGCTTCAAAGGGTACCACCAACAAAATGAAATGATAACCCTTACAATGGGAGAAAGTCTTTGCAAATCATGTGTCTGATAAGGGACATGAATCCAAAATATAAATAAAGAACACTTAAAACTCAATAATAATTAAAAACAAAAACAATTTAAAAATAAGCCAAGAATCTGAATAGGCATTTCTTCAAAGATACATCAATGTCCAGCAGCATCTGACAAGACCCATGCTCACCATCGCTAGCCAGCAGGGAAATGCAAATCACAATCCCGACGGGTTACCATTTCGCCCCCACCAGAACGAGCAAACCAGAAGTCAGATGATCAGCAAGCGCTGCAAGAACGTGGAGACGCTCCACATTGATGGTGAGAACGGAAAATGGGCAGCCACTGTGGAAAGAGTGGGGCAATTCCTCAAAACGTTAGAGAGTTACCATATAAGTAAGCAAGTGTACTTTCTTTTAAGGTTTTATTTTTAAGTAATCACTACACCCAGCGTGACACTTGAACTCACAACCCTGAGATGAAGAGTCGCATGCTCCACCAACTAAGCCAGCCATGCGTTCCAACAACCAAATCTACTCTTAAGTACATACCCAAGAAAAATGAACACCTAAGCCTACTGAAAACTGCTGCTGACAGTATCATTGTTTGTAATACTCAAAAAGTGGAGACAAGCCGATGGTCCATCAATGAATGGATAAATCAGCCGTGGTATAGACCTACAACAGGTCTTATTCATCAACAGAAAGGCACAGAGTACTGATACTTGCTCTAACGTGTACCTTACATACGTTCTGCTGCATGAAAGACGCCAGTCACAAAAGGCCACATGTTGGGATTCCATTTATACAAAACTTCTACAGTAAGTAAATCCATAAAGACGGAAAGCAGATAAGGGGTTGCCAGGGGCTGGAAAGGCGGGGCACGGTGAGCAACTACTAACAGGCATGGCATTTCTTTCTGGGCTGATGAAAATGTTCTTCAGGTAGATGGCGGTTATGATTATATAACTGTGACTACACTAAAAACCACCGAATCGTGTACTTTAAGTGTGTGAGTTTTATGGGGTGTGAATTATATCTCAGTGAAAGCTGTTTTTAAAAGTCCAAGGTATTGAGTTCATGTGCAAACCCACTGTTGAACACAACAAATTTTCAAGAAGTGTGAAGAGAAAATAAATATATAACATACCTTCTAAGAAATGCATATGTTTTTCTTTATTTGTTACATTTAACATAAAAAGCATCTATGCAGAAGAGTGATCCCGGGAATGTTCTATCCTAGAGAGGTATAGGACTATTACTAACACAGCATGGCTTAAAATAAACAAATAATAACATGAACAGCAGATTTCAAATAAACACCATCATAGGCTCCTCAGTGGTCTCCGCATCTTTACCTCCACGACTGACTTCAATGACCTTCTTAGATTCGCCTCTCTACCCCTCAACACAAGTTCAGCGGGGCTAGACTGTCCCCTGCCCAGCCCCCACCACTCACTGAACGCCCTCCTCACCCCTCGACCACCTCTCTGCCTTAGGTCTTGAACAAATTCTGAGGACTTTTCACCCAACCAAATGCTTCTTCATCTTTAAGGACCTGTCCCATCGAAGACATTTTCCTCACTCTCTCCAGACCATACCAACCCAATATCCACCGGCCTCTGACAGGCTGGACTCTCCACCCCTCTAAAGGGACTCCTGACCACCTCCAATCAGCTAAAGCTCTCTCACAATAATTTAAGAGAGAGAGAGTCTCCCACACCTTACCTTTCCAGCCTGGATTCACAGATTTATCCATGTCATCTGACAGTTCCCTCACTTTGGAGAGATGACAGACCAGCTTTCACCCCAGAGCCCTAAGGTAAATGGTACGCTTGCCAATGACAGAGCGCCACCTAGTTGCAACACAGGGAAACTGCGGCCTCAGGGAGCCCTCCCTCCACACCCCTTGGACAGTCATGTGCTGAAGGTGACCGAGACCCGGCATTGTTCTGCAGGGCAACGCGGCTGTGCGGTGAGTGCATCTCATCGCCTGCCCAGTTTACCTCACGGCTCACAGGTGCCATTTGCCAGCTCAGTGCCAGTCACGCATGAGTCAGTGTTTACCAAATCACATGCAACTTCTGAAGTACACTAAAGATGCCTGGGATCATCACATGAGGGCAGTTTTGAGTTTTCGTAAAACAAGTAGGAAGCATAGATGAGTGCAAAAAAGACACCTCGCAGTTTACTCACATATAATGGAGCTTGCTGTGGATTAAGTTTCATGACCCAGGACACTGAAACAAAAAAGGGAAAAACAAATGAGAATAAAATTAAAAGTTATCACCCAAAGCATAAAAGCCACAAACGTGAGGTGCTGGGTAAGGCCATGTGAACAGTCAGAAGTCTGAGACGCTGGGCCGCCCGGCTTCCCTCAGAGGCCTGGGAAGGCCAGGACGTCAAGGGCTGCGGAACGCCTGGCAGCCCAGAGTCCACTGCTTCAATTGGGGAGAAGGACTTTGATTGAAAACAAAACTAAAGACAAAAGGCTTCACTGTCCTGGGAGAATTTTCAACCACCAACAGGATATTAAATGCAGTTGCCAGAGCAAAACCAGTGTATGTTCAGTTAGACTTTTACATAATCCCCAAATTTCACAAAGTGCTGGTTGGCCATCTCCTCCAGTCTCAGCAGGGAGCATGAGGGGTGGGGGAGGGGCAGAGGTCCAGAGAGCTCTCCTCCCCTCAGTCCTCGGAGAAAGGAGGCTAGGCTGGCCTCCACAAACTACAAGTTCTAACCCTCCTCAAAATTAGCAGCTGGATTCCCTAATGTTATCTTCACTAAACGAATTCCTACAGAAGTCTCAGGAAGAATTTTAGAGAAGACTCCAGGCTTGTTAATACACTTCCCGAATATTAAGAAAAGCATGCTCCGTAAAGCTTAACATGGCGACTTGACCAGGAGCTTCACGCTAAAATATGACAGTCCAGAATCACAGGCTTCAGGATGGCAGGCCCTGTGCCAAACACCCTGAATCTGAGCATAAGCGGCTCCTGTCCTCACAGAAGTCAGAGGAGCCGACCCAAGGGACTTCATTGTATAAATCTGATCTAAGGATGTTTCTTACTCCTAGAAAATGGATTAGACTTAGGCGCATGTACTAACTGACCAGTGGCATAAACAACAGTAGAGAAATGTCATTCACACGTGCAAAAAAATAGATAAAATCACACTGCTGTGTTGTACCAGAGTACAAACCCCTCACTAACGGTGAACTGAGACCCCAACAGCCTAAACAGCATGTGATCAATGACTAAATGTTTAGAAAGAGCAATGAATGTCTTAGCAACCACGCATAACTTAAATAACAGCATCCTCTCAATATTAAAATCCGCACAGATCTGCCAGTTTGGCCAGGCTGTGTATGTCCAAGATCAAGGCTCACCCAAAAAGCAGTTAACACATACTTAGGGGGAAAAAAACAAAAACCAAAACTGTAATCAGGCTCCTAAACCCAATCATCTCCAAACCACTTGCAAGCCGTAGGCTTTTCAGCCGGTTCTGTCTACAGCCCAGGGCGCCCGCCATGCTGACCACCTCCACATCCATCCCTGCTGTTTCTCTGGCCCAGCCCCAGGCTGTAAGGCACCTGCTCCAGGCACTCTTTCCTTCCTTCCTTCCTGTCTTCGTTTAATAATTTTGTGCCCACAGATGCCGAAATCATCTGCAAAAATCCACAGTGAGAAACCAAACTTGAGAAATGTAGCAGTAACTCTCTCTTTTCGTAGAAAAATAAAGTAGATTCCAGCCCATCAAATTCAAACAGCAAGCACGGATGGGAAAGACGAAAGCCCCTAGGTACTTTTCTCGATGCATTAAATATCCATTTAATTTAAAATTAAGTTCACTGTGCTCACTGTGCTCACGAGCCTTTTAATCAGCTTTCCAGGTCCTGCCCAGGACAGAGGACTAAAAGAACGTACAACGTTATAAACCACTTAGCCCTTCCTAACTTCCGACACGTTCCTGTCAAGAAGTATCCGAGGAAACTGAAACAGGAATTCACACTTGGGAAATCCGCAGCACTTGGAGAAAGCTAGGGCGACTCGCTAGTGACTTACGGGCCCTCCGATCTTTCTCCGTCTGCCAAGAAACTTAGGGCAGCTCCGTCTGAAAAGACCACAAACATCAAGCCGCCTGCACGGCTCCCACTGCACTTGGGGGAGGCGCCCGGGGAGCCCACTCGGCTGCAAGGAGTCCCCTCAGCTGTTGGGTATTATGAACCCATCGGACCCCGTACAAGTTGTTCTGATATGAGGATTAAAGAGGAATGACAAAGTGTCTGTCCCTCACACTGGTCAAAGGGACAGACCATTGTTACGCTGGCAACAGAGGCTGTTGGAAGAATCAATCTGTCAAGAGTCATCAAGGCAATGACCCCAGAGGCCAGAGAGTTGTGAATTCAGATTGCTTTAAGCTTCTTCACTGCTGACACAAAGGAGGAAAGGCAGGACTAATATTTATAGAAGAGCAAGAAAGCTCTATAAAATGAATTGAATATAAATTCAGTATCACACTTAATCCCCATAAAAGGACATTATTTCGTCCGTTTCACTGGTGAAATAGAATGGAGTTTTTCAACGATTAAATTATTTGTCGCCAACCTGAAGAAGTGAGAGCCCAAATCCAAACCCCATCTGATGCCCAAACATGTGCTACCCCCCTTATCATGAGAAGATCTCCTGAATGACCTCAGTCCACAATCGGGCTCGTCCCCCATCTAGCCCTCATGCTACACACACTATAGACGCCCCCTGACTTTGTTAATTCAGCTATCACTGTGCGCCTGTAACGTGCCAGGCCTGGTGCTCCCCACGGCACTGAATACAGAAGGAATAAAGACAAAACTCCCAACCTTCACAGAGCTTATTCTAGAAGTAACACAGATGAATACAACATTAAAACAAATGGTTTCCAAATAGTGATAAGTTCCATGGAGAAAAATAAAAAGAAGAGGGAAGAGGAAATGGGGGGTGGGGTCCTGTTTTAAATATAATACTGAGGGAAGGCCTGAGATGATATTTACCCCCCAAAAATGAAGAGACAGACCCCTTTTAAGGGGCGCCTGGGTGGCTCACTCAGTTAAGCGTCCAACTTCCAGGCAGGTCATGATCTTGTGGTGTGTGAGTTCGAGTCCCGCAACCGGCTCTGTGCTGACAGCTCAGAGCCTGGAGCCTGCTTTGGATTCTGTCTGTCTGTCTCTCTCTGCTCCTTCCCCACTCACATTCTCTTTTTGAGAGAGAAAAAGAGGGGGAGAGAGGAAGAGAGAGATTAAGAAAGCATGTAATTGGGGCGCCTGGGTGGCTCAGTCAGTTAAGCGTCTGACTTCGGCTCAGGTCATGATCTCACGGTTGGTGGGTTCGAGCCCTGGGTCGGGCTCTGTGCTGACAGCTCAGAGCCTGGAGCCTGCTTCAGATTCTGTGTGTGTCTCTCTCTCTGACCCTCCCCTGCTTGCACTGTCTCTGTCTCTCAAAAATAAATAAAAAACATTAAAAAAATATTTTTTAAGAAAGCATGTAATAGAGGTAACAGGTGGAAGGTGTTCCTAACTCTCAAACCGGCCCCACAACTGAGAAGTCAGAGTTGTGCTGCTAAACTGTCAGAAACTTGCTACCTGTAACGCACAACTTACCCCACACATTGGGGAAGCTTACTTTACTTGAGAATTGTGTTCTAAAAGACGGAGCATTCTGCAGGAAGGCAGTCTACGAATCAGCCTAAACACACTTAAAACCCAAATTTACTCCCTCAGGCCAACTGAAAGTCTTTGCTCTGTCGGGATCCTTGATCGAGCCTTCCCAAAAGGAAAATTAAAGAAACACGCTATGTCCACCAATGATTTCATCCAGGAATTTTAAGAGGGAAAACCCTACAACTTCCTTCTTACCCAGGAACCAGTGAATGGCTTTGCCCACGTCCACGTTTCCCTGGGCGGCTTCCATGTAACACAAGCACCACATGTGACAGGCACAGGGGGACCGTAGAGGAAGGCTGTGTGCCATCCGAAAGACAATGAAATGGACAGAGCGAAACTAAAACACCTGAAGGAGGTGTGATGTCAGGTGTGTTCTCCGAGTCTGCCCCTCTGCCCCAGAACTCGGGGTCATACATGCGGGGGGTGGGGGGGACCGGAAATGGAAACCAGCCAAGTACGTACCCTCGTTCTCACCTTTCCTGTGTTACTTCCAAATGATGGCAGAAGACAAATGGGATAGTAAGTGTTGAGTGTAAGTAACACATTCTCTTTGTGCCACAACAAGATCCGTGCAATCTGAACGCAGCGTCTCTGAGGCGGAAGTCCCGCCCTCCCGCGGTTCTGCAGCCTGTGGGGTGCTGCCGGCAGGACCAGCTCGCACTGGGCCTGCAGCCGCCTCGGGCACTTCAGAGCGCCCCACCACCAGCCCTCCCTCATCACCAGCCTTGCGGGGCGCACACCACCGTCAGAGCCTATCCATGCTGGATACACAGGGCTTACTTACAACAGGGTAACCGTGGCACAAGTTCTGGAATCTTTTGCCATCTGCACCCCCTGCCAGGACTATGAAGACACTCCGTCACTATGAAGGAGCACACGGAAACTCAGCCATGAAGTGAAACGGCTGTTTGACGGGTTTGGGGGGGAAGGTAGTGAGGGACAGAAAGCACTTCCATCGATCAATGTGCCTGAGCAAATGAATGCAAAACTCTAGAAGCTACGAAAACAGCACACATTTTTAATAACTGGTGTCCACAGCTGGGGCTGGCACACATTTTCTGGAAAGGGCTAGATGGTAAAGATTTCAGGCTCTGACTGACTTCTTTCACTTAGCATCACACCCTCCAGTTCCATCCACATTGTTGCAAATGGCAAGACTGCATTCTTTTTCATTGTCGAGTAATATTCCACTGCGTGTATAAACCACATCTTCCTTATCCATTCATCAGTTGGTGGACATCTGGGCTCTTCACAGAATTTGGCTATTGCTGAGAGCGCTGCTATCGACACTGGGGTACATGGGCCCCTATGAACCAGCATGCCTGTATCCTTTGGATAAATTCCTAGTGGTTCTCCCAAAAGACAGATATCACATGTTCTCACTCCTATGTGAAATCTGAGAAACCTAACAGAAGACCATGGGGGAAGGGCAGTTACAAACTGAGAGGGAACCAAACCATAAGAGACTCTTAAATACAGAGAACAAACTGAGGGTTGGTAGGGGGAGGGAAGATGGGTGATGGGCGTTGAGGAGGGCATCCGCTGGGATGAGCGCTGGGTGCTGTATGTAAGTGACGAATCATGGGAGTCTACTCCTGAAGCCAAGAGCAGCACACTGTAGACACTCTAGGTTAGCTAATCTGACAATAAACTACGTATATTAAAATTTTTTTTTTCAGGCTTTGCAGGTCATATGGTCTCCAGTGCAATGTGTAACTGAAGAGGTGTGGCACGTTCCAATAAACCTCTATGTACAAAAAGAGGCAGTGGACTAGATTCAGCCAGTGTGCCATAGGGTCCCAACTCCTGAACAAAAACTAACAAAATACCTCTTAATATGCCAGAGAAGAGGGGTGCCCCTACTCAACAGCTCTCTATGTCCCAAAGATATTTTCAGCTAAAAGACGTCTCAGCAAAGCCGTACGGTGCTGTGCAATATCCTCTAGACCAGCAATCCAATTACATGGGCAGGCATCCCAAGTTCTGTGGGGAGGAACTGCATGACCTTAAGCAAGTCACTGGACCTGTCTCACCCCAGTCTCTCCATGTGCAGTGAGAGGGTAAGAATTCCTGCCTACACTATGGAGCTGGTGGAAGGATTAAAAGAGAAGCCATGGAAGGGAGACGGAAGAAAATACACAAGCCGCCATGACATGGCTCAACCCTGAAGACCTCACAGCCTTACAACGGCAGTGGCATCAACCAAATCCCCCTACACCCTTCCTTTTCTTGTCCTTTTTCTTTTTTAAGTGCAGCTCAAATGTCTATTCTCTCACAACAGCAGGCTCAAAGATTCACAAAAAAGCAGCCCTGGAAGAAGTCTGTAACCATGGAGCCTAGACCCAGACCCAGCAAGTACACGCTGTGGGTCACAGGCTGAGGCCAGGCCAGCCTCCTACCATGGCTTCCCCGAGGTGCAGCGAGCGATCAAGGGTCCTGGAGTCCGCATCCGAAACCCTAGCCAAATCCTGTGGGCACAGGGTCTCGGAAGCGGCCCACTTCACCCTCCTTCCCCAGGCAGGAGCCCCTGCCAGTCTGCCTGCCTCAGCTTGCACACCCAAGCGCCGGGCCTTATCGCCTTGAGAAAATCTCTCCCTGCTCTGCCAGCTCCTCTGACTCAACCTTCCTAAAATACTACTTTCATTCTGCAGCTCGCACTCAGCCCGCAGGGCAGTCAGCAGCCCTTTAGAAAGGTTCCTTTGAGGTACCGACCTCTTTTGGTCAGGGAGTTCTAGCGGAGGGTGCTAAGATCTGCCCCGACTCAGGAAACTAATAAATATTTTTATTTATTCAAAAAGAAGTGTGATCACAGTTTGGGGGACACATTTCACACCTAGTGATTCTAGAGCCTCCAACCTCCAGGGCGTAAAGGTGGCTCTGGGGCTGCATTAACGGACACACACGGGCAGGGGCCGGCAGGGGGATGGAGGTCACTGCCTGTCCTCTGCTAAAACACAGATCAATAAATAAACCAGTATCATATTTAGTTTACACTGATTCTCTGTAACCCAGTTTGATGAATAATGAAGATATTAAAGGAAGAGATTCCTGGTAGACTGAGGACAACCTGCTGGCGTTTAGGAATTCATTAGCAATCGCGCACAGAAGATAAGGCTAAAAATGAGAACAGCAACAGAATTCAGAGAAGGAGACAGACAGACCTGGACTTGAGTTGTAACTTTAGCACTTCTGGACAAGTCACTTAATTGCCAAACTTTATTTTCATTAGTGAGCGGGGCAGAAGTAAGAATAAAAGATGTGTGCCAGCTGCCACACACAGTAGTAAGCAATACAGACTCGGACACACTCAGCAACTTCCTGCCCCTCCCGGCCGGTCCGAGTGACAGAGCAGCTGTGTGCCCCACCCTCACGCCACACACAACTGCCAGGCCCCGTGGACCACCCCCATCACTGTGTTGATTCCGATTCCTAAATAAAGGGTGTCCAGGAGGGGATGGAGACCCCGACAGATGAGGTCCTCTATTAAATATGAGCTCTCAGAAGCCGCCCAGGCCCCCGCGCCACCCCAATGGCGTTGAGGGGATCGCCTGTGCGGATGGTCCTGCTGGCACCCCCTCCCCTACCCCCACCCAGCCCCGCACTCTGTCGGCATGTGCCACGCGTGGCCCGGTCCTCACACTTTGCTCACAACAATGCCTCGCCGATTCTGACAGCAGGATGAGTGTTGGTAATCTAACCCAAGCCGTCAGCAAGAAGTCACTTTTCTTTCTTTCATTTCCATGCTTGACTTTCTCCTGAACTTGTTCATTCCGCTCCGTCCCACTGCAGAGGTCTCCCACAGCGCTCCTGCCTTGGCACCTGGCACAGCACTGTGCACCAAATAGTCAACTACCTCACATGCACGTCAGAGGCAGAAATCAGCAGCAGCTTTCCTGCACCACCTGAGAGCAAAGGCCGCAGCCACAGCTCGAAGAACAAAAACCAATCTGTCAAAGCCAAGATAAGTCAGTCTGGTCCCAGAAGGGCCACCTAGGAGCTCGTCAAAGGTAGAAGGGATCCTGCCAAGTGTTAGGAAGCCCAGCCTGGATCAGTTCGTGTAATCGGCCAGAGAGGCAACAAGGACCAGAGTGGAGGAATTCAGCATCATCTAACTGGAAAACCTCAAAGGAAAAGGGAGGGCAAAGAGCTGCTTAACACCACACTCGGGCTGTCGTGTGATGCCTGGTACCTCTGGGGAGCACACAGCGTGTGTGATATTTCAATTTTCTTTTGGTGTTTAACACAGGTTTGTGGTTTCCTGCAAGCAAAAAAAAAAAAAAAGTTTCTGCTGCTTTGCAGAGATCTACAGAGAAGCAAACTCCAAACGGCTATCACAGGTGAAGCGTTTGCCGCCAGCTGTATCCTGTTACCCAAAGGAAACGGAACTACTAGCTGCCAGGAGGCCCAGGCACAGGGGAGCAAGACCATCAATCCAGTAAGTGCTGACACGCTTGTCCCCACAGCAAGAAGAATACACTTTACACTTAGAAAAATTCGTACACAGCTGGGCTTCATGTAAATTGACTTCAGTGGGGGGTTAAAATAGATATCCGGTAAAGAGGCTGCCAAATTTAAGCCTTTATACTTCCTTTATCCTGCCCAACCTCTGTCATCCATCCAAAAAGCAAGCAACCCAATGGGCTTGAGCAATTGTAAACCGTTTGGAAAAACTGAACACGGACAAGCGAGTTCGCACACAAATGCAGACATGACTGAGGGGGGTGACCTAACCTGGACACGTCCCAGGGCCCGGAGCGGCTACTCTGGTAGGAATCATTTTATAGCGACACACGGCCCACCTTCTCGGACACATCACACGAGGGAAGCACAACCACATTACTCCCACGAGTGGCAGGCGGAAGGTACTAGAAACAGATGCTAGCAATGTCTGTGTTGGCTTTTAAGTTGCCAAAGTGGTTCTCTTATCTCAAGGATAAAATACTGCCTTCAATGTGGTAACTCTTCAATACTGGGAACATCTTGAGAACAATGATACCGTAAAACACAAGAGAAGTACCTGGGTTATGGGGCTTTTTGCTGTTGTTTTTTTAACCATCTCAAAATCGGAGGGGAAAGTTTTGTTCAACAAAGACTTCAAATAAAAATTACATATATTGGGGCACCTGGGTGACTCAGTTGGTTAATGACCTGCTTTGGCTCAGGTCATAATCTCACAGTTCATGAGTTTGAGCCCTGTGTCAGGCTCTGTGCTGAAAGCTTGGAGCTTGGAGCCTGCTTCAGATTCATTCTCTCTCTCTCTCTCTCTCTCTCTCTCTCTCTCTCTCTCTCTCCCCTTCCCCCACTCACTCTTGCGCTCCCTCTCTCCCAAAATAAACATTAAAAAAAGTTTTTAAATACATATATTTGGTAATTAAGTGAAAATGTTACGGAATTAAAGAAACTCCAATATTTTCAGCAACATTCTATTAAGGTTTTCTGAAAATATCATTTGACTTCTTAAATGAAAAGTTTTATTTTTAAAGGGGAATTTCTATTCATAAAACATCCTTGGCCTGTGTTATCCCTTGGAGAGTCATTCTTGCCTTTATAACATATAATGAACACAGAGTATTTTTAAAAATCATGGATGGGGGGGGGCACCTGGCTGGCCCCAGGGGGTAGAGCATGTGACTCTTGATCTCAGGATCAGGAGTTCAAGCCCCATGCTGGGTGTACAGCTTACTTTTAAAAAATTAAATAAATAGATAAAAATCACTGATACGTTTACTGCAGGCAGAGCAAATGAGGATCTGTCAACTAAAAGCACGTGAAAGCCACCATGCCACTTCTACCACCCAGTGCCATGCTGCGGAGCCCGCGATCACTTGATCAGCAGTTTTAGCAAGGAACTTAGCTTTTGAAGGATAAGAGCTTATCAGTGTTCTGAAATAACAGAACTGTTTCTCAACCACTAGATGGGAACGGCATCCCTCAGTTCTCTCTCCTCAGTTGCAAGCAGGGTGAGGCGAAAAAGAAACCAAATCTGTACTCCTCAGTGCGCAGAACAGAGGGACAGGAAGTACCGAGCATTTTGAAAATGGTAGCTTATATAACAGTTACAGCTAATTCTGTTTGAATATTAATGAGGACAGCCCACTTTCAGTTCAGACACACTGCTTCACAAAACTAATCATAACAAGTGTCTGATGAAGATAAAGAGTTGGTAAGATCAGATCTCAGCTACGTTAAATGACCAACTACTAACTTGATCAATTCATTGAAAATTGCTTTAAAAGAATGATTTAAAAGGCAGCTTTGGGGCACCTGAGTAGTTCAGTCGGTTGAGCGTCCGACTTCGGCTCAGGTCATGATCTCACGGTTTGTGAGTTCGAGCCCCGCGTCGGGATCTCTGCTGACAGCTTCAGATTCTGTGTCTCCCTCTTTCTCTGCCCCTCCCCGACTTATGCTCTGTATCTCTCTGTCTCTCAAAAATAAATAAATGTAAAAAAATTGTTGTTTTTTTTTCTTAAAAAAAAGGGGGGCAGCTTTTCCTCCAATTAGTAAAAGTTATTGCCAGGCTAAATAATGATATTACACATCTTATGGATTTAGAAATAAGAAATTTAAGAGCAACTTTATTCATTGAATTTCAAACTTTCTGAATTCCTCTTAATAGGAAACCCTTAGAGGGCCACAAACGTTAACAACTTATTATACAATGCAAGAATGAAAATTACCTTCCCCATTTGCACTAATTTAAAAAATAAGGCTGTCATAAAAACTACAGTGCTGTTGCTTCAAAACTTTGAATTTCTAGGCATGTGTGGAAAGAAAAAAGGTACAGAACAGAAATGCATAATGATTAATTGTTGTTGCTAGTCAACAGGGCAGGTTACTATGCACACAAGACTTCACATATTTAATAGATGTGGAATACATACACACAAACCTAGGGAGAGGGCCAGGCATCTACCACACAGCGCTCTTTCCTTTAAAATTACAATACTTCAGCGCCTGGGGGCTCAGTTGGTTAAGCGTCTGACTCTTGATCTCAGCTCAGGTCTTGATCTCAGCATTGTGAGTTCAAGCCCCAAGCTGGGTTCCATGGGGAAAAAAAAGAAAAAAAAAGAAGTAGGAGTTATGATAAAAATTACAATATTTCAAAATGTAAAAAATATATATATAGGTGTTTCATAAAATTAATTTTATCATAGAATGACCCAAGTGCTATTAATCTGGTCATAATGAACACTTCATCTGGCTATTCTTCCTGGAAATCTTTAGAATCAAAAAGGAATTTAGGGGGAAAAGACTAAAATTTCCGGACACACTGTGCTAAATGTAAAACCGCTTTTGTCAGGGAGGAGTGAGGGTGGGAATGAGGAGCAGGAACCTGTGTGTGTCTTCAAAGAGCCCAGGCCACCGAGAAAGTGACTCGATGTGCAAGGAGATGGAAAACAGGCAAACAACAGGCATTTGAAAGGCGACACAGGGAAATAATTCCATTCAACAAATATTTGAGTGTGTACTTTAGACACAGACTGTGGGCAGAACAGCAAACTACAAATAGTGCAGATAAACTCTGGAGAGTCCGGAGATGCTGGCTGATTGTCCACATGAATTCAATAGGCCCTAAAGAAGGGCCTTCGCCTACAGCAAGCAGTTGGTTTGTGCTACATTAGGCATGGTCAGAGGACAGCCAGAATTCAGACTGATCTGAAGACCAAGGTGGGGGTTCCAAAGATCTGAGATAGGCAACCCCAAGAGCCAACACCTTACACACCCCGTGCCACCTGATACGCAGATGAGCAACTCTGGCCCCAGGAAGAGGGCCGCGGTTGGGGTCGGGGGAGGAAGCAGCCCGAGTCCAACCCCCTGCTGGCTAGGAGGCCCTTCTCCTCTGTAGGAAACAGAGTGAATAATCCCCTGCCTCTGAACACTGCTGTAAAGGAAATAAATCTGGGCAGCACTTGAAGACAGTGGGGACACGGAGCAGAGACTCCACAAACGTGGTCTTTCATGGACACACACCCGGCAAAATCAGGAATACCCGACCTGCAACAAGCAGCGAGACATCAAGAGTGATGCAAGACGGGACACGATGGGGACACAAAACCCTTGTTCCTTACTCAGCAGCCACAGCAGAACCCTTGAGAAACAGAGGCTACTCAACCAACCACCCGCTCAGAAGTTCCCAGTTAAGACATCCAGGACACCGATGCTCCTTATAAGTGACGAAGAAAAAAGGTCCCCCGGACGAAGCACCCAGCGTGGGCCCAGGAGCAGCTGTTGTGGCTGGCTCTCCAGCAGCAGGAAGTAGCGACGGGGAAAACCACAAGCCAGCACGGTCTCAGCCTCCACCCCGCAAGGTAGAAGCTCATGGGTCAAATTTTCTTTTCAGTTTTAAAAATATGTTCTTGATTCCTCTTTCTTTTCCCTCTGTTCCTCTCCCCAAATGCTGGTATAGCCAAACTAAAGATCACATTCTAAACTAACCTCCAGAAGGACTTAAATAGAACAAAACTGCCCGGCACCTACTAAGCAAAGACGAAGGCTGAAGACTGACTGCAGGCTCCATCCCACACGCTCCTCCCTCCCCAGCCCCACACAGGACCTCTCTATGGAGAGACCTCGTCATTTTCTAGCTATGTTTGTCCAGAAATAGGAACGCTGTAAATGTGCAGAGAACAGAGTAAAAGGATTATCAAGTAGCCCCAATTATACCAACTGACCTCACCCTCTTGTTACAAGCTGTGTCCTGGCATCTGAAATCCATTTCTGAAACTCAACCAAGGACATTTTTTAAAAATTTAAAAAAAAAAAAAAAAAACTCCTCCCTCACTCTCTCAAGCACACACCAGAAATACACTGGGTGGTAAATATGTGTGTGTGCTCACTGGTTTTCAGAATCTGTACTCCTCCAAAACCACACAACATACATGTACTTCATCATCAGATTACAGCCTCATGTTTTGCTCCTCGGTAGATGTTCTTATCTGTCCATCCATAAAGTAGCCACCTTAATTCTACAGTCCTGACATCTCACAGTTTCTCAACCATGGAGACGTAACTACCATAGTCATCATCTTCGAAGGCACTTGTAGGCGTTTATTCTGTTCTGTGCTAATCCTCAGGTTAATCCATTTTACAAACGAAGAGATTCATGGTGAAAGTCAACTAACCTGCGTGAGATCCCACAACCAGTCAACGGCAGGAGCCAAAATTTGAACCCAGACCCGACTCCAAAGCGCTCTGAACTTTTGGACTACTGCTCTGCTGCTCGTAATCTGCAGCCAGCCCTACCAGCCTCCGTTCTTATGCTGCGAATGGAGGGGCTGGGCTAAGTAACCCTGCAAGTTCCTCCCTTCTCTGACACCTCGTAATTCCACCGACAGAAACACTGGGCGTCTTAGCTACCTAAACAGATGAGGCAAGGAGATGCTGCGAGCTGGGGACTGAGCAGAGTGATGAAGGGAAGGACGAAAAGCTCTTCTCACCCATTTTAAAGCTGCTCTGCAGACGAACTCATCTGTTTCACACCCCCCCCCCATACTTAATAGTGTGGACTAATTCACTGACGTGCCCTACCTGTTCCAAAGCAATAAGGCAATGGCCGTGCAGTTACCCAACAAGCGAAGCCACTCACCAGACCAACATGTTCCTCCTCACATCCAAATGGAAATGTTTACGAGCTGGAGAATCAGCTGGGAACGGGCTCCCTTCTCTCCCTTCGACACAAACACGGGCTGACATCCGCCAGCTGAAATCTGCTGCCCAAAAAATTTAGTTGCTCTTACATAAGCAACAGGAACTTCTCAGAAGGCTTTTCCCCTCAATTCTACAAAAATCTGATGAAGGATATAATCAGAGCTCGGACCCAAGGCCCCAGCTTAAAAAGAGGAAACAGGGAACTGTCTTTCACATTCAGAACGGCAGTGAAAGTGAATGGTAATGTGTCCGTCGGCACAGTACTGAATCTCACAAACTGTAATGTTCCATCTTACTGCTTCATGGCACATACTGAAAAATATATTGGCTTTTCATACGGGCAGTTAGCAGTCTTTGAAGTCTGCTATTAAGCTGAACTGCAAACTAAAAATCAAAGCAGTTACGAAGCAATGGACATACCAAAGAGACACGTAGCATGACCTCCCAGTATAGACCCTGATTGCAATCCCAGGTCAGAGCAAAGAACAAATAAAGAACGCAGCCACCCACAGAATGCCTCCCCACCCAGTACAAGAGGAAAAAAAAAATACCACAGAGCTAGGGAATCTAAAAACTCAGTTATGGAATCTCCAAGGAGACATTCATGCTTAGCTGATATTCAGACACAGGCTAATAGCCTCAGGCCTCCAGTTCTAACAGATGTGACCAAATGTGACCGTAAACCCCACTAAACCCCACTACAGGTCGGCATTAGCTGCACTGACCACTCCCAAGGCGAGTTCAGTCTTTCAAGGGCTCTTGCAGAACAGAGCGAGAAGCAAGGAAGACTTTTTAAATCTTGCCAATCAAGGAAACAATCAAGAAAACTAATAGGCAACCAACGGAATGGGGAAACATAGTTGCAAATGACATATCGGATAAAGGGCTAGTATCCAAAATCTACAAGGAACTCACCAACCTCCACACCCGAAAAACAATCCAGTGAAGAGCTGGGCAGAAGACATGAACAGACACTTCTCCAAAGAGGACATCCAATGGCCAACAGACACATGAAACGATGCTCAGTGTCACTCAGCATCAGGGAAACATAAATCAAAACCACACTGAGATACCACCACCTCACGCAGGTCAGAGTGGCTAAAATGAACAAATCAAGAGACTATAGATGCTGGCGAGAATGAGGAGAAACAGGCACCCTCCTACACTGTTGGTGGGAATGTAAACTGGTGCAGCCACTCTGGAAAACAGTGTGGAGGTTCCTCAAAAAACTATCGATAGAACTCCCCTCTGACCCAGCAATAGCACTGCTAGGGATCTATCTAAGGGATACAGAAGTGCTGATGCATAGGAGCACATGTACCCCAATGTTCGCAGCATCACTTTCTTCAACAGCCAAATCATGGAAAGAGCCAAAATATCCATCAACTGGTGAATGGATAAAGAAGACGTGGTATATATACAATGGAGGACTACATGGCAATGAGAAAGAATGAAATCTGGCCATTTGTAGGAAAGTGGATGGAACTGGAGGGTGTCATGCTAAGTGAAATAAGTCAGGCAGAGAAGGACAGATACCATATGTTTTCACTCATAAGTGGAACAGGAGAAACTTCACAGAGGACCATGGGAGTGGGGAAAGGGAAAAAAAAAAAAAGTTAAGGAGAGGGAGGGAGGCAAACCATAAGAGACTCCTAAATACTGAGAACAAACAGAGGGTTGATGGGGATGGGGGAGAGGGGAAATGGGTGATGGGCATGGAGGAGGGCACTTATTAGGATGAGAAACCAACCTGACAATAGACTATAAAAAAAAAAATCGTGCCAATCAAATCAACCTATTCCTTTCACTTTCAAAATTCTGAGCTCTTAAGTTAGGTTTCCAGTTCCTCATTAGAAGAAATACACTATGGCAAGTTAACTGGAGACGACACAGGTTTGGACAACATTGTTTAAAATGCTCTGTATGTCCTATACTAACTTCCTAAATGCAGGAGAAAGGGACGGGGCGGGGGGGGGGGGGGGGGCGGCAAATGAAGGAAAATATGGACACTGAATCCAGCAGAATGGATACATAATGATGTTAAGACTAAAACAGAGCTCTACTAGAAGTCAACAAAAAAGTAAAGGCAGACTACCCTGTATTAGACTATTGCTCTTATAAACAATTGAAACTGAGTAAAATATAAAAAGCTACCATTTGAAGGCATTAGAAGGAGATGGGAGCAGACAACTGAAAGAAGAAAAACGTACTGGGTAAGATCCACTTTCCTGCTGTGTTTGCACAGCACGAAGGCCCAGATTACACGACACAGCAGACAGAAAACTACGGTCTTACAATCTGTATCTAAGTTCTTCCCAAATCCTTGGTGGAACCCTGAACTGTACATATACTGGGGAGACTCCAAGATTTCCAGTAAAAAGAAAATCTGTTAGGCTGAAAGAACTGAGCAGGGTTCAAGCTAAGCGGGAGCCAATCCAATTAGCTGACTGCCAGGACAAAAAGTTATCATTTTCAGAAGATAAAAACCACAGTGCTCTCTAGAACACATCTTTCACATTGTACAGCATATAAAAAATTACTAGATATGTGGAACCAGTTTTAACATCTTACTGGATCCCACATTAAGTGAATTAGATAATCTTCAGCACATACATTCATTTTATGCTTGCATAAGAGTAATAAATTTAATTTTGAGAAGCTACAGACAATAACTACAAATCATAGATCTGATAAGGAACTTCTACCCAGAATTTATAAGAAACTTTTCGAACTCAAAAATAAGATGACAGCCCAACTAAAAACTGATAATATATCTGTACAGACATTTCACTGAACAAGATACATGAATGGCTAGGAGGCACACCACCAGTCATTAGGAAACAGCCAAAACAAAACTACAGTGAGATGCACATCTACCAGAATCATCCTATATCTATTAAAGAATTGGAATTCTAAGTTAAGCTTTATCACCAAGAAAACTCAAAGCCCAGAGAGCATCAAGGTGACAAGGTGGGGAGGGGCACCTGGGTGACATCGGGGTTAAGCATCCCACTCTTGATCTCAGCTTAGGTCTTTATTTCCGTTTGTGAGTTCAAGCCCTGCACTGGACTCTACACTGGGCGTAAAGCCTACTAAAAAAAAAAAAAAAAAAAAGGTGGAGGGGTGAGGAGGGCATTTTCCAATTTACTTTATGAAGCCAACATTACCCTGATATTAAATCTAGATGAAAATATGAAATGAAAATTCGAAGCCCTCATGAACACAGACACAAAATCCCTAACAAAATGTTGCCATTTCTACCCCAGAAAAAGAAAAAGGGAGAATACCAAACAGGCTTTATCCTAGGAATACAATGTTGGTTACTTGTGCAAATTAATGGACTTCCCCACCATCAACAAAATAAGAAAGAAAAACTATACAAATAGCTCATTAGATGCAAAAAAAAAAAAAATTGTTTTAACAAAACTCAACCTTGATCCTTTATAAAAACTCTCAGCAGACTAGGAATAGAAAGGATACTTCCTCAACCTGATCAAAGAAACTTATAAAAACCTACTGCTGAAATTATACAGAAAGATAAAAGTATGAAAGCTCACCCCTCAGGTGGGCAATAAGAGTACCACTTTTCACCAGGAATCTATAAAAGAAGTACTAGAAATAACGAGTGATTTTTAACAAAATGCCAGGTTACAAGGTCAATATACAAGAATCCATTCTATTTCTATATATTACTACACATTGGAGGTTGAAATTTCAAACATTTGCAATAGCACCAAAAATGTGAAATACTTAAGAATAAATTTAGCAAAATATTATATGTAAGTATATATTTAACAAAATACTGCAACTGTAAACAGGTTAATAGAAACACTAAAAATAGATACACCAAGTTAACGGACTAACTCAATATATATGTGTCAACCCATTACAAGTTTAATACATTTCCAATAAAAACATGAGTATCCTTCTCATGGAAATCAACAGGCTATTTGAAAATTCACACACAGTGTAAATGAACTAAAATATCCAAATTAATTTTGAAGAACAAAGTTGGAGGACTTACACTAACCACCTGACTTTACAAAACTGAACTGTAAAGTCACAGGACCCAAGACACTACAGTACTGGTCTAAGGACAAACAGGACACACAAAAAAAAACACAATCTGAAAGGAAAAACATTGTGGTGCATGGCTCAGTCGGTTGAGCATCCAACTCTGGCTCAGGTCATGATCTCACAGTTTGTGAGTTCAAGCCCTGTGTCAGGCTCTGTGCTGACAGCTCAGAGCCAGAAGCCTGCTTCGGATTCTGTGTCTCCCTCTCTCTGCCCCTTTTCCATTCGTGCTCTCTCTCAAAAATAAAATAAAATCATTAAAAAAAATAAAAAATCAAATTAAAAAATAAAAGGAAAAACATGGATAAAATAGACTTCAACAAAATAAGGAACTTCTTCCTGCTCTTCAAGACACTATTATAATGAAAAGGAGAAAGTACAGAGAAATTTATTTGCAAAACATACCTGATAAAGGACATGTTTCTGAAGAACTCTCACAACTCAATGACAAATTATCTCCAAAAAAAAAATGGCCATAAAGCATTTAATAGCCCTTTCACCAAAAAAGACAGACACTCAATATTAGTAGTCATCAAGGAAATGAAAATTCAAAGCACCAGGACATAGGCACTATCTACTCACTAGCATGACTTACAATTGACAATACCACTATCTGACTGGAGCTCTCATATATTGCTAGTGGGAATGGGAAAATGTACAGGTACTTTGAAAAACAGTTTGATAGTTTCTTCATAAAGTTAAAGGTACACTAACTATGTGATCCAGCAATTCTACTCTTGGGTATTTACTCAAGAGAACTGAAAACACACGCCTATATAAGACTTATATGCAAATATTTCTAGAAGCTTTACTTGTAATAGCTAAAAGCTAGAAACCGTCCAAATGTCTGTCCAACCAGTGAGTGTATTGATTTGCGGTACGTGTACCCATACAGGGGAATACTTCACAGCAAGGAAAAGGGACAACTGACACATGTGCCTGTATCAGGAGATTTCAAAAGTGCGACGGAAATGCCAGATACAAAAAACCATATGCTGGGGGCGCCTGGGCGGCTCAGTCGGTTAGGTGTCCAACTTCAGCTCAGGTCACGATCTCATGGTTTGTGGGTTCGAGCCCTGTGTCCGGCTCTGTGCTGACAGCTAAGAGCTTGGAGCCTGCTTTAGATTCTGTGTCTCCCTCTCTCTGCTCCTCCCCTACTCATGATCTATCTCTCTCTCTCAAAAATAAATAAATGTTAAAAAAAATCTTTTTAAACAACCATATGCTGTATGATCTCACTCTTATGAAATTCTGGAAAAGGTAAAACTGCAGTGACAAAGTGGGTCGGTGCTTTCCTGGGCCCTGGTGTGGGGGTGAGGAGACTGACAGTGAGGGGCAAGAGGAGACTTTCTGGAAGACAGAAGCGTTCTTACCTTGATTGTGGTGGTGGATTTATGATCGTATGCAGCTAACAAAACTAATTAACTCAACTGTACACTTGAGCTGGGTGAACTTTATTATAGGTAAGCTGTAATCTAATAAAGTAAATTTCAAAACAAATTTTTTTCAGTTCTTCTAACAAGTCAGCAGTCTGTTGTTATAAAGCTGTAATGTTCCACATCAGTGTGTCGAATGTTTAATTCTCTCTGTTCCATGGCTGGGCCAGGACAACAAAGTGTCAGCTTTGTCCACAATAAATGGGGTAATAGGCTGGCAACCAGGGGCCAGCAAGAAGGCATGGGAAGCATGGAAAGTGCATCAAACTAGGTAATTAAGATGTTGCTATACCTTTGGTAAAGAGCACGGAAAAGCACGTGGATACACGGATAAGAAAGTAGAGTTACGATGACACCCAACCAGCAGCAGGTACACGTGATGCTACGGCTCACAGGAAAGTAGGAAACTGAACGTTCCTGGAAGACGCAGCTCGGTTTCTCCCCACATCTCCACAGAGACATAAATCACTGAACTCTCTTCACTATCGGTGCTTAAAGCTCTGGTCCCTTGTTTAACTGCCAGCCTGCTAGATGCACGCTGGCTACTCAGAACAAAAGAAAGTGATTAGGGGACACCGACTTTATGCGAGTTATAGAATCAAAGGCAGGGAGGGACAAGAGAAGCTATTCTGAAAAGGGAAAAATCTATTTTAAAAAAAAAGGAAGCTAAAGGCTAGAAAAATCTGTACCAGCCACTTGATCTCTCTAGACCTCAACTTACTCCACTAGAAAACAAACTCGATTATAATCCCCATACTAATATTTTAGGATTCTCTGTTCAAGGTCCAAAGTGTCCTGGCCAAAGTCTATAGGCATACTTATTAAAACAGATCAGCTGTGGGGCGCCTGGGTTAGGTGTCCGGCTTCGGCTCAGGTCATGATCTCACAGTTCGTGGGTTCGAGCCCTGCATCGGGCTCTGTGCTAACAGCTGGGAACCTGAAGCCTGCTTTAGATTCTGTTATCTCCCTCTCTCTCTCTGACCCTCCCCTGCTCGCATTGTCTCTGTCTCTCAAAAATAAATAAAAAGCATAAAAAATTTTTGTAATTAAAAACTTAAAAACTTAAACCGATCAGCTGTATTATTTATTAATACATGCCGATGAGGGGCACCTGGCTGGCTCAGTTATAAGGGCATGTAACTCATGATCTCAGGGTCATGAGCTGGAGCCCCACGCTGGGTGTAGAGATTACTAAAAAAATAAATAAACTTGAAAAAAAACCACACATGCTGTTTAATAGTCATGGTGTCCCTGGGTTGAAGGGAAAAGCGTTTAGTAGTTAAATCTACATCTTAATAGTAGTTGGTGCACCAGAAATGACCTGCGAGTGATCATGCAGAACTGCATCATGTCACCATGAAATAATGGCGCCGTGTCATCTCCGTCTCCAGGCAGCTATTCCAGAAGCATGCTTAGGGATAAACGCTAAACTTTATACCCGAAGTGGTGGCTGTCAATGCTGGGCTATCTATTTATGACAATTTGGAGCAATCTACCAAGAGGGACCCTGATGACAGTAACACCCAACAGTGTTGCACTCCGACACAACCACAGCCAGAACTTCACATCAACCTACTCTAGAAGGCTTAAATGAAATTTCTTCCTATCAGAGGCACTTTCCGGTCACACAGGACAGATACAAAGGTACAAACAAGGGTCTCTCTTTATCCTCTTAAACATTTGTGCTTCCAACAAGGGCCAGCGACTGCACTCTTGGACACAGCAATTAACCAACTGGTGGTCACCGCCCTGAGAGAGCCCTCAGTCTGGTAGGGAGACAGATACGGAAACACCTAATCACAGGCAGGGAGGATAATTCTGCAGGTACTCGCCAAGGTTCAAGTATGGAACCCGGCCCACTCTGGACTTCCCAGGGGTAGTGTTCTCTGACCTAAAAAATACTGAAGACTAAACTCTTTCCCCAAATATTAATTTAATACAGAATCCTACAAATCCACAGCCCTTAATATCCGTTCTGCTTTGTTGAGGTCTCTTAATAGGACAGAGAACAAAACTTCTGGGAGGAGAACTCATCTGACAACCAATACATCTCTTTATTACCCCAATCTCCTTTATGGTACCAAAGCTGGGTTGTTAAAATGCTAGCATGACTACACACAATTGATCCCACCACAAGGTCATCTTATTTCACGGTCCTTTTTCAAAGATCACCTTTCATCTGCTTCTGGGGATTAAAGCCATCCAACCTTACGGGACAATTACTAGATCCACAAAAATCGTCGGGACACAGTGTTTTCCAATGTCGAGGTGCTTCCAGAAAGGCTGGGATTTTCACCAGCTCTGAAGGGTCACCAGCCACAGGCTAACTGAATTAAACAAGTTAATATAAACTGCGAGCCTGCCTAGATAAACCAGAGAGCAGAGACAAGGTCCCCAATTTCACTTCCTTGCAGCCTGCGTAGGTTTCCATGCAGATCTCGAAACTTCCCTTACCCTGAAAGACGCAAGAAAGCTTTTCCAACGTGGCCTCATAACATTCACTCACCTGAGAGTGGGTTCCAGAATGACCTACCTGCACAATATCTTGGGAGCAAATAATAATAAATAGACTTTCCATCTGGGGACAAACCATGCAGTTCTGGGCTATTCCTACATCACCTAAACCACAAAATTCTACAGTTGTTGTGGGTGTTACTCTTACGTATTATTCTGAGACAAAAACACAGAATAAAAAAAAAGTAGTGTGTAAATTTTAATCCCTGAAGGGTAGCAATCAGGCCTTAGTCAACACCTAGCGCAGCAGCTCGGGCAGAGGCAGAGAGAGCATGCTGACCGTGCTGACCAAGCCTACTCAATTTGCTAAGGGATAAAAGGCTGCATAACAGAGCCCAGAAGATTACGACCTGGAACATCAGGCCTTGAAACTGTTCATTTGTTTATTTACGCATTCACGCGTGCCCCAGAGCTCCCGCTAAGGCGCGCTGTTAGGTGCCATGGACGGAAATCATAAAAACACGGTCCTGGCCCTCAAAGTATATATCCTCCAAGGGAAACACATCTGAAATCAAGCAAGTGGAAGGACCTACCCTGTTATCCAGGCAGAGGCAGACACGAGGGGGTGTGGGGAAGAAAGGGGAGTCAGGGAACAGAGAACAGGGGACTCCTGAGCTGAGTCTTAGAAGCTGAAAGACACCCGGGATCAGAGGGAAGAGGGCTCACTACAGAGATAAAACTGTGTGCATGTGCATACGCAGGCACAGATTAACTCCTAGCTGCATAGTAAGTGGTAATTCAGTAGGGCTAGAGCACAGATTCTGCGGCGATGATGTTAAGGAAAGAAGGAACAGGAATTAAGGAAGTTCAGGGGTAAAAACCATAATCATTCCAACATCTGTTAAGTACCTACTAGGCACCAAGTACTGAAAACATGCAAGGTATACATTGAGAATCACTATATCCCATAAAAGCAGAAAAGATGTGGCACGACAGAAGCACCTGTAAGATACACTAAAGGGTTGGCTGACATAAAACTCAAATCAAACTCAAAGCTTGTTTATGATGTTTCAAAAGGTGTCCCAGTCATCACTGTCACCAATAATGTACTGTGTGTCTCTTTATGGATTAAGTTGCAGGGCCAGAAAGAGAAGGAGGAAGAAGGATAGCGTGCTGAATCCTTTAAAGGATTCAAAATTACTGAGGGGCAAACACCTGCTTTTAAAGACTTCCGGTCTGCTGCAGTGCATAAGACAGATCTACAAACACATATAGAACAAGGTTAAAAATAAATGCCTAGAGATCAGTAATTACATTTCAGTTTAAGAATAAAATGGATGAGGGGTGCCTGGGTGGCCCAGTCGGTTAAGCATCAGACTTTGGCTCAGGTCACGATCTCACCGCTCTCGGGTTCGAGCCCCGCCTCGGGCTGTGTGCTGACAGCTAGCTCAGAGCCTGGAGCCTGCTTCAGATTCTGTGTCTCCCCGCCTCTCTCTGCCCCTCCCCCACTCGTGCTTTATTTCTCTCTGTATCAATAATAAACAAACATTAAAAAAAATTTTTAAAAAGAATAAAATGGATGAATGAGAAGCTACCAGTTTTAAACTCTCTCTGTGAAACTAATTTCTTAAAACAGAATTACACCAAAACGTACAAAATTAGAAATGACTGGAATAATTAGCTATTACCTGGAGTAACTAGATAACATGAAACCAAAAGGAAATCAAGGAAATAAACATTCATGGGGAAGACCTACTATTATACACGGATTCTCCTAAGTTTCAAACACTCCTGAGAAATAGGTATCATCCCTATTCTACAGGAAAGTGAACATCAGGATTCAAAGAAATTATCTAGTCTGACACTCTGCTCAGAAGTGGCAGACTCTGGAATCGGGATGAGCCCAAAGGTCTTTCTCTGTCAATCCAAGACTATATACTACCTCCCCAATCTGTAACGGGACTTCTAACACCTACACAGGACACGTACTGGCACATAAAGTCAGGCCAGAGAGACCGGTGAATATTTATAAACAAGAAAGTCACTGCTCTGGTAAAACCTAATGGGGAGAGGCACCCACCCCCACTGCAGACTTTAACCCTTCGGCTGCTGGAACATAAGGCCTGTGTTAGAAGGGAAAAGACCATCTTGGGGGAGGTCCAAGGGCAGCCAGAGCAAGGAGAAACAGGAACAGAGTCTTGGAGCAGTATTTCAAACCCTGAGCAGTGGCGATGGCCTCACCAGTGCATACAAGCTGGGTGGGCAAGCCTGCATCTCTAACAAGGTTAAGGTCAGAGTCCCAGGACTTCGGCTTCCACATTTCAACCAAGGCTTAACGGCAACTCATTACCAAATGACTCCCAGCTTCTGCCACCAGCAACACCGTCTGGCAGAGAAAAGCAAAGACCCGACAAAAGCCTCCCCAGAGGTTGCTCTCGGCCAAGGCGGACTCTGATCTCAACAGAACGCACTGCCTTTGATGTAGCCAGTCCAGCTCAAATGCCCCAGTCTCCTTTTTGTCCTTTCTCAGAAACAAGAAGAGGGCAGCAGGAAAGGAAAGGCAGAAGAAGAAAGGAGGGAAGAGCAGCACACACAAAAAGACCCAGTGTTCGCTGTGGAGCCCCAGAGGAGACCAGCCCTGGCAGGGTTCCAAAAAACCACCATGTTCTACCATCGTGCACCATTTAGTCCTGACTGCGATTCAACGACTGAGCTCCTAACAGTGCGGAATTGTAAGACTCAGAAAGGAAACGACAGCAGGGACAGAAGTCAGTCTGGCTTGTGGATGAGACTGGACCTTTGGGAGGAAAGAAGGGCGACTGAGCCGCACCAGCTTTTTACCGCCTTCTTCTCACAAGCATTTCAAACACTAGTAGGTTCTACTTAATTCTCTTTGTGTCTGGGAAATGGGTGTCCCGATTCCTTCAAGTAACTTTTTCTACGCCCTCCCCCTCCCTTCTCTGCCTGGAACTTCAATTACATGCATATTACAGACCTTTTTTAAACCCTCCCAGGGTCCCTGAGGTTCTGCTCATTGTTGTTGCTATCTCTTCTCTCTGTTCTCCAGATTCGATTATTCTTTTTGATCTAAAAGGTCAGTGATTCTTTTCTCTGTTATCTCTGTTCAGTTACTCTTATCCTGCAAAATGTTTGTTTCAGGTATTTTTTTCCTTTTTTTGCTGTTTCTGTGCAGGTTTCATAACTTTTCATTACAAGCGAGGCTTCCTGCGCATGACTGAGTAATAACAGCGGCTTGTGCATCGTTATCCACTAAATCCAACATTTGGGTCATCTTGGGACGCAACCTCCACTGATTAGATTCCTCTTGAGAACGAGTCACATTTTCCTGTGTCCTTAACATTTGGAGGAATTTTAGATTGTATTCTGGATCTTGTGGCAATTCTGGATTGTCTATCCTTCCCCAAAACATCTTGCTGCTTTTGTTTTGTATTTTAGCAGGCATTTAACCGAAAAAGAGAGCCAACTTCTGCTCTGAGATGCCAACTCCTGTCTGCGTTCAGTTACGGCCTTAGCGTGGCTGCCCCGCTCACGTGTAGCCACCCAAATGTTCACCAACTGCTCGAGAGGGGAGACTGTGGCTGATTTTTATTTTTCTGCTTCATCTTCTAAAATTTCCAGAGTCATGTTCTACAATGTTATTTCCCAATAACCATAATGAGCATATTACTAAAAAGCAGAATAAAAAGATACTTTTAAAGAATATTTTAAAAAGCTGGTACCTTTTTTTTTCATCACTGCTTAAGGCGGATAGACGCCTCACCCCCCACTCCCTCCAGGAAAAACCTACTGCTATTCGACCAACATTTAAACTCTTCTCCTGACACTCGGGCTCAGGAAAGTCAAATGGAGAATTCATTATACTTTGGCAATGCAGTCCCATCCCAGCTCAGTGTCACCCTCCGCCAAGGGCTACAGCTCTGTACGTGAAGACAGACACAGTAAATGTAGAACCTAAAATAAAGGCAAATCAGTTTGTCTGTTACCAGGCAACGGATGTCTACAAAGGACAGGCCTGAGGAAGCAGCTGTGTCCACGCGGAGTGACTTACAGCCCACTGCAAGGAGCCTGGTCTGAGACGATCATCTCCACCTCCCTCTTCCACACGGATGAGCAGATCCAACCCCGTGCTCCCCAGAAGAACAGGAGATCCTCTCTTCCCAAAAATAAACCTTCAATGGCTCCCCTAACCCTTATTTTTATAAAAAGTCTTTAAAGGCCGGTGTGCCTGGGTTGCTCAGTTGGCAACTCTTGGTTTCAGTTCAAGTTATAGTCTCGTGGTTCATGGGTTTGAGCCCTGCCTTGGGCTCTACGCTGGGGGCATGGAGACTGCTTGGGCCTCTCTCTCTGCCCCACCCACATGCACGTGAGCTCTCTCTCTCAAAATAAACTAAAAGAAAAAAAAAGTCTTTTAAGGCCAAGAATAGGTTTTCTTCGATTTCACATCCTCCAAAGCACCTTGCCGGATCCCGCACCACAACAGGCCCTCCACAGCAGGGAGAACAGACATGCACTTTTGAGGTCACCTAGATCGAGGTTAGAACTTCAGTATGTATGCCTCTTACTTTTTTATTTTAGATACAGAATAGATTCTTCTTCCCTTGAGGTCTGGAGAAAATCACTCAACCTCTCTGAGCTTCAGGCTCCCCGGTTAGTAAAAAAAAAAAAAAAAAGGGATCAGACCTTTCTTACCATGCTGTTGAGAGGATTCAGCAAGAAAACATAGGAGAATGCCCAACGACGGTCAGGCCTGGCACACCACAGATAATAAAAGATAGCTATTTTGTGACAGTATTGAACAGACGGAGAGCTACCTCTGCAGATCCATAACTGCAGGGAGATTCTAGGGAAGGCTCAGGACCCCAACAAGAGCTCACCACCAATAGCTCTGCAGGTGTGAACTTGACCCACGGCAGGTGCAGGAGCTAACGGAGGAATCAAAACAGAGTGTGAGGGCAGCGCGTCCCCTACAGACTCTGAGTAGTGTAGTCCTTATTATCTGGATTCTGGTGAAGGACTGGTCAGGCTTAGTTTTCACACCTAACACCTTATGAACTGTCTTCTCCAACCAAAGCAGAAAGGCCTGTTGAACTACAATGTTCAGTATCTATATCCGAGTGATTAAACAATTAAACAGTTCTGATTCTGCTGGCGACAAAAAGGATCATCTCACAACAGTATAGAGTGTAAAAGCAGAAAGTGTAGGATTCGTTGCCCCCAGAGTGGCCTGAGGCTTGGGGAAACGCCATGCACTACAAAAAGGTTTTTTCTGGTTTGCTATGCTGGAGGTCAGACAAATACGGAAGATCTAAGAGGTGCTGCTCAGGGTGGCGGTATACAAAAAGAAGTACGTAAGAGAGTCCCTTATCTGTTTTATTTCCCCCTTTTCTCCAAGGAGAATGAACTTCAGACTACACGATGTAGAATGAGTAACAGGAAAGCAAAAAATTAACAGCCCAAAACGTGGATAATACTGTCAGGGTGTCCAACTGAAAAGAGTATGTCCCAGGCCAGAAAGAGATGGACTTCCTGAGTCCTGAAAATTTTTTCAGGAATAAAGAGACAGAAGAATGTGAGGGGACCATGTGGCTACAGTAACGGAGTAAATTCTATCAACTGTGACCTATTGTGTTTTATGTCAATGTCAGCCACAAATTATTAAACAGATGCTGTGAGCCTTCAAAAGAGAAATAACCTAAAAACCCAGCATACACCCTGAGGTGTACCAAAACAGAGCTCTTTTTATTTTTTGTTTTTAAGTAACTTGTTTACTCAAGGGATTGACAGTATGTCTATTTCAACAGTGCACCTGTCCAAATCGCGGTGATACTGTGAAAAAGGTACAGAAATCTGGGGTAAGGGGATGTGGCGGTCTCGGTTGTAAGCTCAGTCATGACTAAAATCCCCCCCCACCCACCAAGCACACACCACAGCCTGTGCTTCTGGTTAACTTGTGCTGTTTTTCTAGGAATTTGGGAAGCACTGTGGAAGGGGGGAAATATGCCCCATTTCCTACAGTCACCATCCTCAATCCTATCATGGCTTCAACAACAAAGCAAAACGAGTGACTGATGAACACCTGTTAAGAACCAAGGCCTCTATTACAGGCAACTGCAACTCTCCCTCCCCACACACTTGGTCCAATCCTAATGGCCCCATCCAAACACGTCTACCATGATGTTGAAAAATCTAACCATACAATGATCAAATACACAGGCCAAATGAGGTTCATTATGAATACTAATATATTGAAAATAAGACTAAGGATCCAGGGATGCCTGTCTGGCTCAGCCAGAGGAGCATGACTCTTGACCCCAGGGATATGAGATGGAGCCCCGTGATGGTCAGAGATATGAAAGAGAGAGAAAGGATTACCAAGGATCCAAAAACCCCAAAAGGCTAAAAAAGATGTACCAAGGACATAGACAAGAGGCGAATAGGCCATGGTGAAACTTAATATGGATATAAATGACTCCTACACTTCTGTGTCAACATTCAAATGAACAGAAGAAAACTATCTTATCAATATCTGCAGAAAGAGACCTGTGACTTTTGGTGGCCAATAATCTCTCCTCTGTCAATACGCCCAATTAGGGTTCTTGGGTCAAAGAACCTCCATCTTATTGAAGAATTTGTATTTTTTAAACAAATCTGTGATTTAAAAAAGCAAATCAGAGGTTCTGTCCTTTTATGAATACACATCTACTTTTTTGGCTCAACCCATTCTTCATTCCTTCCCTTAAAGTTCAGAACGCAGGATACAGAACACGGAGTCCTGTCAAGTAGCACACCAATACCCAGTGAGGTCACAGAAACTGTGGCTCAGGTCTCTCCACATGTTGTTTGATTTGGCACTGACTCTGCTCCAAAAAAAAAAGAAAAAGAAAATCTCATTTACTTGACTTGCATGTCCAAGGGTATGACCAACTTCCACTACAACACCGTGATCCAATGCACAGACTGAGCATAAGACACACTGCCTGAGGCCATCCATCTACACTATCACCCAACTCCCGTTCTCCCTATCTCCCAACCACAGACATTATGGTCATTTCTATCCAGGCACACTATTTTGTCCTGTACACATATCAGACTGCCTCTTCTGTGACCTCTGACTGACTAACGCTCTTGCACGCAGTCAACAAACACAGCCTGTACTACAGGCGAGGAGACACACCGGGCAGCGGGGACAATGCTGAGACCTCTGAAGCCTGTGCTCTCAAGAGGGCTGACAGTCCAGCGCGGGGCGAAATCAAATCATCCCACCAATCGAGAGAAAAGCCTAACAACATCACAAAGATGAGGGACGTGGTATCACGGAAAAACGGCGGGGAGATTTTACACCTGCTGGGGAGGATCAGGAAAAGGTTTCCTGAGGAAGCGAGTATTTGAGCTGAGAGGTAACAGTCAAAGAGAAGAATGCTTCAGGTACAAAGACCCTAACAAAGCAGGTGACGTGGAAGGACTGAAAGAAAACAAATATGATAAAGCAGAGCCAACAGGATGGAAAACTGTATGAAATGAGGGTTTGAGAAAAGCAGGAGCCTCCTGGACCCCATCTACTTCAGTCTTGATTTTATAAGATCACTTGTTTATACGCTGGACGACAGAGTGAAAGGCGGCAGGTGCTGGGTGCAGGGACGCCAGCCGGAAGGCGGCAGGAAGAACGCAGGGAAGACGGCAGGGCTGGGGCTTGGGTGCACGATGAGGCCGGAAACACAACATGTAATAGGACATTAGACTCAACCAGGTTCGTGGACAAATATCATCAAGTAAGAAGAAAGGAGCATCAAGGATGATTTCTAGATCTTTGCCTTGCAGGACAGAGATGGGCAGCGGTGCCATTTGTCAAGAGTGTCAGGGAGAAAGAGACCAACGCGAATTCACGTGTCCCTGTCTTCCTCCCCGTTCAAGGACAGCCACCGTGGATGCCCACATGCTAATGAACCAATCAGCACATGCACCAGTTAAGTCCCCTACCTAAAATTTCCTTTCGGGGTCAATTTTCTGAAAACTCCTAGCAGAGCAATAGAAAAGTTTTCACAAAAACACTAAAATTTAGCTGACGGTGATTGGTGACCCACATTCAAGTTCAGGAGGCACACTTCACAAAAGCACAGGACAAAATACCAAGCACGGTCCTCCAAATCACCAGAGCGCTGTCCAGTGTCACACGCTGCATGTCCGCGTCCAGCACGATACCTCTCTCCCAGAACTTGCACTAAATCATTAAGTGTATGACATTTGCTCATAAAACTGTTGAAACACCAATTACTTCACTTTCATGTTTCAATGCCCTTCTTTGTCCTTTATACTTACTGCTAGGATGAACTTAACCTTTTGAGACCTATTTCTAGAACAACAATATCAAAGCTAAAAGGAAATACTGATAATGGCGTTTCAGTGCTCTTCATGTTACAGAAAAAGGGAAGGTCCCAGGAAGTAACAAAGTGACTTGTTCAGTGACAGACTGAGTGGGACTTGAGGGCGCCTGGGTGGGTCAGTTGGTTAGGTGTCGAGCTTCCACACAGGTCAAGAGCCCATGGTCCATGA
The DNA here is from genome assembly GCA_004023785.1 of Mungos mungo. NCBI lineage: Eukaryota > Metazoa > Chordata > Mammalia > Carnivora > Herpestidae > Mungos > Mungos mungo. The sequence continues at coordinate 254,856 of PISW01000616.1, read as the reverse complement.
GTTTAATTAAGTCCCACAGTGACCCCTTATCCATCCCACTGCCCCAAATCCTTGTCCTCTCCCTTGGACTATGACTTCCCCACTCTCCTCCCAGCTTCTGAGCGCAGTCTGTCCCTGCATCATTACCAGGTTCAACTCCCCCACAATCTTGATGTGATTTGCATGTCACTTCTCTGCTCAAGTCCTTCCCAGGACCCCTTGCTTGCTTTCTTCGCGATCCCCAGCCCCAGGCTAAGCCCCCCCCCCCCCCCCCCCCCCGCCACGTTTAGGCCCTGGTGCTATCACACGGCTGGCAACACCAGGCTGCTCACCAATCCTGGCACCTCTACAAATGAAGCCAAAAGAATGAGAAGAAAAACCTTCAGGTGCAGTGCCATTAAAATAGGACCTTTCGGCTCTCTCCATTACTTTCTTAATTTAATTAACTGAACGTCATTAATGTAATTATGGCCTGACTTTCCTTGCCGTTGATGGTATCTTTCACCCCGTCTACAAGTGCTGTAATAAAGGTAAATCACACTACTATGGGAGCCCAGAGGAGGATGTAATTAAGTGAATTCTCATCAGAGCGCACTGTTATATAAACTAATTCCACAGTATGACAAGCAGATAAGAAGACAATTAAACCCCATGTCAGGATACAGAATACCCTAAACAACACATTGCTTGCACCAATGATCACTCAGATGGTTTCTGCATCAAGGATCACTATAAATCCTCGATGTTATCAGTTTACTTTTCTGTCTTCAAAATGCGAAGTCTCCTCTTGGCTGGCCCTCAGACGTGCCATCTGAGACTACTGCTCCCACTGCGAGCTCCAGAAATGTAGAGACAAAGCGCCTTTCAGTGGTATGGTGCCAAGCTGGTCACCATTTTCTTTGGTGTTCTAGGGGCCTCAAAAACCAAACCCACACACCGTGCTAACCAAATACTGATTGAAGTCATCCGAAATCTTTAAAAAATGTAAGCAATAACCCCAAGGAGGTTCATTTCAAAGAACCATTTTGATCAGATAATTTCCCAGAATTTATCAGACACCAGAGGATAAGGGCTTTTTGATTGAGCAAGCAAGTGGAGGGGGAGGGGCAAGGAAGGAAGGGTCAGGTAAGAGCAGACGGACATTAAATGGGAAAACGATACGCGACCCCATGCAATTTCTCTCTGCCTCCACTTCCCTGGCTGGAAAACGGGTTTGAAAAAATAGCTTTGATGATTGTACCATACGAAGAGTGAGCGTCTTGGGCCAGAACAGAATAACTCGGGGCAAAGGGGCTGGACAGAAAGCCTCCGAGACATGAGGGATCCACGGTGGGAGGCAGAAGGCCACGGAGACCAGAGTCCCCTCACCAGGCAGCGCCGCTAGAATCCTGATGGGAGCCTCACCCAATTCTAACTGAACTACAACCCCTCTCCCACAAATCTTTGGAGAAAGATGAAAATGGATTCCGGAACCCCCGCCTCCAAAACATCCTAAAAGGGCTCTTCTGTCGGCGGGTTATCTTCCCCAACCACCAGCGACAGCACTTCTGTCCCATTTTCCCAAACGTGTGAAAAGCAAAGAAAAACAAGGCAAAGGTAAAGACTTGACTCACAACAACTTGTTGCTCCCGCGGGGGCCGCTCCTGCAGCCAAGCCGAAAAGTTCACCGGCACCGGAATGAGAGCGGAAAAGCAGTCACTTTTCATTTCCTTTGGGATTTCTCCTCCACACCTCCCAAAACACCCTCCATCATCCTCTGCCGCGATCCCCTGGTCGGAGTGCGGGAGGGGGCCGCGGGAAGCCGGGACCCCTGGGCTGCTTTCTGTTCTGCTGTTTGTTTTCATGAGCTTGCTGTGACGGGAAGACACTCGCTCTGGCCTGGCTTCCTGGGCGCAGCCCCAAAGGAACATTTGTTGGGAATAAATACAATTTACATAAGTGGTTGGCTTAAGTGTAAAGCCCCAAATCACTGAACAAAACAGTTAGTGATTAACAGAGCAGGTTAATACAAAGAGAGTTGCCTCTGACTGTCCAGAGTCCAAGCACCCTCCTCCCTCCGCACTCCTCGCACCTCGAACCTGAGCCTGAATCACGAAGGAAACAATCTCTGCCGACAAACGTCAACGAAGGAGGGGAAAAATCTGAATTCCTGTACAAACGGAGACCTTTCTGCTTCCAGACTGAGCACCATGGCAGCAACAGAAGCAACAGATTAGAATTAATTATGCTGTCAGATAGAGTGGGGGGCCGGTGGGGAATCCCAGCTGTCAAGAAGGCTCTGGCAGTCATAAACCTCTCCTAAATGAAGGTGGAAGAAAAACGAGCTTCTGGACCACAGGTAGCCAAGGCGCACACACAGCCCTGGTTTCTGTTAAAAGAGTACGCTACAATTGATGCTTCTTACCCATTAACTCAAAAACACACAGTTTGGTGAGGTGAGGACCACATCACCAGAAACTTATTTCACTGTTCCCCTAACATGAGAAATCGGGGATGCTGACACAGGATAGAAGGATCTCTGTCGGGTAGCTAGTCCATTTTACAGATGAAGAAACAGAGTGGCTTGTCTGCAAATGCACAGCCACTTATTAGGCAATGCTCAATAAATTACATCAATCCAGTTCAAGGAATTGTCATTGTTAAAAAACAAAAACAAAAACAAAAACCCAGCCCTCTCCTTTATTGTTCTATTCAGCTAATAAATACCAAAGCTAAAACTAAGGCTCTTGAAGTCAAAAGCACAGGACAGAAAGGAGAAGAGAAACGAGCCTTGACTTGGGCAGCTCGTAAGGGCATCTTGGAACTTCTGATTCTCGTAGAGAATAACAGGGAGACCACATGGGCCAGAACAGAAAGAAAAGCACTACTGTATCCTTTCTTCGTTTAAAGCCTTCCGAACTAGAAAAGAAAATACAGACTAATGATCTGAACTGAAAGATTCTTAGACTTTTCCCCCCTAATTTTCAGATCTACCGCAAGCTACCTAAGGGACATTGGGCAAATGGTTCAACTCAAGCCTATGAAAGAGAAGGGGGAGGTAGAAAGGATGCAGAGAGGGAATAAATCTTCATTACTAGTTTAATGATTTTTAATACTTCACAGAGCTTTGGGAAGTTTAAAGGCTGGCTAATCGATGCCCTTCAAATATTAGCTCCTAACCATTTCTCTTCCCATGAGAAGTGCAGGAAAATGGGCCTGACTCCATCAAAAGATCCAAATGTTGTTTCAAGAAACTATGCGGCCCTGCGTTCACAGACCAATCGCACAAAAGGAAGAGCACTGCCAGCCCAAAATCAGAATGACAGGGATGGGGGAAGAAAGGCTTTTCTTTATACTCTGGTGGCCTCCAGAAGTGTCTGTAATAAACATGCTTTACTTTTGTAGCTAGAAATAACTGGAAAAAGAGAATGTTTTAAGATGAGTTTCATCAGTTTCACTTTGGACTATTTTTAACAAATATTCAAGTCAGCTTATACTATCCTAGGCTTATCTGCCCCTAACTGTGTGTTAAAATAAGATTTCATAATCACCCTCAAAAGGAGGAGGTCAGACAGCATCTTTGCTAAAAGCCAAGCTGGCTAACCCTACTCATTGTTCACAAAGACTCTGTAAATGTCTCCTAGAATTAGAACTGAACTCTGGTAGGAGACCTCCCTACAGTAAGGCCAAGACTCAAGACAAACCCCTCCCTGTCCCCCCCACCCCCAACTCAGTCAGAAAGGAAGCCTTCTGCCCCTTAGCACAACCAGGAGACCAGGGAGGAACTGTGCGTAAGGGAAAGAACTTTTAAGAGTCTGTTCAACAAACGGCACTAGAACGAGAATATCCAACCACACGTGGGAAAAAGAACGAACTTAAACTCTCCACTCACTCCACGACAAAATTTAACGCCAAATGGACCACAACAGGAACATGAAAGTTACCCACCAGGAAAAGGGGTAACTCGACTCCTTCAGACTGCATGTATGACCTGAGAAACCGGATCATCTGCGGAAGGAGGCTCCCTAAGAAAAGGAAGAGTGTGAGAGAGCTTTGCTGCACCACCGGCCGGTGTCTTGGCTTCGAAGCACGCCCCCCCTTTCCTGTTTGGTACCTGACTGGCCTCAGAGTAAATGAAAACTGGTTAATTCAAGGAAAAGTTTCAGCCACGCAATACCAGACAGGACAATTTCTACTGGTGAACAGAGAAGAAGAAACCTTTGCATCTATACAACAGCTGCCTGGCTTAAGATTTTTTAACAGTTCTTTCTCTTTCTGTGTCTGTCTCTCTTTCTCTCTCTCCAGTATCAAAGTCGGGTTCCTTCTGGGATCCCTGAGTTTATGATATAGTCAAAACAGCAGCAACATTTCAGAACACATGAGTACATTCCAGAGAAAAGAGAAATCTATACCAAAAAAAGTTTCACGTATACAACAGAAACAAGTATGCCCAGAAATACATATGGAGCCACAGCTGTTGTAGGAACAAGTCTGTAACTTACAAGGTAGCCGAGAACTTGCTAGTCATCGTCAAAGACAAGGCACCAGTCAGGAGATGACCGAGGTCCTTCCGTGATGAAGGGAAGGGCAGAGACCTCTGGACTGGTTCTTCTGGATGCATAAACTGGTTCAGCCAAAGTCATTGCTACATACATAAAGGATGGGCCATAAACATGGATAGCTTTGTTAGGTGTTCTTTTTTCCCTTACAGGGAATTTCCAAATGCCTATTTAGCTATTCAGTGACAACCTGCTTGTCACGAATCCACTCCAGACCTGGCCTAACACAAACACTCATCTGTTTAGGAGACTTAGCTAATAATATGAAGGGATGATCAAAGAAGTCCTCATGGTTGGGTCCAGACCAAAGTGAAGGCCAAAGAGCCACAGCATTTCTAAGATGAGTGTCATCTCATTGTACTTCTCCCCATAAATCAAGAAAGACCAGGAAAGCGAAAGTGCCCACGGCTGACGAAGATGAGGCAGAGACCTACATGCCTACATTAAGATGAAGGGCATGAAATACACAGCCTTCGTAAGCATCCTGTGTAACATGTAACAAATTCATCAATAAGCATAAAGAAACTTGCAAATGTTCAAACTGAAACGCAGTTATTTGACGATTTCATAAGGATAAAATGAGAGAATTGAGAGGAAAACTTGTATGGGAAAAAAAAATATTAACTGTCCACTGATGGAGAATTAGTTAAATTTGGCAGCACCAAACAAAAGAAGTACGCTGTCCCTTAAAATCAAAAAAACAACGGAACATGGGAACACGTTATTAAATTGAAAAAGCAAAAATTTGCATATACAATCTCATCTCCACAATGTGTTTTTTTTAAAGAAAAGGGAAAAATGGGCTAGAGGAAAACCAAAATGTTAACTATCTCAACTATCTCTAGGTAACAAGACTCTCTCTTTTATATATGTGCCAAGTTTGATTTACCACTGGTATAGTCGGAAGGTGGCATGGGGGAGGGGGATAAGCCCAGCACCACAGCCTTATAAAAACACAGGGGCAGCCGCTTTCGACCTAACAAACACCACTGCTGGGCTTCTTCCCGGAGGCTCTCAATGCCCTTCTGCTCTTCTGGAGAGACGGATTCTGAACAATAAAGACCAGTCTGGAGCAACACTGGCGGGATCTTAGATGGCTGGTTTTTTCCACCTTGTATAAGTTGATGAAATCCAACTCTGCAAAGTGAGTGAACATCTCCTGCATGCATTCTTCTAGATCCTTTTCAGACAACAAAGTAAAAGTTCTTCCTGTTTTCTATAGTGACATAAACCCACGCGCCTTGTTCTGAACCTGGAACTCCCGCAGGATGGTAAAAGCAGGGACAGTCATGTCTGTGTCCAGGAAACTGCTCCTGGATGACACCTCGCGAGGGAATTCAGGAGAATTCGCCCACTTTCTACAAACCGCTGCCGCGTTACCCTCAAACTCAATCAACATTTTTAAAAGACTGGCGAAAGCACGAACAAAACTCGAGCGGTTAGGAAAATAACAGGAGAAAAAAGATGATCCAAAATAAATATGCGTTAGCTTGCATTTTTCCCCCTCGCTGAAGGAAAAATACATTTTTATAGCAGATAAAAAGTGGACAGGATTTTGCAGCCAAAATAAACGAGAAAGTCAGGCTCTGTCAGGAAGAATGAGTTGAGACAGCTAAAAGAGAAAGCCGTTTTCTGCTGTTCAGAGGCTAAAGAACATATTCTCCTGAAAAGGGAGAAATGAGGGCTAATCTGGTATGTCACCTTCGCTTCTCAAAACAGATGCTCAGAAACCGCTGAAGAGACTCCCTCACCTAATCTGCCTCCCAGCGAAACTCAGAAGTCATGAGGAAACAAGAAGTATTTTTTTCTATTGATCAAAGAACTGCTGAATTCTTTTTTTTCAAGTGCCCGGTCATTGCTTCAGTCATTCGCTCTATCAGAAGACGACAGAGAATCAGAAAATCTTAGACCTGAAAAAATTCTCAGAAATCATGTGTTCCAGCTCGTCAGCTGATCCAGATGCGACCAAAGAAGAATGCCGTTTCTGTTGCAGCGGTTACAAAAATACGGGGGGGGGGGGGGGGGGGG
>PISW01000616.1:0-248211 GCA_004023785.1 Mungos mungo | reverse complement strand
CTTAATGAAGAGATCTTGCAAGGAATTTCTGCACAGTTCAGGAGCCTTCATTAAAAAAGTAAATGGTTTCCCATCCCACCTTATGCAGCGACACTGTTCTCCCTAATGGCTCTCTTTTGAAAAAGTACAGTGTGTATATAAACAGTATAGAGAAGACAAAACAAAGCAGTTTGGTTAACTATTGTTACTTCTTAAAGTCCCTTTAACATTTAAAGGCGTCTTTTTCAGACCCCAAACCCTAGATCTGCATAATGATACCTCGTCCTTCTGATCTACAACTGCCACCTGATGTGTCTTTTACCGACCGAGCACATGCACCAAGCACAAAATGCAGGTCCACACTCATATTTCTCAAGCTCTATCTGTCCTGAGGTCAATCTGATAAAAACAATCTGGTAATCAATTTTCTTACCATCTACTTCACTTTCATATTCCCTGTAAGCAAGCATATTTTAAAACATAAATCACTTTAAAATGTTTTAAAATATTTAAGAACTTGGAGGGACGCCTGGGTGGCTCAGTTAAGCATCCGACTTTGGCTCAGGTCATGATCTTACAGTCCGTGGGTTCGAGCCCCACGTCGGGCTCTATGCTGACAGCTCAGAGCCTGGAGCCTGCTCAGATTTTTTGTCTCCCTCTCTCTCTGTCCCTGCCCCGCTCGCTCTCTGCTCTGTCTCTCAAAATAAAATAAAGACATTAAAAAAAATTTAAGTCTGCTCTGTCTCTCAAAACAAAATAAAGACATTAAAAAAAATTTAAGAACTTGGAATTTTTATATTTCTACAGGCTGGGGGTAAGAATGACAGACCTTATTAGGACAACCAACGCGAGCCTGCTTACCACTAAGGGAAGGGGCGAGTAACCAGCCCCTCCGCACTTGACCGCCTCCACCTCAGAGCTTTGTACAGGCTCTAAGTTTAATACACTCTGATGTCTTCTATTGGCTCACAACAGTCAGGCAACGTTTGAAGGCTACTATATGCAAGATCCTCTGGTACGTACTCCACATTGTCTTATTGCAGCCTCACAATCTCTCGTTGAGGAAGGTACTGTAAAACCCTGGTTTTACAGGTGGGGAAACTGAGGACTGAGATGGCTGAAATCCCTTGCCTGGGGCCACAGAGCTGCAAGAGCTACGATGTGGATGTCCATGGTGTGGATGTCCATGCTCCCGGCCGAAGCTCCAAATCACCGCACCGCATAACCAGAGGTATTTCACATTGTCCTGATTCGCCTGGTTCCTAAATCCTAAATCCGTAACGACTGTGCATCTGAACAATGTTAGGACGCTGACCACCCCGGGCGGAGCATTAGCCTCTACACCAACAGTGTGGATGTCTGCCAAGTAACACATTGATGGTTTATTCCACTCATTCAAATCAGGTCTCCAGTGATTATAAAAAGAAAAAATGCTGACTAGTCACCAACTGTGACCTTTACCTCCCAGCATCACCAGAACACATTCAAAGGAGTACAGGTGCTTACCAATTTGATCAGAAAACAGAAAACTGATGGTGTAGATCTGGCCTGGTCCTGGCACAGAGAAGTTAAAAGTGCGGGTGCTGAAGGATTTGTGCCTGGGCTCTTTGAGTTGTCAGCTCTACCACCTAGGGCAAGTAAGGAAACTTCAATACTCCCTCTCTGTCACATGCAAAATACGGATAACAGTACTACTCACATAGGCATTACTAGCAAGAGTAAGCTAATAAGAGTAAAGCCGTGAAGCACAAAGCCTGGGATGGAGCAAGTATGCAAAAGCTAATGATCACGACAGGAATGAAGGAGGTGAGACAGTTAACTCTGACATGTCAAAACAGGATGAAAACCAGAAACACTACAAAGACCCACAGTAGCACTTCAAGCAGAGAGCAGGGATGACTAAGAACTTCAGGACAACATAACTGCACAGCTGGAAGTCCAGCAGACTGGCTCAGTGAAATTAAACGCACAGAGTTCGAGAAACAAATCCACCAATAGCCACTAACATGCTTATCGCTCATCTCCCACTGATGGGAAAGACTGAGTCACACCCAACATCTCTACAATCGAAGAGAAAGTATTAGCATATTTCTATATGGAGACTAGAGTTTACAACCTGAACTAATTTTGTAAAGCTGGGAAAGACAATTTAGTGGCAAATGTTAATAAACTTAAGCAATTTTTACTACTTTAATGTTGATAATAACTTGAAACCAGAAGCCAATAAAGCCTGGCCAAGAAGAAGTTCTATGTGACCTGCTGCAATGATTAAAACATGAAATTTGCACACTGAGTAAACGATAGTGTCCATATTGAGGATAAACTTTACTCCAGGCTGCCTCCAAAATACAAATTTTAAATTACAAAGTCTAAATTAAGGTGAGTTTACAGAATATGATGCTTTGCTATTAAATACTCAAAGTTTTTTAATGGTTTTTTTTTTTTTTTGAGAGAGAGAGAGAGCGAGAGCGAGCGAGCAGGGGAAGGGCAGAGAGAGAGGGAGAACAAGAATCCAAAGCAGGATCCAGGCTCTGAGCTGTCAGCACAGAGCCCAATGCAGGGCTCAAATTCATGAACTACAAAATCATGACCTGAGCCAAAATCAGATGCTCAATCGACTAAGCCACACAGGTGTCCCTTAAAACACACAAATTTATCCCTAAAGATACACAATAAATGAACTCTACTAGATTCTACAAATTAACTCCTAGAAAGACTGAAATTTACTTCCACCTTGGCAAGTCTGTGTAAGTCAATCATAAGATATCATTTAGGGTACTACCAGACCAGAGGAATAAGCCAAAAGGCCCCAAAATCCAACGGTTCCTGCTTCAGAGTCAAGTACATGATAAGGGCTAGGCGAAAATGCCACTTTACTCAGAAGGTAAGGAGAAACCTATTTCTGAGAACTAAGATACTAAAAGATTCTCCCTGACTGCATAAATGACTGTGCACTTCAGAATCATAGATTTCCTGCCCCACTCTAGACCTACTGAATTAAAATCTCCCCAGGATGTTGCGACCCAAAGCCAAGGTTGGGAACCACAGCCCTCCTGCAAGAGCGACAGAAATCCGCGCTCCCTTCCTGCTCTAAAGAGCGGTATCTCTGGTTTTGGTTGGTTGGTTGGACAATCTATGGCCTTGTGGCATTTACCACAATGCCAACTGTGCATACTTTAGCTCCCAAATTAAATGTTAAATTTCCTAGGAGGGCCAGGAAGGAGGTTACTGTTTTCCTGGGCGCCTAGCACCAAACCATGTCAGCAAAGAGCACTCTGGCAGATGGCTCAGCCAGCAAAGGAAATTAGTCCAACAAAAACAAAGTATTAAGAAGCAGTTTAGGGAATTACCTCCCATGCTTCCCTCTTCTCTGGCCTGAAAAACAACTCCCAGATGGACCATTAGTCTTGTAAGGGAAAGAGGAAGGGAGAGCATCTGGGGAAACTCTAGAAGTAAAGCATGACCCTCAATAAGAAACAAGAAAATTAAGAACGCAAGATAATTCACTAGGAGAAAAGGGAAAACAAAGATAAGTGCCTAAGAAGTACTAAAGTACATAATTAGGTAGAAAAGAATGGTAGTTGTTAGGCCATTCTAAACAAGAGAAATATAATTTGTCTTCTGTGGTCATTAAATAGAGGTCACATAAGATCAAGACACATCTAAATTCCAATTCCAGCTCCACCAGCTAAATGACATTACTTCATTCCTGTGCCACAGTTTCTTCATCTAAAAGTGTGGTAAGAACACTACTAAAGGCAAGGAAAAATGAAACAGTTGTAAAGCATCAGGCTTTACATCTGCCCACCCTAGGTGTTCAATAAAGATTAGTTCCCTCCCTCCCCCCTCAAATGGAGGTAAGATAATGAAAACTGATAATTACTTAGTAGAAAAGGATCGAGTGGTCAGTCTAGCAGTTTTTTGACTGTGTACTTTCTCAGATGTTTGTTGGATTTTCTATTCCTGAAGGCAGGTATGTGGTCTTCAGAGCACCCTCCGCTATCATCTCTTAAGATGCAAATCACAGGAAAGCTATAAAGTCATTGTGATGCCCATAAATCTTTTTAGAAACAAGATGAGGCACAGGTACAAAGCCACAAATGACCAGGTAAACCCCCCAGCCATTCAGGAGGGGGGAGCCATCTTAACTTCATCTCTGCTAAGGCTCAAGGCCTGACCTCGCAAGACACTGAGAACAATTTCGAACCTTCACAGCTTTAAACAAGGGAACTCTGTGCAAGGCAGGCCTCCAGGAATGTAAAAGGTGTTACTGAGATCTTTATGCAGTAGAAAAAGGTAAAGAAATAAAGTTAAAGAAGACAGGTGAGATGCTAGCCTTGTTCAGGTGGCCAGGAACAACATTTGAAGTCAGTTACAGTGAACCAATCATCCAGAAGCAACTGGGGAGCGGGCTGGGCTTCTCATCTCAAACGGTCCCCGGGAACATAAGGGAGATGAGAAGACGGATTCATCTGTCAATGTCCCTCTGAAAGCGGGTGATCCAGGATTGAACACAATACTCTGAATCTCCTGGTGTGTCCCTGTCTTCTCAGGATCACCAATGTCTTTTTTTTTTCTTTGACCTTTTACTTTTATTACTGCAATTCAAGATCACTTGCGCGATTCTGACTGCCAAAGTCACTCTTGACTAAGATAAGCTTATTATGGTCAACTAATGCTCTCATTAAACCAAGACTTCCTTCATCTGTACTTGCCCAACTGGTTTTCTGGGCCCAAATGCAGATCTTTACAAATATGTCTCTAGCAATTAGCCTTATCAGAATTAGCATTACTATATTGGTCTCTTTTTACCTGCTTGGCCCTCGGATTTCTCATCAGTAAAACAAATCTGATAAGGTGACTTCAATGGTTTCTTCCAGCCTCAAAATACTATTTTTAGCTTTTACCAAACTCATAGGGTTAACATTTTACATTTTTACTTTTAAAACAATTTTAGTTCCACTCAGATTTTTCAAAGGACTTTCCCGGGCGCGCCCCCGCCCCCACACCCAACCACAAACAGCTAGAGATTTTTGCCTACAGGAATCACTGCGTTCGCAGGTTCGTCATACTCCAGCCATAAAACCACCTACTGAGCTTCTATTTTAGGAGAACTCAAAGCTTCTCAAAACTTCATGAACTAGAAGAGAGAAGAACTCAGTTCAAAATCTCTAATGACCAGTGTTCTTTATCCCAAGAGAGCAGAATGCAGAAATAATAGGGCCGAAAGAATTAAGAACAAGGCTTGAACTCCCATAAGCCAGAAAGCAGTACCAAGGAGAGCATGCAGACCTCAAGCAGGTACAATCGACATCTCTAATCAACACAACTATGTATGTAAATGGTATCCACAAGAATTACTAGGAAGAAAATTCTTCAGGGGCATGTGGCTGGCTCCGTCAGAGGAGCGTGACACTCGTGATCTCGAAGTCGTGAGTTCAAGCTCCACGCCGGGTGTAGAGATTACTTTTACAAATAAAACTCAAAAAAAAAAAGAATTCTTGAGATGGTTAGGAAGGAAAGAGTGGATGTGAAAATAAGTCACAATCTTCTGCAGCACACCAGCCTCTTTTAAAAAATCATCTAGGGGTGCCTGGGTGGCTCAGTCAGTTAGTTAAGTGTCCGGCTTCCACGCAGGTCATGATCTCACGGTTTGTGGGTTTGAGCCCCGCGTCAGGCTCTGTGCTGACAGCTAGCTCAGAGCCTGGAACCTGCTTCGGACTCTGTATCTCCCTGTCTCTCTGACCCTCCGCTGCTCGCGCTGTCTCTTGGTCTCTCAAAAATACAGATAGATAGATAAATAAATAAATAAATAAATAAATAAATAAATAAATAAATAAAACATCCAAAGGTGGAAACAGAGTAGTGGCCAGAACCTCTCTCCTCTCAGGATTTTAAATGAGAAAATTTGGTAAATGAGTAGAAACTGTACTAAGTCAAAAAATGGAAACCATCACATACCATTTTCCAAGTTTTCCCCGAGTGGCACTAGGAACTCAGAATTATCTTCTCTCCTTTACATTTCCATGAACACATAACACATCGTATGTTCCTCAGCAAAAGTCAAGATGTTTTCAAAAATAAACGTTAAATATGTGCAGCAATGTCCATGATACCATAAAATTTTTAAGAAACTATGTCAGTTATGCCAAAAAAATTTAAACAATGCATCCACAGACTGTGCTGCCTCAAAATACAAGTGAAACTGTATACACACCAACTTATTCTTAGGTTTTTACCTATTTTCATCTTTGATGGTCCTTGCTTCTAAAACTGTCAGAGGCCCCAAACCAGCGAAGGATCGTTCATCCACCACAAGAGATCATTAAGTCCTCTCCTCGCGGGCTGGACGCAGTCTCTCTTGCCAGTGCCCTAACTAACACTCGGCTTAATAATTATCGAGGTCTCATGCTATAGTCAAACTGTACATTTAGATTAATTAAAATCCAATACACAATATTAAAGATTGTGATGACACAGAAATCTAATCAAAATGGGAAACGCTTTGGAGAACCACGCCTTATTTTCAAACTCGTCACTTACTACTACGCCAGGAACTTAAAAGCCAAAATTGGAAATTATATAATGAACCGAGGATTATCCTATTCAAAGTCCTTTGTGAAGAGTCAACACTTCACTCCACCAAAGCTGCCATCGCTCTTTCACAAGGATCTTCAAACAGCATTAGAAACTCATTACAGATCTCTTATTTTCTTTCTTTACACAGAACAGTTTTTGACAATTTATTAATATCAATCTTTACACTGATCTTTCAAAATTTCTTTTGGGCTATTTTTAAAATCCAAAACTATCACCTGATCAAAAACCATATACTTGCCTCCAATAATTAGTATTTTCAAAAGACCTTGCCTTGATTCTTACAGAATGAGGAAAATAAGTCCTGCTTAGTATAATTCCTTAGAAGACTTTGGGACACCTGGGTGGCTCAGTTAAGCGTCCAACTTCGGCTCAGGTCATGATCTTATGGTTCATGAGTTCGAGCCCTGCGTCGGGCTCTGTGCTGCCAGCTCAGAGCCTGGAGCCTGCTTCAGATTCTGTGTCTCCCTCCCTCTCTGCCCCTCCCCCATTCATGCTCTCTCATTCTATCTCAAGAATAAATATTTAAAAAAGATTTTTGGGGGGCGCCTGGGTGGCTCAGTCGGTTGGGCGTCCAACTTCGGCTCAGGTCATGATCTCACGTTCGTGGGTTCGAGCCCCGCATCGGGCTCTGTGCTGACAGCTCAGAGCCTGGAGCCTGTTTCAGATTCTGTGTCTCCCTCTCATCTCTGATCCTCCCCTGCTCATGCCATCTCTCTTTGTCTCTCAAAAATAAATAAAAAACAGGAAAAAAAAGTTTAAGAAAAAAGATCTTTTAAGATTCTCTAAAAATAATAAGTGACCATAGTTTGATACTCCCATAATTAAAAGAAATCAAAGTTTTTACCTTATATAATTTAAACATGCCTAGTAAAGTATCATTTATAACTAGGCTTTTCTTTATAGATATTGTAAAGGTAATCCCAATAAAAATAAACAATGAACTTGAGTACATAATGTACCATATGCAAGCAGTTCACTGGTATCCTGGCCATGCAATGTGCCATAACTAATAAGGGGTTAACATCATATTAATTAAAAATACTGTTTTAATAAAGTGTTAATAAGTGTTTTCAGTCACCCATTTTACTTCAGAGCTGAGTTAGTATCTGTGTTACTGAGACAGATTTGCCACCAATATTAAGAAATTATACGTTAACACCAAATTCTACCAATAACGAAGCTCGGGCAGACTTTTTCCTAAATTTAGAATCGTGCACTGGGATGTACTGAGAAGGAAGCGAGGAAGGTTTGGGTTGATTAGGTTAGGTTTAGTTGATTATGTTAGCTTAGCTTAGGTCAAGGTGGGATTAAGAACAGTAAGTTTTTATTAAGCTGCTCTACTAGAAAAGAACTTTGTTCAAATTGTCAAAGGAGTTAAGTCCACACTAAGCCAATTACACTTCCATACAGAAGAGTCAAAATGGCGCATAACCTGAAAATTGAAAACAGTACTTCCCTATTGCAAGTTCTTTCTCCTCTAAGACCCTCCTCATGGAACCCCAACTGTTCCCGAGCTAACTCCTCCCCATCCTCCAGAACGTGGTACAGAAACACCACCACCTTCAGGAAACAATCCCCTGATTCTCTCGGGCCATGCTGAACCGGACTTTCACCTCCGCACTTTCCAGAGCACACCGTCAAACCTCTTAACGGATCTCTGCCATACTGTAACTGCAGGCCAGCTAGGGGGGTCTCTCCTACTAAAATGTAAGTTCCTTGGGCATGAGAGGAGGTCCTAAAAATGTATGACCCCAGGGCCACACACACTGCTTGGTACCTAGCGATTATTCAAATGACCACGGATAAATCACTTGCAGATGGAGATTATGAAGAGCGCCCACCATCACGTGCATTTCTATCAATCTTGGGGGGCAATGGGGACAGTGATGTGACTAACACAAATGTTCTTAAAGATGGGGGAATGCACGCACGCTAAAAAATTAGCAACTTGAAAAATGAACTCTTACTCAGAAATTTTAGAACAATAAAAAGCCTCTAAGATAAAACAGTCCCTCTGTTAACCTTCCTGGACCTGTGAGTTTGTAAAGCATCAGCAGAGGAAGAAGTATCCTTGCCTCTTCCATTACACTGTCGAAGTCTTGACGAAAGTGAACATTAGGTTGGAAGACAGGCAAAAAGAAGGGAAAACAAGAACATGAGCATAAACACACACTCCTCCATCAAAGTATATGCCTCCAGGCACCTGGGTGGCTCAGTGAGTTAAGCGCCTGACTCCTGATTTCGGCTCAGGTCACGATCTCACGGTTTGTGAGGTTGAGCCCTGCGTTGGGCTCTCTGCTGAAAGCATGGAGCCTGATTAGGATTCTCTCTCTCCCTCCCTCTCTCTCTCAAAATAAATAAGTAAATAAACTTTTAAAAAAAAAATCTGTGTGTGTGTGTGTGTGTGTGTACACACGTATGCATGCTACTCTCTTGCAACTTCTCCAGCCAAATGCTGCTCTTTTGACACTGGCAGAAAATGCCAAGTACTCCCTGCCATTCATTCCACTTCCTGTGTTCTCGTTTATGTCCCATTCGTGTCTTTCTCAAAAATGCCCTCAGAGGCAGGGAGGACCTCTCCATCAAGATGATGGCAGACAGGGAGAATTATTCAGCTGCAAGGGGCAGGGAGTAAGAGACCCATTACAGCTGCTCCAGAAGTTCAGATGGGCAGATAAGTCTCCAACTATTTTTAGTGGAGCTCTGCCCAGCCTCCCAGAGACACCAGAACGCCACAAGCACCCCAATGCAGTCTAAAGCTAACAGTCCCCCTGACTTGATCCCAATTCTGTGTGTGCCATGGACAGTTCTGACACTCAGATTTCACAATATACTTTTCCTGAGACTGTGTCACCATTTTTTTAAAACTTGAGAGTCCATACAAACATAATTAAAATTAATTATTGCTTGGATTACTGAGTCATTGTCCACCTGGACCTTCTTTCATGAGATCCTCCTGGACATGGTTCAGACTTCCAAATAATTCAAGTTCCCTAATCGATAAAACTGGTAAAGGCCAAAACTCCTTTAAATGGAGTATTCTAATTTTTTAGCTGTGGTCCTTTTAAAATTGTTTTCAAAGTTGAAGAGAATAGTGAACAGAGAAATCCTTTTTTTATACCTCAGTTCCTCTGGCCTACAATCCCACGCCATTCAGATAACCTCTCTCACATAAAATGGCCAGCTCTGGACCCCCTTCAAAATGTATCTCTAGTCCCTAAAGTCTTATTTGCAAGCACGTTTTCTGGCATCATATTCTCATAAAACAACATACTCTTCTTCCAGATCTCAGGAGGTAAGTTCTATGTATCAACTTCCAACCTGTATTTGTCTTTTCTGTCTCAGGATACAGTCAACTGATTGCTTAAGAAACAACTAGGCAGTGGTCTTCGCACGGAACTAAAAACAAAAACAACAAAAAAAGTAATCCTGTCCCCACTGTGTCAAGCAGGAAAAGTAGCAGACAACTGTGCCCCAAGTCCTGACTTCTTCTGTTCTGCAGATCATCATAAAAATAAAGTGACAAGATCTTAGGCTGCCACTGCTCTGTCAGAGCACTGTTTCAGGGACCAGACACTCTTAAGGCATCTAGAGAACACAAGAGTATGAAAAGTCTGTCTTCTTTCGCCCTCCCTCTTCACTCTTTGCAACCACAGGCAGAAAGTCGCCGCCAAACGTCCCCTTTCACTGCCCTACTTACCCTTCGACAGGGACACGCGACAACAGAAAACAGGAGAGATGTACACGTTTGTTACTACTGACAAAAGGCATGTGTCTTCAAGAGCTTTAAATTTCTTGAAATAACAAATGCTGGTTAACCAATGATTGCATTCTGTTTTCTCTAGCTCCTTACCAAAAACAAAAATCACTAAACTTGGAAAAATAGTACTCTCCTCTCCCAACCAACCCAAAGAAACTAGAAGGCCAACAAATCTTAGATGATTAGGCAACGATATTTCCTTTTTTTTTTTCTTTTTTGCAACCAAGCAATTCTACACATAATGATATCCAGTTCAATTCTGACATACAATCATACTGTTGGTGATGCTATGTGTATAAAAAGCTTGGTCAAAAATGCAGATCAAGTTCAGCAATATCATCAATGGGTCTTTATCAGAAATAGAAATGTGGCAACATAATGGGAAGTCACAGACTGTCAGCAGAAGAAGATTCTATAAACTTACTACGCGACTGTCACAATTCAACCCGCACCATACAATAGTTCTTAAAAATGCACACAAAGAAGTCAGTAGAACACTAGTTAGAAAAGTGCTTTTCTGAAATTCTATAATGCTACGGAATGAAGTTTGTAAGTAAAGCTAACACTGTTTTCATAGTGAAATGTCCTCAAGAGTTTGACTCTTCTCATCATCCCCTAATTTTTTTTCTCGAGCCCAATCAGATGAAAAAAAAAAATACCTTTCTGGAAACAACTGTTCTAAATTAATCCTTGCAGGTAAGATACCTGAGCCAAAGGGCCCATTTCTTATTTTAATCCCTAAACAAATATACAAAGCCCGGCACACAGCAGACACTAACAGTAGACTGCTGAATTTAATAATCTACCTTACACCCCTGTATACACTATTTCAGTTGTTCCCCCTTTGTGCTTAAAAGTGGTCTTAGCTGGGGCGCCTGGGTGGCTGAGTTGGTTAAGTGTCCAACTTCAGTTCAGATCATGATCTCACAGCTTGTTGAATTCAAGTCCTGCATCAGGCTCACTGCTGTCAGCCCACAGCCTGCTTTGGATCCTCTGTCCCCCCCTCCCCCTTTCTCTGCCCCTCCCTTGTTGGTACTCTCTCATTCTTAAAAATAAAAAAACATTTAAAAAAAAAACAAAGAAAAAGAAAGCAAGCAAGAAAGAAAAAAAGAGAAAAAGAAAAACAAAAAACTGGTCTTGGTGAAGGCAGACTTTACTATTTTTTAATGCATTTTTAAACTCATTTATTTTTATTAAATAATCTCTGTGCCCAAGATGGGGCTCAAACTCACAACCCCGAGATCAAGAATCACATGCTCCACTGACTGAGCCAGCTAGGCATTCAATTCTTGATCTCGGCTCAGCTCGTGATCTCAGGGTCAGGAGTTCAAGCCCCACATTGGCTCCACACTGGGCATGAAGCCTATTTTAAAAAGCAAACAAACAGTGGCTCAGTTGGTTAAGCTTCTGGCTTCGGCTCAGGTCATGATCTCACAGTTCGTGGGTTCGAGCCCCACCTCAGGCTCTGTGCTGACAGCTAGCTCAGAGCCTGGAGCCTGCTTCAGATTCTATGTGTCCCTCTCTCTCTGACTCTCCCCTGCTCGTGCTCTCTCTCTGTCTCTCAAAAATAAATAAAAAACATTAAAAAAAATTTTTTTAAACAAACAAAAGATAACTGTGTGACTACATTCCTTACAACCTTTAGACTTAGTGCAATTATTTGCCTTTTAAATACTATTTGACTATTTTATTTTAACCCACATCATCTACTACTGTGCAGAGATGAATTTCTAAATACGGGAAAGACAACCAGTTATCTGTATTTCTGTATGGCTACGATGCCACTTTCTAACGAGTGATTTTATTAAACTAGCCAATGTTGTGACTGTATACTGTAAGCTTAATCATTAAAAAACCTGCAAAAGCTAGGTTGCTGGTGAGGTGCTGGTTCTTCAGCACGTGTGTTCAAGAGAAGCAGACGGAATAGTGGCAGTGGCGCGGGCACAAGACCACAGGAGCCAACGCAGAAGCCGCCAGTCACCTGAGGGCACAGACCCTGGAAAGCAGCTGGTCCCACCTGAGACATGCTGACCACGTAGACTACACACTGACCGAAGAACTCACAGAATCAAAGTTTGTATTAAGTTTGGGGGCCCCTGGGTGGCTCAGCTGGCTAAGCATCCGACCTCAGCTCAGGTCATGATCTCATGGTTTGTGGGTTCAAGCCCCGCGTCAGGCCCTGTGCTGACAGCTCAGAGCCTGGAGCCTGCTTCCAATTCTGTGTCTCCCTCTCTCTGACCCTCCCCTGCTTGTGCTGTCTCTCAAAAATAAATAAAAGACATTTTTTAAAAAAATTTTTAAAGAAAATTAAAAAAAAATTTTTTTTTGATTTATTTATTTTTGAGAGACAGAAAGTCAGAGCATGAGCAGAGGAGGGGCAGAGAAAGAGAGGGAGACAGAGTCCAAAGCAGGCCTTGAACTTACAGATTGTGAGATCATGACCTAAGCCGAAGTCGGACGCAAAACCGACTGAGCCACCCAGGCGCCCCCTAGAAAATCTGACACTATGTATGTGGCTCACAATATACGCAGCAGCCAGTGCTGGGCTAGAGCCCCAGGCCTGGTTCGACGCCCAGCACCGGTAATTCACTTGGCTGGCTTTGAGCAGGTGATTAGTGTCTGGGCCCCTCTCCCCACCTGTAAAACCAGGATAAAGAATGGCACCTTCTCTGGGTCGCGGTGAGGATTAACGAGCACCCAGGACATAATGGCTGGAACTCAGTAAAAGATAGTCATTTTTAATCAGCAAGGAAAGGATTACAAAGCGCCAATGATGCTACTGTTCCCCAGATAAGTACCTAAAAAGTTAGCCAATGGGGAAGTGATGGATTGTTAAACAATGTATGACCTGTCAATATACTACATCTCCCTCCCTGACAGTAACCCTGAAGGCACTGATTAACCCCACCTGACAACACCAACCAACACTCCAAAACCACATTTCAGTGATTTCTGGTCTATTTTTACATAAAATAATATTTTCTAACTTAATGATCTATTGTCTGAATGCTGTTTCAAGAGTATTAAGAAGGATCACATCAAAGAGACTCACTGGGCCATACCAAGCCATTTTAAACTAAGACAAAGAAAAAGCAGCAACCCAAAATCCCTCCCCAAAAATGAGGTTCCTAAAATCTCCGGGTAAAAACCACTGGGAGCTCACCTGGCGTGCATTTTAATATTTCCAAAAGCAATCTAGAACTCAGTGACCCGCAATCAGCGAGAAATGAAAAGCAAAAAAGACGTTACCTTTTGTTGAAAGTGGACAGCAAGCTTATAAGGGAACGTTTACTACAAAAACCAGTTGTTCGAGTTAAGCACAGATATTCTACTGAGGAAGGAACGGTGGAAGACAGTTAAACTGACTGGCAAATAAAATTCCATATTTCATGCTGAAACAGAGCACACGTCTACCCCTCTAACAACCCGTCCACCACCAAAGATACCGGATGGCAACTCTGCAAGCATGTGACCCTCACGGTCAGGCCATCTTTCCTATTACCTACAATTTTGAGGGAGCACAAGTGTAAAATTTACTAAAATGCCTGAAATTTACTCTCTTTTAATGGAGGAGGAGGAACATCAACTGGAGTGAACAGACAGGGTTTCAGATGGGTCCGGTCTCAGCAGAATGACCCTGACGCCATCTCTGACATTCAAACATACACTACAATTCCCCATAATCGTAACACATGGGATGCGATGCTTCATAGGTCCTGCAAATTAAAGCAAATTGCCCAACTTCTCTCAAATTTCCTCTTTCCACTAAAAACTAACTGGCGACAGAAGAAAGTAAACACCCTGGACACTCATTGACCACAGGAGTCCCAAAGTTACCGTGGCTACCAGTCATGCCCCTGGGCACACCAGGGAGAAGCATACGGTATGACTCTGCATTAATGAGATGGAGGGCTTCCAAAGTGGCTTGACAACAGGACGGGGAATAAACCGAATGAACGAAATGGCACCAGCCTACCACAGTACCTGGTTACGCGCAGCTGAGTCTTGAACCAAATGCTATTCAGGCAACTCACAAAGTCTGCTCCCCAGCCCAGCCCCCACCCCCACCAAATTTGGAGGTAGGAGCACCCACAGATCCTCTAACTCCTTCCCCATGCACGGAGCTAACAGCTGAACAGAAACCACACAATGACTAGAGCTGTCCACACTGGCTCCTAAGAGTCCACTTGGAGAAGCACGCAGTCCAGGAAGTCTGAGTTACAAAAGGGTAACCCCGTCCTTCTCCTCTTGGAGGCTATCAAGGTTTTAGGATGTCCTTTCACCTACTCCCCTCCCAAGCCCTCAAAGCTGCCCTGTCATCCGCTCCCACCTCCCTTTGCCAAATCCCTCTACTGCCATTTGCTCTTCCGACTCATTCTTCTGTTTACAAACTGCCTGGCCCCCGGGCTTCGGTCAAGGGCGCTAGGCGCAAACCGCCTGTCGCTCTAGAAGCTAATGATCAGTGTGCACAGATCTGACATTAAAACGTCACTTCTTCCAGAAATTCCTCAGGAGGCCAGAAAAATTACCAATTTCTGGAGTAACCTGACTACCAGCCCAAGCCTAACACTAAAAGTCAGGAAGCAAAACCCTCCAGCCCCTAAGAACCCAGCTCAAAAAGCTCGCACGGCACCCTTCACCACACTCAGGCTTCACGCCCCACCCCCGTCACAGAGCTGCAAGGCCCCATAACACAAGCCCAGAATCCACTTCAGAGAACAGAGCGCTAACCTACTCCCAGACCATTTTTGTCACGTCCAGTCACATACTTCCCAAATACAATGGGTAGGCTAACAGAAAAAGTCTCCAGCAAAGGCCAACCGTCTCAGGCCAGCCTCCCAATGTGTCATGTGCTCAAAGACAGACACTGAAGAAGAACCAAGAAATTAACCATTCATCTTAGCAGTGCATTCACCAAGAAAAGGCATCTTGCCCTAAGAATTCACAAACGTGCAGTCCACCAACTTGCTTACCTGCCTCTGGAGGCTCTGTCTTTCCAGATGACGAAATAAAGAACCTTCCATACCTCTGTACTAACAGTGTATTCCGTCTTTATTCTACGTAGCATCACCTAACAGCTCACAACTCACCTGTTATTTACCTATGGCAATCTTTTTTGCTATTGGTCGTTAGAATAAAAAGCTATTGACCATCTCGTGGTAACAAAAGCATGATGATCATATTGTTCCTCTGTGTTTTTAATGTGCAACTATTCAAGAATTCTCCTTTTGTTTTCCTGCATTTTAAAACTCCTTCAAGCAATTCGCTATTCACTTCCACCACAAAATGCAGTCTTAGAAGTGAATGGACAGTCTTTACAACCAGTTTAAAGTCACCCCCTGTCAAAGCCTATTTACATAACACAAATCCAAAAGGCCAGGTCCAACCATAAAATGTCCACAAAGGGCTGAGTGAAAGACAGACTGCGGCTGAAGGCACAGGATGAATGTCCGAGAGAAATCCAGGAGTAAAGCTGGAGTTAATCAAGATCAAAATAAACAAGAATTATACCTCCTTTCTCTGCTTTTCAGGCTAAAATAGGTACCCCTTATTTCCACTGCCCCTGAGGTGGTAAAAAAGCAAGATAATGTTTAATGATTATAATTACACTCTTTAATAAAGAGGGATAATTTATAATACAATGATACTCGTGGAATTAATTTCAAAACACACTTACCAGGACAATCCTAAGGCAAGGGGCCTGCCTAGGGAGCGGAAAGGCGAGCTGCACAGGCCCGTGGGGCACCGTGACGACAGACCCTGGCGAGGCTCTCTGGTCAGCTGACCCAACAAGCAGGGACCGTGCTCTGCAGGAGGTCCCAACCCAGAGGGACTGACAACACCACGGCCACTCACAGCATCTGGGCACGAAACCGTGCAACGCACCGATGTGCGGGGTCCCCTTCTCTCAATCTCTCAGTCTGTGCTTTCACACAGCCCACCCCCCCTCCCATCACGACACGCTCACCTGACTTCACCTCCAGGCCCATTTCCCTTTCTCCTGATGGGAAAATTCCTTTCTCATCCAAAACACTTTCAGACCATCTCGGCTTTCCGTGTCTCTGAATGAAATCCAAGAGGGCTGCTAATGCAAGCAGTGGCCCTGAACAAAAGCCATCCTGCCAACCTCTACATTTACATACTAACCACTACTGACCGGTTAGAAATTAAGCCTATGGACTTCCAGGCAGGATCTGTTCTAAAGTGCTGCAAACCTTCTGGGGACCTGGTTCCGCAAACAGTACAAGCCTGGAGCCGGTGTTTAAAAGCAAACCCGAGCAGGACCTGCAGCCGCTGCTCGAGCCCTGCATGGGCAATCTTTAGATAACGTACTTTTGTTCTAACGACTGATCTGCAGTGGAGATACAGTGCTGATTTATAAGAATTAGAGGAAATAATGTAGGGACTTTGCTTGGCACGAGGCCAGACACATATTAAGTACCCAATAACTCAGTATAATACAAATAGAAACGAATCATTTCTTTCCCCCGCATTGCTCCTCTAAAGATTTTCAAATAAACCAGAAATGACGGTATTTCCTCAGCTTATTTCAGTCCACTGTAACCGACCATCATGGTTTCAAGCCTCTTAGTTTTCTGAGACTCCTCTTTACTTTTAAATTTTAAGGATCCTAAAAGCTTTTATTTATGTGGGTCTTTACTGAATTATTGTATCAGATTAAAACCAAGAAACTTAGACCTCATGGTTGAGCACCCCGAAGTGGGCTCAGTGCTGAGAGCAGAGTGTGCGCTCTCTCTCCCTCTCTCTGCCACCTTCCCGCTTGCACTCGCTCACTCACAATGAAAAAATAAACTTAAAAAAATAACATTTTTTAATGTTTTTATTTATTTTTGAAAGCAAGAGAGAGAGTGCGAGCAGGGGAGGGTCAGAGAGAGAGGGAGATACAGAATCTGAAGCAGGCTCCAGGCTCTGAGCTAGCTGTCAGCACAGAGCCTGACGCGGGGCTCGAACCCATGAACTGTGAGATCTTGACCTGAGCCGAAGCTGGAGACTTAACCGAATGAGCCACCCAGACACCCCAAAATAACATATTTTTAGGGGAGTGTGGATGGCTCAGTTGGGTAAGCATCCGACTTCAGCTATGTCATGATCTTGAGGTTCACGAGTTCAAGCCCCGTGTCGGGCTCTGTGCTGACAGCTTGGAGTCTGGAGCCTGCTTTGGATTCTGTGTGTCACTCTCTCTCTGCCCCTCTCCTGTTCATGTTCTGTCTTTTTTTAAAAAATAACATTTAATTAAAAATAATTATATTTTGGGGCACCTGGGTGGCTCAGTCAGTTAAGTGGCTGACTTCGGCTCAGGTCATGATCTCATAGTTGGTGAGTTCGAGCCCCGCATCAGGCTCTGTGCTGACGGCTCAGAGCCTGGAGCCTACTTCAGATTTTGTGTCTCCCTCTCTCTCTGCCCCTCCCCCACTGTGCTCTGACTCTCTCTCTCTCTCTCAAAAATAAATAAACATTAAAAAATTTTTAATTAATAATAATTATATTTTCTGAACAAAACAGAGGTTTCATGAGAAAGTGCCATTGTTTTACATCTTCACAAATCTCTGTAATATATGGCTTAACAGGATACAATTGGCAGTTTCAGATCTGCTTCTGCATTCAAACTACTATTACATACAATGTTTTGGCTGAAGTACATAAAAAAACTTCAGCCTCAGATACACGGCTGGAAAAGGAAGGGGTATTTCAACAGCCTTTTCAAATAATTGCTAATACTCTTCTCTATACTATACTTGACAAGAGATAGTTTCTTATAAGGTTAGCTGTGACACAAATTCTGAACCCACAGCAAGGGCTCTATTGTACGCCGTGACATTAAAAGTCAGTGGTCTGTCTCCCCCTTTGAATGATCTCCTACCCACGCGTGATTTAGCCACGTCATATACTGATCACCTGAAAACTACGGGTTCTCTGACGCACACAGATCTGGCACATGTTGACACCTTCATCACACAGCATTAAAAACTGCACGTGTGCGGCTCCTGGCTGCCTCAGTTGGTGGAACATGCGACTCGTGATCTCCGGGTTCTAAATCTGAGCCCCAGGTTGGGTGTAGATGCTACTCAAAAATAAAACCTTTAAAAAAAAAAAAGCGTATTTCTTAATGCCATTACCAAATTCACGAGGAAGTGTTTACACACTGGGAAGCCATCAAGTTCATGGTGGCAAATACAAGTTTTCCACATTTCTGATTTTTACTTCAAAGCCCGGTTTTTATCACTGGCAACAAATACTGCCCATTGTTTTCCTTGAAGTAACAAGCTTGCTTTTATTCATGTTCAAGAAACTGCCAAATACCCACGTCTGAATAAGCACACTTTGTCAAGTAAAACTGATGCTCCAAAGAAGTAAAAAATTAAAAAATAAAGGCAGTTGGTTCACCTCCCAAGTCAAACGACCGCTTCAGGGCTTTTCCTCACGACAGCGGAGACACTCATGGGTACAGAAGAGCTGTGGGCTTACTTCCTTCTTTGTCACACAGACCCTCAAAAAAATGGCTACTTGAAGACTGAGATCTGGGGTGCCTGGGTGTCACAGTCAATGAAGCCTAAGACTCTTGATTTTGGTTCGGGTTACGATCTCACAGTTTGTGGGTTCAAGCCGCGCATCAGGTACCGTGCTGACAGTGTGCTGACAGTGTGGAGTCTGCTCGGGATCCCCTCTCCTCCCTCTCTCTGCCCCTCCCCAACTTGCACACTCCCCCTTCCAAAATAAATCAACTTTTTTTTTAAAGACTGAGATTTAATAAAATTAATAGTTTTTACTGTTTCTTCGAGAACATTAAGTAAAATCGACACTATTTTTCACTCAGAGCACGTGGCTGTATACCATGATGACTTGAGTCCAGTTTGGTGCCACCGTCTTGATTCACGCTAAGACATCAGCGGTTTCACCCAGGCTGCTTCAGTACAAATGTCTGCTCAGTATAAAAGGGTAAATATTATTTTAATATTATTATGCAAATAGTGCTGGCTACACACACCACCCCAAAGGTCTCAGGAATCTTCAAGGGTCGTCCGTGGATTACACTTTGAGAACCAATGTTATAAATCATGAATAGCTATCAACTACCTATGTACATGAGATGGTACAGAGTATAAGATACGGTTACTACCTCCAGAACTAAGACGGACGGGACCTACACACACGCGCGCGCAAAAAACCTCACCACAATAAGCAATTACAACCACTGCCCAATGAAACAGCACAGAAAATAAATGCTACAGTCTTTCTAAGGAAGGGAGATGATCCCTTGGGTTGGAGCAGCTAGTGAAGGACTCAGGGGGAATGGATTTGAGTGGGGCTCTGAATGAGGCAGGGGGAGGGCAGGGCGTGGGCTCGGGGACGCTCAGGGCACAGTGAGAAAATCTGGAGAGTCACAGAGAGCAATGTCCCAGCTGCCAGCCACCTTAGTCCAGCACCGGAAAAGTCAAATGCCTTGACCAAGGACACCAACAGAGCAGTGACCTGGGAAGTAAAAGGCTGGAAAGGAAGGCTATAAGGTCAAGGTGAAAGAAGTCTGACTGCCAGGCTTAGAGGAGTCAGAACTTGACCCTGGAAACATCACAAAGCCCCCGAAAGAGGTTCAGTTTGAATTTCCAAGGTTTTCTGGAAAGGCCAATCTGAACTGTGTTCAAGAAGAAGAAAAGTAAGCGGAATCTGAAGCAGATGGCCGACTTAGAAGTTGGTGCCATGAGCCAGGGGAAAGTTAAGAGGCCGGGGCATGAGCAGACCTCAAGACAACCACGACAGTAAAGGGACGGCCACAGAAGACGGATGACAGGACCTGGTCTGAACGGGACAGCTGGTGATGAGTGACTAGTCCAGGAAAAGAATGGGCATGATGCTGATTCTAATAATCACAGTGAGGGGCCACAGAAAGGGAAAGGACCCGATGCCACAAACACTGGGTCAGTAACCCACACTAGTGGGTAAAGTCCCAGAAAGAGAGAAGTACTCGGGCTTTAAGTTACGACTCAGATGTCACGCCCCTCATCTGTGTTCCTTACACCTTCGTATGTCTCACTGCCGCAACAGAAAATTCCATCTCTCTCAGTATACCCCAAAGTTACCTGCGCATTCCTAGCGGCTGACTCCATTCACTGTGCTGAAACATTTATGTTCAGTGAGCTAATACTACTTGTACCTGTAATTGGCATAACATCTATTCTCTTTGTTTTGCAAGCAAGATGCTTATCCTCCAGAAATGAGCCTTCAGCAAACTGGGACTGTGCATTACTCTCTCTCGGTTCTTCCAAGGCCTGACTTCAAATACACTGTTTCGAATGACAGCTAAATAAAATCCCAGGAATAATCTGCCCCCAGGAAACGAAAATCGAGTTAGCTTCATGCTTGCACACTCTTCCTTCAAAGCCTCCAAGCTCTGCTTACACAAGACGTTGATTCTGAAATTTAGCTGCATTTACAAAAATTAGCTGAAAAAAACCCACAGATGCACACAACTCATTAGAGCACTAAATAATTCACGAATCCTAAAACTGGAACAAACCAACCTCATACTAACTCATTTCTTAATAGGAACTTATGCTGGGAAGGTCAGGACCTGCTGTGTGTGTCTTTCCCCTTCTCCCGAAGACCCCTACCATGATCCACACTGTAAAAAATTCTTCTGTCCTAGCTACAACTACAGATGAAATCTAGTAACCTGCTATCCAAAGTAGGTATGGTTTTTCCATTTTAAACACAGGACTGCTACAGCTCCAAAAAAAAAAAAAAAAAAAAAGCTCAGTATCTAGTCCAAGATCACAAGAACTAGTTAGTTAAAAGCGAGCAAGGCAAACCCACATTCATGAAACCATGCAGAGCGGTGGGGATCTCAGTCAGATCCATTCACCTCAACGTAAAGCGCACGAACAGAAACAAAGGAGTCCCTCCGCTGTCACAGCACGGAGCCACAGTGTCAACGGCAGATCCCAGAGTTTATCCAGACGCTCTCCTTGGTAGCTGAAGACTATTTTACAAACCCTGTCATCTCCAACCTGCAGTCCTTTCTCCAAAATCCTTCACTTGGTTCTAATGGCTATTCTGTTAGCAAAATGTAGAACTCCTTGCAATTAACAACAAAAAGGACCCTGGCTTAGCAGTGAGAATGATTTGGCTCATGTTCTGAATCCTGCTTGTACCTGCCATGGAGCTTAATACAAGTACCCTAGCTTCTCCAAACCTCAGCTTTCCTTAACTGAAACACAGATAAAATGAATAAAGTCAACAAACACTGAATAAAGGGAATAAACATTGAGTGAGTTAGGCACTCAATAAACCTGAAGTTTCCTTCATCCTACCCCAACTTCACCAGAATTTTGTCTCTGATTTCAGCATTCACACTACATCAGAATTCCAGTAACTTACCTGGTCCTCTGTAAAATCAGGATGAGATCTTAGAACTCTGGTCAAACCCACTTGTTCAGTGGACACAAAGTTCACAACCAAAGTTAGCTGGTAGTCGCCAAACAGGACTAGAATCTTGAGTGTTCTTAACTACTCAATTCAGAACTCTAAATCAGAGGCACAAAGACTCTCTGTAGAGAAAACAAAACATCCGGACAAAGTCTGAATTGGTACCTCTGACCCATACATTCAGAAGCCCTAGACTTATCCCATACATTACATTAAGAAACCTTACAGTAACTCTCTAAGGAAACACAAAACAGACTTTGCATGACGGTAGAGAAGACTCATCGGTGGGTCACTGTGTCCCAGGAACACAGCGTTGTAGATACAGTCCAAAGAGAAGAGTAAAAAAAAAAGAAAAAAGTAATTGCCATGTACGGCGCTTCTACATCACTCGGCCTAAGACGGCTGAGAATACACAAACACAGAGATAATAACAAGAAGGAGGCAAATGCAGGCAAGGAAAGCAGAAGACCTTTAAAGATAACTAAGAATTTATTAAACAGAAAAGCAAAGTAAGGGGCACCTGGGTGGCTCAGTCAGTTAAGCAGCTCAGGTCATGATCTCACAGCTCATGAGTTCGAGCCCCACGTTGGGCTCTGTGCTGACAGCTCAAAACCTGGAGCCTGCTTCTGATTCTATGTCTCCCTCTCTCTCTGTTCCTTCCCTGCTCATGCTCTCTCTCTTTCTCTCTCAAAAATAAACAAACATTAAAAAAAGAAAAAAAGCAAACTAATCACCAACTGGCTTTTCAACACAGCCACCATCTAACAAGCACTTAATCGGGAAATACTACGAGTCTCTAACACATGCTTGGAACCAGGGAAAGGCAGGACACCAGCCCAGTACAGGGAAGAAGACATTAACGTAGAAGGTTACAATATAGGATAGAAAGCGGTGTGCCAAAAAGGCGTGAGAAGTCAGAGAGATTATATCCAACTGTAAGAAGGAAGCAGAGTTAACGTAGGAAATTTCTCAACTTTGGTTCAGGTCATGATCTTCCGTTTCGTGGGTTCAAGCCTTGCATCGAGCTCTGCTCTAACAATGCGGAGCCCGCTTGGGATTCTCCCTCTCTCCCTCTCTCTCTGCCCCTCCCTCCGTCAGGCGCTCGCGCGCGCGCTCTCTCTCTCTCTCTCTCTCTCTCTCAAAATAAGTAAGCTTAAAAGAAAAAGAAGTATCTTTCAAGGCTCATAGCAAAAGCTACATCAAATTTGGACATGCAGAGATGAGAAAAAATATTCTGTGTGTCCCGGAGCCCATTATCAGCACTATTATACAAACTGACGGATACATGTTTCTCACACGCATGCACGGGCCAGGGCACAGGCCGGATGTACAGCTGCATGTGGCCAGAAAACAGCCTTTAAGGCATGTCCGCACTTAACTGTGGCAAGCCTCCCTTACATTTTACTCTGTGGACAGTGAGGGCAGTGATACGACCACAGCTGTGCTTCTGGAAGAATAAACTGACAGAACATGATGGATAACAGCTGTAGAGAAACTGCCACTCAATATATACAACTGACCCTTGAACAAAGTGGGGGTTAACGGTGCCGACCTCCAGTCAAAAATCCACTTTAACTTTGGACTCTTCAAAGACCTAACTACTAATAGTTGACCAGAAGCCTTACCAGTTAACAGTTAATGAATACATATTTTATATGTCATATATATTACATTCTATATTCTTAGAATAAAGCTAGAGATGGGGCGCCTGGGTGGCTCAGTCGGTTAAATGTCCGGCTTCAGCTCAGGTCATAATCTCACAGTTCGTGGGTTCGAGCCCCACATCGGGTTCTGTGCTGACAGCTAGCTCAGAGCCTGGACCCTGCTCCAGATTCTGTGTCTCCCTCTCTCTCTGACCCTCCCCTGCTAGCGCTGTCTCTGTCTCTCAAAAATAAATAAAAAACATTAAAAAAAGAAAAGAATAAAGCTAGAGAAGAGAACGTATTAAGAAAGTCATAAGGAATAGAAAATACATTCATAGCACTGTATTGTATTCATCAAAGAAAATCCACAATATAAGTAGACACACAGAAGTCAAACCCCTGTTGTTCAAGGGTCAATTGTATTTGTAATATCACTGAGCTTATCTGCATCCAAAGTAACTTTGCTCTGTTCGTGGTCAACCCCTCTCCTTAGCGGTTCATTACACTAATGGTTAATGATGATGCACGTAGTAACATCAGGACAGACTCGGTTATACAATGAAAACAAATGACTAGTAGCTGTGAGAGGCAGATCACAGTGAAGTTTACTTCTCACTCACCCAAGATCACCATGTCTCCAGGCTACACTCTAGGGCAGCTGTCCTCCAAGCAAGGATTCAACCTGCTTTAATCATACGGTAGGATCACAACAGTGGGAGCACCAGGGGACGGATGGGGGGAGGCGCTTTACATTGAGTTTAAATGCTTCTACCCAAAAGTAACACCTTTCTGCTCACATTTCATTGGACAGAGAAAGTCACAGGACATGTGCCTTGAAAAGGAAATGGACCCTCCACATGTGTAAGAAAAGACAAGTGGAAACCTGCCAAGCAGTGCCAACGCCCATCACCATTGGCCCTGACGTCTTCCACAACGCCCAGTAATCAACCACTACGTTTGGAAGAAAACACATGCCCAGTTTCTCTGCAATTTGGTAACCTGTTCTTGAAGCATTACAACTGTCACCACATTTCCATACAGCCTTACAAGTGTCATGAATCTCACGAGGACTTGGAAACAACCGAATCCATGTATCTTCACTAACGCTAAAGAATGTAGCATCATCTGTGGTGGGTTGTTTTGTTTGTTGTGTTTTGCTTTGTTAGCTTTTATATCTACTATTCTTTTAGGAACAGTTTCTAAGCTACTGAAAAACCATACAGACTATCCAACTTGGTCTAACCTGATAAATTCTCATTTAATCCATATTTATAAAGGCATAAGGGATAAGGAAGATATATGAAGTTTGATCAAATCGCTTCTGTCTTATTAGGATTCTTTGGCAGCGGAGTGCCTGCCCTGGGTGGCTCAGGCACTTAGACGGCCAACTCTCGGTTTCAGCTGAGTCATGATCTGTCACAGTTCATTAGTTCAAGCCCCAGGTCAAGCTCTGGGCTGACGGCACACAGCCTGCCCCCATGGGATTCTCTCTCTCCCTCTCACTCTCTGCCCCTCCCCCCACCTCAAAAATAAATAAGTAAACTTAAAAAAAAGTACTTGGCATAACCCAAGCAATTAAGAACAATGAAAGTTGCCCATTACTTGCATGACCAGATTTAATTAATGAGAAACATGAGTAATAATGATGCTATTAGTAATTTCTTCAAGCTACAAATCTATACATTTAGGAGCAAGCAAACAGAATAAAGAACACACACATTTTGGGAATACAGTCCTAGTTTCAAACCCCAGCTCTCTCCCCCTACTGGTGGGACGTCAGCCAAGGACAGAATCTCTGTGAGCCTCCATTTCCTCATCTACAGAACAGTAAATTCCAGCGACTTCACAAAACCATCCCCAGATTAAACAAGACATCTTACATAAAATGCTACAGGGAAGATATTTTTTAAAGTGGCAGATAGTCTATGTTTGATAAGCAAGGAATATGGGTTTCCTTTACCTTTTTACTAGAATTCCCCAAGTTGGGAGCAGGAAAACGGGCTTTAATTAATTACCGCTTAGTTGAAAATATCTCATGAGCAGTTGACATCAGGACATAGGCAGGCAGAGACCACAATTATCTACTGTACTACTCACTTACTCGGTAACTGAGCCAATATTTCCCTAACTCTGAAAGAATTACACCTAGAACAAAGACAATGGCATCAAAAGCCATTTTCAAGATGTTTTCGGTCTAGATGTTTCCCAATTGATTTCTGGCCATGGAACTTTCTTCAAAGGAAACATTACAGGGAACCCACAGAAGTAACAGAAGAAGGGAGAGATGCTGTGGGGGACAGTGTGATCTCCTACTGTGCCCTGTCCAAGTCCATCTGGCTCCCTGCTGCAATTCTAAGGAACCCCAGGCTTGAAATCACCTTTAGGGAGAAAGAAGAAAAAAAATCTAACAAACAAAAATGGATACTTCCTCTTTTTATGGCAGAAACTGGAGGTAAGGAGGTCTAAGTGACTCGCCCAAGGTTGTCAGCAGCAAACTAAGTCTAAAACCCAAACTACCGAATGCCGGAGCTGTGTCTGTCCAGTCAAGTCTGTCTTGCTACTGAATGCTTTGCATCAGAATTTGCCCTCATTTTTTTTTAAATAGTTTATTGTCAAATTGGTTTCCATACAACACCCAGTGCTCTTCCCCTCAAGTGCCCTCCTCCATCACCACCACCTCTTTTCCCCTCCCCCTCCCCCTTCAACCCTCAGTTCGTTTTCAGTATTCAATAGTCTCTCAAGTTTTGCGTCCCTCTCTCTCTCTCCAACTCTCTTTCCCTCTTCCCCTCCCCCTGGTCCTCCATTAGGTTTCTCCTGTTCTCCTGTTAGATCTATGAGTGCAAACATCATTTTTATCAGCGTCTGTGAGTTTCAATCTCCCAGTTTTAATCGGGCATCCTGCCTTTCTTAGCACTCTTATTGCCTTTGCGTTACTCATTCTCTTTATTAGTTCCTTCTCCATTAGTCTTGTCACGTGTCCAGAACAACTTCAGTGAAACATTTCACTAACACTGATTTGCCAAACCTATCTTATTTGTGCACAGCAGATCCATAAGACAGTAAACACAGAAAACAATGAGACTCGAAGGGAGTATCCTCTGAAATGTTAGATGCCAAGATCCTATTCCTTGCCTGACCTGCGCATGTTATCACTCCCTTTCCAGTGTCTCCAAAAGGGCAGTTTACCAAGTGAATGCTGGGATAAACACGACTGCTGAAGAAGAAGGATGGCACACCTGTCAGAGTCAAGACTAAATACTGTGGGTGTGGGGCACGTGGGTGGCTCAGTTGGTTAAACACCCGACTTCAGCTCAGGTCACGATCTCATGGTTCGGGGGTTTGAGCCCCACGCTGGGCTCTGTGCTGAAAGCTCAAAGCCCAGAGCCTGCTTTGGTTTCTGTGTTTCCCTCTCTCTGCTCCTGCCCTGCTCACACTCTGTATTACAGTTTCTCTCTCTCAAAAATGAAATAAACATCAGAATATAGAATTTAAATCATATGGATGTAACAGGGAAAAACAGAGACCCTTTGGGAATTCAGGTTGGCAGAAAGATGTCCTCAAAATCCCACAGAGAAAGGTCCCTCTAAGCCAAAACAACGCCCAGACAGATCAATAAAATCTGAACAATTCAAGAACCGGGCATGCTACATCACACCTGGGCCATTCCAAGACGGTCACAGAAACCCTCCCATAACAAAATGCCACCTGCGTGTTCCAGGACAACATTATAATAGAGGCCTTTTTTACTCCTAGTGGTATGATTTATCTACTAAATTAACCAGTTCTTTGTAACTAGGAACAGGCTAAAGATGAGTGAAATAATACTCCTAAGGAATGTCCAACAGAAGCATTAACAGCGCCACATGATCATTTTATGCACTTGACTTATAACTTGAAGGCAAGAGACTCTTCCTACCCATTGCACAGAAAATCTTGACAAGTGTTATCTGATTGAAAACCACTGCTACCATAACAGGAACCAATTACCTCATCTCTGTCTCTAAGAAAAATGTCTCTAAGAAAAATGTTGGGCTCTATTAATAAGTCAAGAGCACAGTCCCACATTTAATTTGCTTATTTTCTTGGTTATTTAAACCAGAATGTCAGCTTGTCTGTGATCTGGGGAACACATGTGGATTATGCATCTTCATAACTGAAATAAAACACTAATTTTATTATTTTTTTGAAAGATTTTATTTTTTAACTAACTTCTGTACCCAATGAGGAACTCAAACTCCAATCCCAAAATCAAGAGTCGCATACTCTATGGACTGAGCCAGCCAGGTGCCTCATGTAACATTAATTTTAATAGCTCCTAATCTCCATTTGGATATGCGAAGAATGGACACAGATAACCTCTTAGGAGCACTCTGTGTAGAAGGGGACCTTATTCCCTATCATCTCTATAAATCTTATCTCAAACTCTTCCTTGTCTCCTTGTTGGCATTAACTTGGACTGAAAAGAGTAGCCAAAAGAACTTGAAATCAGTGACTCTCTTTATTGGAGAGCTTCCTTCATGTACCTTTTAATACTGAGAACTGATCTTAGACAAACTCAGTGTGAGGAGTGATGACTAGGCTTCACAAGTTTAGTTTCTTCCTCTTCTTTCAGAAATACAGAGTTCTTTTATTTATAACTGGTTGCCAGTAATCCAATAATTCTAGGAGTAATGCTATTATGGCATTTCGAACTTCCTTTTAAATGCTAGATTTTTTAAAACTTTCTTTCCAAAAGGTAGGAGAAGCGGTACACAGATACTCATACTGGACCGATGATTTAAGAGCGCTGAAGATAAACTTGACGGTATCTATTAAAAGCTGTTGAAATATACAGGCTTTGCTCTGGCAATTCCATTTCTGCAAAAAAGAGATAAACCAGGATATAAAGATGTACATACATGGTTGTTCATCACAGCAATGTTCACCACAGTAGGGAGGAGGAAGGGAAGGAGGGAACAGGGAAAGAGGAAGTGAGAGGAAAGAAAAGACAACTTAACCAGTCAACTGAAGGTAATTAGCAAACTGAGAATAAATCTAAATCCACGCAATGAAATACTATATATATCCACTAAAATAACTACATAGGTTACTTGACACATGTAATGGTAGAGTCATAAATGTTTTATAATCTTCTTGTCCTCAAGAGTATATAGAATATGATCACATTTGGTGTGTGTATGTACACACACGCGCACACGCACACACACACCCTCTACAAATTTTCAAGTCCGGAAAGAAAAACACAAATTGTACCAGAAAAAAATGTTCTAGGTCGTACCACTTATTCGCAGGTGTGCTTGTTCTCTTTATGTGTAATTCCTGAATCTGCATTTGCCATTCTTCATAAAACTAAGACAAAAAATGTCTTTCATGAATCATGAAAACTGAGGACTTCTTCAGTAAGAGGTAATAAAGCAGAAAGTTAACCATGAAAATAAACCTACTGGCCAAGTAAAAGTTACATAAAGTTCTGCCAAAATCACAGCTCACAACGGATGTCCCTTTCACATGATTACTTATTTCAAGTCTTGCTAGAAATGTTCTTGACGCATGCAGAAAAGGCTCGTGCCCTAGGGTCAGACACCCATGGTTCAAGGCCCAACTCTGCCACACACCAACTGTGTGACCGCAAGGAAGTTGCTTAGCCTCAGTCTCCATGAAACCCAACAGTAAGAGATCCCACCCCTGAGAGCTGTAGGGATTAAAAAGAAAGAAGGGTATTTGGAGCACCAAGGTCTAAGCCAGCACATGAAAGCAGTAATAAATGACGGCAATTACTACCATTATTCCTGCTGCTCTCACACATTAACCAAGAAACAAAATCACGAGCGCTTCAAGGGCTCCAACCATGTCTCATTTTTGTTCCTCCCTGGATCCCTGGCACCTAATACTGTACCTGGCATACAGCAGGCCTTCATTAAATGCCTACTGAATGAAGTATACCTAAAATTAACTAATTAACCTCCCTGAACGTCAATTTCCTTTCCTGGCAAAATCATCAAAGCACCCTGCAGAAGTGAGAACTGGTAAACATCAGACACCTAGTTCAGGAAGAGGCTCCCAATAAATGAACTTGAATCCTGCAGGTTTGAAGAGGCACCAAAGCTGAAGGGAGAAAACAGAATTTTTTCCCGCATTTCCTTTCATATTTGGCTCTACTACTTTTATTTGGACTCAGGAATGAAAATTCTCTCTTTCCAGGCACACACCCTAGCAGGCTATGAAAGTGATGCTCTTCAGACCGCCACAAACACTTCTGGCCAACTGGCCAAAATAAAATCTTAGAATCCGTGAGCTTAGGGCGTAATATATACAAAAAGGGACCATGAAAACGAGGAGATCAGTATTTCCAGGGGATTCAAATTCAACCTTTTAACATGATTTGGATTGGGAAAGCACGAGAAAAATCAACACAATTTCTATATATGTTACCAAATGAATTATTAAGGAAGTACAAGATTTATGAAGCTATTCAATTACCTGAAAAGCATTTTCTTCACAAAACTCAAAATAAATGGGAATGCTTTTTGAGAGGAAAAGCAGATCCTCAAGGGGAAATAGTCACTAAATTCTATGCGGGGAGGTGAAAAAAACTACTTGTCATGAAACCAAAATTAATTTTGTATAAATCATAACATTTTTGTACTGGTATTAAGAGAGAAACAGTCATCTGAGGAGAAAGAAAAAAAAAAAACAAAACAAAAACAAAAAAAGCCTACCATAAAGGAGAAGAACTCAAAAACTGCCCAGATCAGTCATTTGTGTAGCTCTGCTTAATTTCCCATATCTAATTTGACAGGAACCTCAGACTTCGTACAGAAGTGCTTAATAGAAGGTTTATGGTCCTATTTCTGCAGCAATTCTGTTGAAAAGCAAAAAGACTACTCAGCATTCTTCTGCTTTGAGTTAAAGTTTTTGGTTCCACATCCCTGAAACATACCACGTCATGATTCACAGAGACGTCTCATGGTTTACAGCATTATAAACACTGGACTAAAAATACCATTTAAGAATCCCTTTTAGGAAAAATGATAGTTTTGTAGTGACTTTCAAGACAACTGGAATAAGCATATTCAAGTGAAGCATGGAATTAAGAATTAATGATGTCTCAGTGAAACTTTAATTTAAAGAACAATGTTTGAAAAAACAGCAAGATCTTGCTAATTTTCTAGAATCTGGCATAATGGGTACACAGGGGTCAATTCCACAGTTCTGAGTATTTTTTGAGTGTGTTTTAAAATTATTATGTAACATCTCTTAAACACAAGGCAGACAAGCCATACCTACAGGCTCACGTGAACCGTCCACATGTCAGTGGAGCTGCTAAACAGGGTCAAGTGTAGAGTGGCAGACAGAGACCTACTCTGACCAAGTACAAAAATCAGGTAGGAGTTGTACAGATTTCACCACCCGACTTGGTCAACCCTGGCCCATCTTCGACTGAACATGGTGCTTCTCTTCCCGCCAAAAGAGATGTTTTAACTCACCAGAATCAAACTACAACTGATGCTGAGAGGACAAAACTAAAATCTGTTTATTCTCAACAAGGTAGATTGTATTAATGGTTCAATGATATGTATATATCACTAACATATTTGTCACAAATTCATCCACCCATCAGCAATCCAAGCATTTCCTGCACAGCAACTAACACCTACATGCCGTGGCACGATGCCAACTCCCAGGGATACGGCGATGAACAAAGCAGATGAAATCTACCAGGAGCTTACGATCCAGAGGAAATACAGATATAAGGGATTACCTTATCCCCACCAAGTCAGGTGAATCCTACTGAATTAACTAGAAAGAAGGAAATGTACAGTGAGCAAAGACATTATGGAAAAAGTTAAAGAGGTGACCAAAACCAGTACAACCCAAGATACTTAATGTAAACAGGAAAAACAATCATTCATCCTGGTTGCTGGCTGGCACTGTTTTTTAGAAAAAACACTCATTTCTACAGTTTACATAACTGTTCTAACCAACTAGGTGTTTTCAAAAGAAATCATCCATCTTTTCTAATTTATATACATAATTTATCCTGGCCAAAAAAAAAAGTCTTGTTCAAAAAGATTTTTTAAAAAAATGTTACCTATAACCACCCTTTAAGATAAAAGCGACTTTACATGTTTAAGCCAATCCCGATTATCCACAATTCACATATAGCATCGTTCAAGGTCCAGATGTACAACGTTCCTTCCAAGTTACCAGAAATCTTGGTGGAAAAGGTTGAAGTTTAAACCTGGGTGTATGTAATGGTACAAAAAGGTTCAAAAGCCAATCTGTCACACTTTTAGGTTTTCAGATTTTCCAGAAGTGAAGAAAAGGGCAAGAGGGGAAAAAGAGAAAGACCTGAAAAACAATACTATTTGACAGAAAAGTTCAGGGCCATTCCTATGTGGCCCCACGAAGAGAACAGATCCCCCCTGGTGATAAAGATTTAATCAAATACACATCCGAGCTCTCAGAATTCCTCTCCCTTCTGCCACCACATACTAAGGTTTCCCCGGCAAGGTCCTCGAGACAGAGATTCGTGAAGAGGTCCCTCGGAACGCTGGGCTATCAGCAATGATGAAAAGGAACTCGGATGTCCTGTCCTAGGAAATCACCCAGACACAATATTTATCAAACGGTTCTATTTATTGCTCTGTATTAGAATAAGGAAGATATTTAAAGTGCAGTAATGCGGTTGGCAACAATAGCAAGAAAATAATTTAATAATTCCAACCAAAGTAGGAAGGAAGAAGTCACGGTAACTTTGAAGAATCCCCACTGATGTTAAAATATCCTCTGTCCCGGACATCCAGATGGCCAACAGGCACATGAAACGGTGCTCAGCCTCACTCAGCACAAATCAAAACCACACTGAGATACCACCTCATGCCGGTCAGAGTGGCTAAAATGAACAAATCAAGAGACTATAGATGCTGGCGAGGGTGTGGAGAGACGGGCACCCTCCTACACTGTTGGTGGGAATGTAAACTGGTGCAGCCGCTCTGGAAAACAGTGTGGAGGTTCCTCAAAAAATTAACAGTAGAACTCCCGTATGACCCAGCCATAGCACTGCTGGGGATTTACCCAAGGGATACAGAAGTGCTGATACATAGGGGCACATGTACCCCAATGTTCATAGCGGCACTTTCTACAATACCCAAATCATGGCAAGAGCCTAAGTGTCCATCACCTGATGAATGAATCAAGAAGATGTGGTATATATATACAATGGAGTACTACATGGCAATGAGGAAGAATGAAATCTGGCCATTTGTAGCAAAGTGGATGGACCTCGAGGGTGTCATGCTAAGCGAAGTAAGTCAGGCGGAGAAGGACAGATCCCATATGTTTTCACTCATAGGTCTAACAGGAGAAACCTAAAAGGGGACCATGGGAAGGAGAAAGGGGGGGAGGAAGAGTTAGGAAGAGGAAATGAGGCAAACCATAAGAGACTCTTAAATACTGAAAACAAACCGAGGGCTGAAGAGGGAGGGAGGAAGGGAAGGGGGGTGATGGACACAGAGAGGGGCACTTGTGGGGAAGAGCACTGGGTGTTATATGGAAACCAAGTTGTAATAAACTATTTAAAAGAAAAAATATCCTCTGTCCCTTTTCATGTCCAAGACCATAGGCTTCATATCCCCCTCCGGTCGCCCCTGTAGCACTCAATGGAAGGTCAGCACATTATTTCACTGGACAAAGAACTCAGGGGCCGAAGAAAACAGCACACCGCTCAAGGTTGCACAGTTAGTTACGTGACAGAAACACAGCCGAACAGGGACCAGTCTCCTCCAAAGTCTTCCCCACTACACAACCTTGCCCAGTAAAAGCCACCGTACTGGGGAGAGAGGGGAAAGGAGATGGAATCAGGTGACAAGTGGTAGTGAAGAAACCAGCAAAGTATCCAGTTACAGGGTTATTATCTCCTTAGCCAGGAATGAGAAAGAAAAAAATCTTTCCCAGAAATTAGCACATGTAATGAATGTTCATCTGCCGGAGTGTCTGCACCAATCACTTGCCATCCCTCAAAATCCCCATAGGAATTAAGTAAGGACAAGGCACATTTAAGAGACAACAGAAAGGAAACTTGCAACACACTTCACTGAATCACCCTTCCCGACCATCCTGAACCCTTCCTTTCAGCGCACCTAATTCCTTTGCATTAGGCAGATGTCCACCCAAAACACAAGCTTGCTACAAGCTGATCTGGGCACAAAGCAAGGCGACTGAGGAAAGATGTTTCAGAGACTGCAGGGTGCAGATCTGTATTTTTCTCACCGCAGATTTACTCCTTAGCACTCACCCGAACGCTTCTGCACTGCTAAAATGAACCTCAAAAACTGGTTTTTCAACTTCCAATATAGGTTAAACATGAACTAATTAACTGTTTGCAAAACACTTTGAAGACGTGAAAGAGTATGTAAATGCTGATTATTAATGTTGATCCACAAAGCTCCCGCATGTGAAGTAAAATACAACTGTACTGGTAAGTTGCTGCTACTTTCAAGGCACAAACATGGAAGCCCAGCATGTCTTTAGGAATTCTAGGAAAACTCTAAGGGCAGACCACAGTGATTTTCTATTTACAACATGAACAAGCTGGAATTTTAAGCTGGCTATTCTGGATATAATTATATGAGTTTTAAAAAAAGTGACTTATGGCATATATGTAATAAAACTAGAGTATGTTTAGAGTCACAAAGTCCTGGATGAAAATTATAGCTCATTGACCTAAAATGGACAAACTAAAATCTCTGAACCCCCATTTTCTCATGAAAAAAGGTGGGGTGGGTATAATACCTATCTTCTAGGGTTATGGCAAGGAATTAAGAGAACATAAATGAACACATAATAC
Source organism: Mungos mungo (assembly GCA_004023785.1). Lineage (NCBI taxonomy): Eukaryota > Metazoa > Chordata > Mammalia > Carnivora > Herpestidae > Mungos > Mungos mungo. The sequence continues at coordinate 213,938 of PISW01000616.1, read as the reverse complement.
ACTCGTAGGCACCTAGTAAAAGTTTCTCCTTCCTTTCAGTAACTTTACTTTTTAGAAAACACCTTTTAGGAAATAGCCTGCCTCAAAAGATCTTTCTAGACTGCAAAGGTCTTTTAGAAACACGATCATGCTCCGCGCATACGCACAGCCCCGTGTCTGCAGGAGAGCCCAGGCGAGAGGTCCGGTCATTCCTGTCCACTGACCCATACGTATCCTTAACCCTCAAACAGAGAAAGCACCTCGGTCAGGCCCCAAAGGCCTCATGTGACCAAATGAACAACTGAACAATTAGAACTCCACTTCTCAACTCTCGTTGCCACATTTTCCCCCTAAATAATTCCCAAACCGCAAGGTCGCATCCAGAGATCCTTTGTATTCTGAGCCCCAACCATGTTGTGCACAAGGTACCCAAGAGGCAAAAAAAAAAAAAAAAAAAAAATCTTCCAGCTTGTCAAAAGTAACAAAAATTATTTGTTACATCACAATGCACCTAGCTTCCCCAGAAACACACCTCCTTCAGACAGGGCAGAACTCGAGTGGCAAGATCGGGTAGGTGGATTTATTTACAGATACTGTTCATATGATACTAAGGGTTTTTATAAGTGATTCACGAATTACAGAAAACGTCAAATTTGCAAAAAGCCCTGATAGATCTACCTCCTTCAGCTGAGAAAAGGAATACTTCTAAAAGACTAAGTTAATGCTGATGGTATAATTCAGATTTCAAAAAATATGTTATCATGCTCAGTTCAATTCATCTCAAATGATCTGCCCGACAAATTTCAAGTGGTGAATAATGCCCCCTTTGAAGAAAATGGGGCCATATTTAGCCAGGTGGGGCGAGCATGTGCTAACAGTTTTCCCAGAAGCTGTTACAGACTTAGATCCAAACCACCCCTGCTCTCCTACTGATGCCCCTCCCTGCGATCAAGGGCTCAGCTTTTTAAGACAACAGACCACAAAGACCCAGCTACGGGACGGAGTGTCGGCAACCACAAACAAATGAAACTCCTCAGCCTGGTCTAGTCACCAACTGAGCAGGACTCTCTGAAAACACAAACTCCCTTTATTAAAAATGAGACTAGGGGCGTCTGGCTGCCTGAGTTGCTGGAGCACGTGACTCTTGATCTCAGGATCGTGAGTTCAAGCCCCACGTTGGGGGTAGTATTTACCTAAAAAAAAATAAAGACGACTAAGGAAAAATATATGCATTGCAGAACATTTAGAAGATGAAAAATACCCAATCTCACTCCTCAAATGCAGCTAAATAACCTGCAATAGCCTCCTTCCAGACTCTCTTGCATGTGTATGTGAAACACACACAAATGACACTCCCACATCACATTACAAATCACAGATATCCTTGCAGATTGGAAATGTACAACACCTCTCCCTAATACTAGTCTTCCCAGGCTCCGAGGAGAGCAGCTGTCAGCCTGCGCACAGGCCTAACAGACTCTGATTTCACAGGAAGTATTATTTAGGTCACCAACCTCCTCCTTCACTCCCACCCAGCCCCTCGGATGGAACTAGTAGTAGTTGTTTACCCCCATCACTACCATTACCAGCTACCCTGCCAGGTGACCCGCCATGTGCCAGGAGTCCATAGATCCCCACTTCTCACAATAACCCCTCCTATCCATAATCCTCTAGATCTTATATCCAGTCCAGACCTCATTCCCAAACCAAAGATCTGCACAGCCAACCACTTAGTGGTGTCCTCACTTAAAATCTCAGAGAGTTCGGGGTGTATGGGTGTCTCAGTTGGCTGAGCGTCCAACTTCGGCTCAGGTCATGATCTCACAGTTCATGAGTTCAAGCCCCGCATCAGGCTCTGTGCTGACAGCTCAGAGCCTGGAGCCTGCTTCAAATTCTGTGTCTCCCCCTGCTCATGCTGTCCCTCCCCTGCTCACGCTCTATCTGTCTCTCTCTTAAAAATAAACATTAAAAAATTTTAATAAACATTAAAAAATTTAAAGCAAGTGTCTCATGGAGCTCAAACTTACCACATCCAAGGAGAGAAATGACGGCTCCTTCCTCCCCATAAACTCACACACGCCTTCCCTGCTGAGGAAACCATTCCACCGCTCACCCGGTTCGTTCAGGAAAACACCTGGCAATCGTCCTGGATTGCTTTCTTCCCCTCAAAGCCTTTCTCCCCGTAAATAACCCCATAAGTTCCACCCTCAACATGTATACTGACTCCGACCTCCTGTCGGCACCTGCACCGCTACAACCCGAACCCAAGCTCCCCGGTTCCTCCTCCAGAGGGAAGGCCTGCAGGACTCTCGGACGCCCGGTTTGCACTCGGGCCAAGGCATCCACGGTGCAAGCTGTAAACCTGATATCAGCTCTCGTGGCTCCTCGCTCAAGTCCTACGGCACCTCCCCATCATACTTAAAGGCCTATGTGATCTGGCCTCTGCTCCCCGTACCTACATTATCTCCGAGAGTTCTCCTTCCTCGCCCATCCCGGCCTTACCAACCTCCCCGTTCATGCTCCCACCTTGAGCTCTCGGCCTTCCGAGTCCCTCTTGCATGGAACATCCATCCAGGGATCTGCAGCTGGCTTGCCGCCCTCACTTCCTTCAGGTCTCTGCTCCAATCTCCTAGCCTCCGGAAGGTCCTGTCTGACCACCCCTGTTTTCTGCTACTTCTCTTCATATTCTTCCTAAATGTTATCACCACTAGACATCACCAAGACTGTTCACTTGTCTATCTTCTTCTCCCCTCGCTAGAACGACAGCCCCTTGATGGCAGCAACCACCTGTCATTTGTCACTGGGTCCCCTTCACCTGCACCAGGGCCTCACGATCCCTCCTGTGCTGAATGAATAAGCAATAAGCAAGGAGCGCTGCAAGGTATGTCACGTGCCCCATTTTACCAAAGAGAAATCGGAGTTACCTAAAGCCACCTGGCAAATAAGTGGGCAAATGCATCTGCGAGAACCAGTACTGGCCCCCTGACTCACTACTTGGGCCATAAAACTGACTTACACAAACGTGCCAGGGAACAAAAATGCAAAAGAATGCATTTCTGCCTGAGAACATCGGACCACAGTGACCTTTCACTTTCAGTTCATCACCAGAGCATTTCACATCTCTGATTCATCCTGTGTGCGTCCTGCATACGTACTCCTCACCTGGAAGACATCTACTTGTCTGTATTCCCCACGGGATAAGGGCTCAGCTACAAACGGCAGGCACTGGACAAATGTTTCTTTGATATTTATACCCCCTAAGATTTGAAGAATCCTGTAACAAGACTTTCAGCACCAATAAAGTATACTCTTCAAAGAGAGATCGAGTAACTGGATCCAGACACAGCCTGCCAACGCCCCCTCCAACAACTAGGGAAACAGACGGACTATGTGAGGCGACTTCTTTTAGACACTGGACAACGGGCACAAGGGACTGTGATCCCTGACCGAGGGGAAGAGGGGCTGAGCCACCACCACACCGGCTTCTCAGTCTGGAGACATTCTAGAGAGAAGGGTGCACTGAGCAGGACCCTGGGCAGAGCTCATCAATGGTGTCAAGGTAACAAGTGAGACCTAAGAGTCTCGGGAGGCTCAGGAATCTAAAAACTCCAAAAATCATCACTGGGAGGCCTCCTGGAATCATATATTAAAACGTAAGCTACGCGCGCATACTGAAAATATTCTACGGAGGCAGGTAAAGAGTGACCCAAGAACTGGAAGCGAAATAATCCCAGAGGTCACACAGGGCACGCAGGCATCCGTATTCTCAGCAGGCAGAGCACAGAACATGCAATTTTTCAAGGGAAACGAGGTTTCACTTACTGATGGAGTGAAAAAAGCCTTAGAGTAAAAGCTACTCTAGACCAATCCTAAAAAATTTTTAAATAAGCCTCAAGTATCATACAAATAACTTAATCTGCAAAAACAAAGTCTAAAAAAAATTTTTTTTTAATTTTTTTGGGCGCCTGGGTGGCTCAGTCGGTTAAGCGACTGACTTCGGCTCAGGTCATGATCTCACAGTTCGTGGGTTCGAGCCCGCATCAGGCTATGTGCTGACAGCTCAGAGCCTGGAGCCTGTCTTCAGATTCTTTGTCTCCCTCTCTCTCTAACCCTCCCCTGCTCATGCTATCTCCCTCTCTCTCTCTCTCAAAAATAAACAAAACGTTAAAAAACAGTAATAATAATTTAAAAAAAAAACAATAAAATGAAATAAAAACGAAAACAATAAGTCTCAGGGACAGCTGGATGGCTTAGTTAGTTAAGTGTCTGACTTTGGCTCAGGTCATGATCACACCATTCCTGGGTTCAAGCCCCATGTCGGGCTCTGTGCTGACAGCTAGCTCAGAGCCTGGAGCCTGCTTCAGATTCTGTGTCTCCCTCTCTCTCTACTCCTCCCTCATTCATACTCGGTCTTTCTCTCTCTCTCTCAAAAATAAACATTGAAAAAATAAAATAAAATTTAAGAAAACAAAATAAATCTCAATCCATGCCTTGCATCATTCAGAAAAATTAGCTCTAAGTAAATGATAAACCTAAATATAAAATTTTAAACTATAAAACTTCTAGGAGAAAATTCAGGAGAAGTCTTTTTGTTTAGGTTAAACAAAGATTTTTCAAATAATACACCAAAAGCACAATCCATTAAAGAAAAAACAACTTGAACATTATAAAAAAAAAAACTGCTATTCAAAAGACAATGATTATTAGGAGAATAAAAAGAAAAGCCACAGACAAGAAGAAAGTATTTACAAACCATAATCATGTATCTGATTCTAGGATGTATAAACAACACTCAAAACTCAGTCATAAAGCAAAAAATTCAATTTTGTTTAATGGGTAAAAGATCTGAATACATTACCACAGAATGGCAAATAATCACATGAAGACATGCTTAACATCATTAGTCACTAGGCAAATGGAAAACAAAAAAGGCTACATTCTATATGTTTCCATGTGCATGACATTGTTGAAAAAGCAAAAAACCATGGAGACAGAAAATAGATCAATAGTGTCCAGGGCCTGGGAGTGGAAAACAGGCTGACTACAAAGGGGCTCTGAAGAATTTGGGGGGAAAAGGAACCATTCCATAGATATCTTGTCTGAAACAGTGGTTGTGCAAACGTATACATCCAAAATTCACAGAATGCTACTGAATTTTACTGAATGTAAATCATACATTAAAATAAAAAATGAGAAAATAAAGACTAGAGAGATAGCAATGTACTGAGTAAACCTTGATTTTACCCCGGTTAAAAATTTTTTAAATAAACTCTAAAAAGATACTTGCAGGACACATAGGGAAATTTGAAGATGCACTGAATAGTATTACTAGGATTGTTCATTTTCTATTATATATCCACTGATTGCAGTTGGTTATGCAGAACACAAAGACCCAGATCCACAAACATTTTCTGTAAGATGCCAGATAATAAATGCGGCTTTGTGGGCCTCCTGGTCTCTAGTAACTACTCTGTCACTGCAGCATCAGATTGGCCAAAGACAAATGAGCACTGCTATGTCCCAATAAAACTTTATTTAAAAAACAGGCAGTAGGCCAGATTTGGCCTGACGGCTACAGTTTGAGAACCCCTAATGCAGCCAAAACTACAGTGACAGAAAGCAGAGTAGTGGTTGCCTATGATGAGGTAGGCAATGGGTAAGGGTTGAGGGGAGGAACTGGCCAGAAAGCAGCACGAGGGAACTTTCTGGAATAATGGAAATGCTCCAGATTTTGACTGTACTATTCTGTATGGATACATTTGACAAAACTCATATACTTAAAATGGGTACATTTTATCATGTAAATAGTACTTCAGTAAACTTGATTTGTTAAAAAATGTATTCTTTCCAGCTGATAGCATCAATAATGTGAAAAGCACGGCCTTTGAGCCAGAATAATCTTGCGTTCAAATTTTAGTTTAATAAATATGTGATCACTGTCAAATCACTTTGGGGACTGTTTCCTCATAGTAAAACAGCTTAATAATGCCTGCCTCACAGGTTGGTTTTCAAAATTAAATAAGAAATGTAGGTAAGGGACACCTGGGTGGCTTAGTTGGTTAAGCGTCTGACTTGATTTCAGCTCAGGTCATGATTTCACAGTTAACCATGTTCAAGCACTGTCGGTGCAGAGCCTGCTTGGCATTCTCTCTCCCTCCTCTCCCTGCCCCTCCCCTGCTCTCTCTCTCAAAATAAATAAATGAACTTAAAAAATATAAATAAAAGAAAATAAATGGAGGTAAGACACATAGTGTAACACCTGGCACATAAGAGGCACACTCCTCTGATGTGAGCAAACCAATTTAAAAAGTAACTTAAGTGAATGAGTCACTGAAGATCAGACAACCACGCTAGCTTCTTTCGCACTCTTGAAATATTCTGCCATTCTTTGTTCACTGTTTATTGTGGTTTAACCTGACTTCCAGAATTGGCATCCAACATCAGTTCCTGTGATTTCACAGTAACTCGGGTCTAACAGCAAGCACTGTGAACTTAAATCTCTTTACAGTCTAGAAAAATACTCCACAATGAACATGTTATAAAAGGAAAACTGAGAAGAGCCAAAAGTAAAACGTATCAATTTTCCCAAGCAAGGACAATGACAATAAATATGGTATTTTTAATTACATCTTATAAAGAAAAACCAATATAGTTGGACGTTTTCCCCTTTTCAACTAGAATTTAAATTTTATCCAAACCACTAACCAACCAATAAAGTTACCAAATGACATAGCCTTTGTATAGTATTTTATCTCACGGTTTCACACAACAGTAGTGCGTAGGAGGTACGAGATGGTTGATATTAAATGTGTTTTTATTTTAGAAGAATTGACGTCTGAGACAAAGTGGCTTATTCAAGGACTTCCTGCCAATAATGGCAAAGTTTGCATGTGAAGTCAGATAGCCAGCCTCGTATCACGTGACTATTTTAGAGCTCACCATCTGAGAATCATCGTGGGTTCTACAAAATTCTTTACATAACTCCTACGAGCTTTCCCCCTAACTTGGCATCTTTAGCTGTCTAAAAGACCAATCAATTACAGCGTGACATACCTGCGAATTCCTAAGCCTTCGGGAACAACGAACCCACCATCTGGGATGGGTAGAAGCGACGGCAGGCAGGACATGGGCTCACGATTATGATTAGAAGTGAAAATTCAAAAGTATGGTTTCCAAGAAGAGAGCCCACAGAGTGACACAAATGGTAAATTCCTCACACCGTTTACTTTTCCTCGACCCGATAACCTCATCGCAGAAAACACAGGGACATCCACCTCTCCCAGGCTCTGGACGCAGCTCTGCGGGGGGTAAGAATGGGAGCGCATGCCGCCATTCCACGTGAATGTGCATGCCATCATCCCTGGACCAGGTAGCCGCCTGTCCCGAAAGGGCTGACAAAATGGGTCATCTCTTCATCTTCTATTCATTATGTCCCAATCCAACCCATAGGTGGGTTTCAAGACCACAGACGTGAGGACGTCCCAATGAAACACATCTCCTTCCACTAACAGCTTCACCACCTCTCTCCCCATTTACGGTGGTAAAACAGGCTGACAGTGACTCAAGAGCCCGCCTTCCAAATGGATGCCTGTCCCCACCGGTAATAACCAAGTCTATTCAAGTGCACTTAAATATTAACTTTGAAAGAAAAAAATATCAGAAAGTTCAAGTTTATTCATCTCACCTTGTCAGGGATTTGATTCCTCAATCTGAGGGTCTGGTCAGATAAAACTTTTAAAGGTTTACGATAAGCCTCCATGGCTAAAATTTTTACCCTTATTTTATAAGAAAACTAATGGAAAGATGAAATTCAATATACGCAAATGTCTATCACAGGGGCACCTGAGTGGCTCAGTTGGCTGAGCATCTGATTCTTGATTTCAGCTCAGGTCATCCCAGGGTCATGGGATGGAGCCCCGTGTCAGGCTCTGCACTGAGCATGGAGCCTGCCTGAGCTTCTCTCTCTGTTGTCTCTGTCTTTGTCTGTCTCTCTCATTCTCTCTGCAACTCTCCCCCCATCCTTCCACTCTCTCTCTCTCAAAAAAATGTTTTTATTAAATTTTTTAATGTTTATATTTGAGAGAGAGAGAGAGAGAGAACATGCACAAGTAGGGGAGGTGGGGGGAGAGAGGGAGACACAGAATCCAAAGCAGGGCTCCAGGCTCTGAGCTGTCAGCACAGAGCCCAATGCAGGACTGGAACCCACAAACCACAAGATCATGACCTGAACCAAAGTCCAACACTTAACTGACCACCCAGGGACCCCCAAAATAAAAGTTTTTAATTAAAAAAAAATTCCATTACAGATTAATAGTTCTAGAACAGATCTATTCTATTTGGCACTGTGAATATTGTACACCGAGCCAGTAAAACTGATTTAAATCACAGCTTCCTTCCGCAACTGGTGGCACCTTCAAAGGTGTTATCTTGAAGGGGAAGTAAGCGATTTGCTAAGGTCTCTGAACTGCACAAACACTCTACTAACCCCCACTCCAGTTCTATCTTACACAAATTTGAGAAGTAGTCATAATCCCTATCATTTTTCAAGACTAAGGTAAAACTGGAATACACTAAAAAACTCAGATATCCTATTACAAGCGTTGAAAATAATCCATCTCTCACCATTTCCTAAACGCTGGAAATGCAGACCGTCTACACTACTAAGCCACGCTGCAAATGCCACTCAAAGACCCATACAGTGAAAGAAAAGATAAGTTTCTACTGCCACTCAGGTCAACTAGCCCTTTAAATAAAAAAATAATTAATTGCATTTAACTAAAGGACACTCAATTCTCCTGTATGAAAGAAAGAACTAAACCGCCAACCTCAGAAGCATCAGACTTTTAAAACCGCCTCACGTCACATGAAGAGGTATCAAAATTATTAGCATTACACCTACCAGGTAACAGGCACCTACTTAATGTCTGGCACACTATTAAGTACCTCATATAGTCTCAACTGTTCCAAAGAACACTGCAAAGTATGGAACCTTCCCGGGCAGGACACGGAAGCTCGGAGGGATTAAGTGACCTGCTCAAGGCTCAAGACTAGTCCACAGAAGTGGGAGGATCTGAACTCCGGGTGTACCAAGCTCCAAAAATTGTGTGTTTTTTCAAAACTGTGCGACCCCCCCTCCCCCATTTCACAGTAGAAGAACAGGCAGAGATGTGAAATGCTTTGTCCGGTAGTCTTAATCATTTCACCAAAAGGGAAAAAATTTCCAAAGGAGAACCGCTTCTTGAAAATCGAGTGCACTATTAAAACCTCGCTTCTTTTCAAGAATTAACAGATAAAAAAATGAGAGGTTAGGAATCCTTTTTATGTTTTGTTTAGAGAGACAGAGAGCAACAGTGCAAGCAGGGGAGGGTCAGAGAGAGAGGAAGACCCAGAATCCAAAGCAGGCTGCAGGCTCCAGGCTCTGAGCTAGCTGTCAGCACAGAGCCTGATGCGGGGCTCGAACCCACGAACCATGAGATCATGAGCCAAAGCCGGACGCTTAACCGACTGAGCCACCCAGGCACCCCAGGAATCCTTTTCAAAGTAAACTAAATTTCCTCTCGGATCTGCACGGGAACAGTCGTTCTGGATCCGGTCCCAGAGTTAGTGGTTCCAAGAGCACAATCGCTAACTCAGCGCAAAGCATGCGCCCAAGCCACACGCACGCACACACCTGCACTGTGTTAAGACTCCCTCGTGCCAAAGAGGGTACAAAACCAACGAAGAAATACTGCCCATCACAGCCCTCAAGCAGTTAACAGACTAGTGGAGTCCATCTGTACCTACAAGTCTAGTTACCATCAGACAAATACATGAAGTGTGAGAAATCCTAGAACAAAAGTGTGTATAACACGGTCTCACTGCTCAGAGGAGGAAAGCAACTGGCCTCTCCGTCCCAATTTGTTGAAAGTCGTATTTGTTTACATGTCAGCTCTCGCTGACAACCCCTTCCAACCTCTGTCAACATCCATTCACACCATCGCCCCACGCAGGCAGCTGCTCTCAGAGCAAGGAATGCGACTCCTAAAAGTGACCTGGTTGTGGTTGAAAAGTACAATGCTGATGCCACAGAGGCATTTTTCTTTAGCTTCGCCAGGTGAAGAAAGTTGGTTTTTCCAAACAGAACAAAGCCAACCGAACCACACAAAACCAGGAACGCTTACTTCCCCACCTTACTCACTTAGCAGGAGAAATCAGTCATAACAAACTGGCACACACAGTGTCTCCCAATTTTTTTCTTTTAATTTAGCAGATGGCAATGAGATACAACACATCCTGGTCAGTGATCCACTACCAACTGGACAGGCATTTAAGCTAGTCCACCTGGTGGACTTGAACATCATAAGCCAAATGAATCAAATTCTGTAGAATCAAACCCAAAACTTGACAACGGACAGTACTTAATGCAGCCTGCAAATCACCCAAGAGACCAAGGAATACAAGCACTGGAATGATGATTTAGCTCAGCTGATCATTCTTTACAAATTTGCAAAAAAATAAAAGTCATCTTTCAAATACGGCAGCATTTGTCCTGATCTGAGCAATCCAACGGTTTAGAAAAATAGAAAAAAGATGCTTCTTCTGAAAATAAAGGGGCGGGGAAGTGGGGAGACTGAAATTTTAAAAAAAAAGCCACATTGTTTATTCCTTTAGTTGTATATGCCTAAGGCAATAAACTCCCAAAATAACTTCACCCAGGAGTGTAAAAGCTGAGAAGGAACACCAAAATATTGCTCAATCTAACTTTCATTGTGAATTCCTCAGTCCACAGTAACATTTAAAAACGTAAATGTGATGAAATCATTCCGTTGTAAAACTACGTATTTCCAACAACAACAACAAAAAAAAAAAAGCCAAAAAACCTATCTATCCTTCGTTCTGGCGAAAATAATTTGAGGGTTTTCCCCATTTCCATTAAAAAAAAAAAAAACCTCCTCTCATATTGGTTGACTTTGCAAAAAAAAAGTGTCAGTAAGCCAAAAACAAATGTTTTGTTAGGGCTCAAAGTATGGCTGCACTTGAACTCGGTGGAGAGCTGAGCCCGCTGCCCGGTCCCCTTGAGGGTCCCCTCTGGCGGCGCGGCCCCGACCCGCTCGGCCCCGGAGCGGGAGGCGCCCCCCGAAGGCGGGCGCGGCTCGGAGTGTTTATCGTCCGCGTCAGCCCGGGGGGAGCGGCTCCCTCGCGTCCGCAACACTTGTTCGCTCACCCCAGGGACAGGAGGGACCCTCCGAGGAGCCGCGGCTCCCGGGGCCTCGCCCGAGGGGACCCCCGCGGCAGTGCCCCGCGGCCCCGGGAGTGGCGGCGGCCCCGTAAGCAGGGCTTTGGAAGCCGGAGGCGCGCCGCTGCCCCGAAGCAGACAATGAGCGAGGGGGTGATGCGGGGGGAGGACGCTCCCCACGGTCCATTCATCCCCCGCCCGCCCCCTCCTCCCCCTGCGGCCCCGCCCCGCTCCCGGCCCCCGCCCCCGCCCCCAGGCGCGACAGCAGGGGGAGGGGCCCCGCGCTCCTCGCCCGCGACCCCTCCACAAAACTTCCAACTCCGCCAACTAAGTTGCGCTCTCACCGTGTGGCGCCCGGGGCTCCCCCGCGGGCCCAGCCGGAGCAGCTCCGCACCTTCGCCGCCGAGAAGGACAATAGACGGCCGCTCACCCAGTGGCGGCGGCGGCTTGAAGCTGCGGCGGCCGAGGCAACGAACGGGCACGACGGTCTCAGCGGAGCCCAGGAGCTTCACCGCGGCTGCTCCGGCTTCGCGCTGGCCCTGCACACAGCCCCAGCCCGCTCGCGCATGCGCCACAAGCTGCTCGGGCATGGGCGGGGCACCTGGGGGCGGTAACGCCTACAAGCTCTCCCGTGAGTAAACGCGGAGCGAGGGCCCGCGAGCTGGGATTGCATTGCAGAGCTGCCCATCAAGCTCCGGGGGGCCAATAGGAAGGCACCGTGGCGCACCGTTCAGGTTGCTAAGGAAGGTTGAGGTTGACCGCAGCTGCTGCGCGGCGGCAAAGTGATCCAAGCCGGGTGGCTGGCAGAGGTTGCTCTGGGAAATGCCCTCCCTCCCTCCCCTCTCTGCCCAATCTCTGGAAACCTCCCTGCCTCTGTGTGCCAAAGCTTACCTGAGCTGTAGCACTTACCACACACATACTGAAATGATTTACTCTTCTATTTCCTTCGACTTGCAACCAGAGAGCGGGTTGAGTCTTCTGTGTGTGTCAGCGCCTCTGAGAGTCATTGTTAGGTATTCAACAAGTGTTTTAGATGGATGGATGACTGGATGCATGGATGGCTTCCTGGCGGCATCAGGACTGTGACAGTGCATTCCATGAACTTTTGGCTACGCGATCACCACAAAATCTTACAATCTTCCAGTTGCAAAGGACCTCAGAAATTATCTGGTGGCTTTGAGAAAAAAATGCGGCCCACTGGGAGAAGAAACTTCATTTTGATGGTTGTGTGTGCCCATCCCTGTGTTTCATTGTCCATCTCACTGTGTAGTAAGTGGGGAAATGCCTATCAAATCAGACCATTATTTCATTGATGTCATTAGATCAAACATAAAGTTATAAAAATGAATCTAATTAAAGAAAAATATTAAGCAAAAAATGAAAATACTTTATATGCAAGTCAAGAACATGCAAATTGATAGTGATTGAAGTAAGAACAGTGGTTACTAGGATTAAAGTGCCTGACTCTCTTTTTGGAAACGCTGCCTCAGGCAAGATCATGGCCCAGGACCTGAGGGAGGGGTATTGCGTATACTTAGTGTAACAGTCCCTTTCTTTTTTTTTTTTTTTTGTTTGTTTTTTTGCTTTTTTTATTTTGTTTTTGGTTTTTTTGTTTTTTTTGTTTTTTGTACCAGTCCCTTTCATTGTGGAGTGGCTTTAAATCTTAGAAGTGCTCCTAGCCTTGAGCTGAAATTTGCTTCCCTGTAAGTGGACCTGATTCTCACATATATTTTCCTAGTTTACCCGCACAGAATGAAAAACCTAGGCCAGATATTCCCAGGTATTCATGTGAAATTATTTCCCAACCACCTCATTGTGCTGCCCACCCTCCTCCACACTCACTCTGATCTGTCCTTTCAATATTTAAAAATCGCTTTTTTTTAAAGTTTTTTATTTAATTTTGATACAGAGAGAGACAAAGCATGAGAGGGGAGGGGCAGAGAGAGAGAGGGAAACATAGAATAGGATGCAGGCTCCAGGCTCTGAGCCTAATCAGCACAGAGCCTGACGCAGGGCTTGAACCCATGAACGTGAGATCATGACATGAGTCAAAGTCAGAGACTTAGCCAACTGAGCCACCCAGGTGTCCCTGTCCTTGTCAATATTTGAAAGGTGGCACAGAGAGGGGAGTCTCCTAGATCCCAGCCCTGACTCTGCCACAGAGGAGCCCACCATGAGCAGGCCACCCCTCAAGAGCCTCCATCTCCTGTAAAGCAAGGGACCTAACCTAGAAAATCACTTAGACCATAATATGTGATAATCCCATGGTCTTCTCCTATGGCCTGGCTAAGTCTGTTACAAAGGCAGCAGCAAATAAATGTTACCACGTCATCTTTCTAGTGACTGCTGACAATATCATTCCCTGCTCCCTGCCTCAACAGGATTTACACCCTTCTGGTGGGCTGCATGCTACATCCAGGTGGGGATGGGGGGGGGGGGGCAGCAAGAGTCCAGCACTTTTTAAAGTTTACTCTGCTACAAATCACTGGGTGATTTTGTTAAATGTGGATTTGCGGTTCATCTGGGGTGGGATCTGGGATTCTGCCTATCTAACAAACTCCCAGAGGATACAGATGCTGCTGGTCTGGGACCCTACTTTGAAAAGCAAGGGTCTTCTCTAAGTTTTCCAGATGGCTGAGCTCTGTATCTTCTTTGGGGCATCCTAAACAGTTATCTACAAGGCTGGCACTTTCTCATTATTCAGATATTAATACCCCTTCTTAGATGAAACATCTTTGGCTAGCCTATCAAAAATAACCCATTCTCAACTAGTCGCTCTTAAGCATATGACTCAAATTGTTCCATAGAATTTATCCCAGTCTGAAAATAGCTTATCTGTGTGTGTTTATTGCTTCTCTCTCCCACTATAATGTAAGCTCTCTTAAGTCTGTTTTGTTAAACACCACCCCCCCCCACTTCCATCTATCATAGTGCCTGTAGACACGGGAAGAACTCAAAAGTTTTGCATGAGTGAATTTGTACAGAAGGAGCTAGTATTAGGGGTTCTCAAACTGAGTGTCCCTGACGCTAAAGATTTGTTCTTCCAAAGGACACCAAATATCCCCATCCAGTGTGCCCTATTTCACCAGAAAATGAGGTAGTGGTTAGTAATTTTCTCACTTTCCTTAAGTAACTTTATAAGCCAGGAAAGATGCCAGAACCTTATCAACTACTGGTAGGAATTTATGTCTCTGAACTATCTTTTCAGTTGACTTACATCTCTTGTTAACCTTAGGAATAAAACTGACAGTTTAATTTTTCCAGCAAAAATAGGTTTATTTGGGAACAGCAGAGAATTGGAATTTAGGACACACAAGCTACAGCAGAACCATAGGCAAGTTGCAGAACAAAAGGGAGGCACACTCTTTTATATGCAAAAGAGGGCAGTGGAAAGGTTGTTATAAACAAAAAGTCCCATGAAGTAAACTGGGTATTCAAAGTATAGTGGCTTTTCATTGGCTGAGTTGTGAGAGTCTCTCATTGGCTGGGCTGTTGCCAGGGGAGGAAGAAACCTTTCTTCCTCCCGCTGAGCTAGGAAATAGCCTCCGCAAGCAAGATGTGGCTCGGATCTACAACTGACAAGGAGTGGGAGGGGCTTAAGGGCTCCCCTTGCCCACCCACTGACTCCATTTTACATGAGGTTTCCCGTTACTAGTCTTCACACTCTCTAATTGATTTACACAGGTTCTAATATCTAAAAATATAACAAGCGGGGCACCTGGGTGGATCAGTCGGTTGAGTGTCCGTGTCTGACTTCGGCTTGGGTCGTGATCTCGCAGTTCGTGGGTTCGAGCCCCGCATCAGGCTCTGTGCTGATAGCTCGGAGCCTGGAGCCTGCTTCCAATTCTGTGTGTGTCTCTCTCTCTCTGCCCTTCCCCTGCTCATGATCTCTCTCTCTCTCTCTCTCTCTCTCTCTCTCTCTCTCTCAAAAATAAATAAAAATGTTAAAAAAAAATAGAGTGAGGTAGTATTATTTCCATTAAAAAATAAAAATAAAATAAAAATATAACAAGGATAAGTTCCATTTTACAGAGAGTCCCTGGTAATGCCAAAGTAAGGGGAAAACAAAGTCAACACATTTGGAAAGAACATGAATTTCTCTTAAGACCATGGTTTCTAAAACGTCAACTTTTGCAAATAAATAAGTAAATAAGGAAACACTAGGACAAACTTGTCTCAGGGCTCTATTTTCACAGCAGTGGACATTTTATTGCTTTTATGGTACAAATAGTACCCTAAAGTTGCTTGGGGGTAACTTCTACTTTCAGTCCCTTGTTTGGGAAAAGGACAAATCTATCCTCATCCCCAATTCCATGGCTTTAGCATGTGATCAGACCAGAGCCAGTCAACACATTATACACAAAGGCAACAATTATTAGTTCAGGCTTGGACACTCAACCCCAAACACACCAGTTAGGGGTAACAGGACTAAATTCTACCCTCTCTCTGAACTATCAGGGTAGCTGATTGTTTTTCTCAAGTGAAACCTGGAAGGACATGCTTGTCAGCCATCTTGTCACCAGGAGGAAAGCATCTCTTCCCGTGAAGCCAGCATGGTGAGAAGGTAGAGAAGTGAAGAAAAGCAATGTCTAGGTGGCATTGATTGAACTGCTGAATCTAACAATACCGGATGCTAGAACAACACATAGAATTTTCCATCATAGTATGGAAACCCATTTGACAATAAATTATTTTTAAAAAAACCAAACAAACAAAAAAAGAATTTTCCATCATAGAAGCCAAAAGAGGCAGCCAGAGTAGAAGTTTCCATCACTTGCATCACTTGCATCCACAAGGTTTGAAGTTACTTATCACTGGTCGATTCCCTGACCAGCTTTTCCTTTCTTTTTTTATTTTTTTAAGTTTATTTATTTATTTCGAGAGAGAGAGAGAGAGACATGGGAGGGGCAGAGAGAGAGGGGGAATCCCAATGCAGGGCTCAAACTTATGAACCATGAAATCATGACCTGAGCCGAAACCAAAAGCCGGATGCTTCACAGAATTGAGCCACCCATGTACCCCTCCCTGGCCAGATTTTCAATTCAATTAGCAAATAGATTACCTATTGAGAGTTTACTGCGTGCCACAGGATTAGAGATGATGAACAAAGTTCTTGGCTTTAAGGAACTCACAGTCAGAGGAGGGAAATGGGCAAGCAAGCCAGCAAGGAAGCAGAAACGTAAGCACCCACACAGAAGCAAACTCAGGGTTCTGGGGACACAGAAGAACTTCTGCTTACAGAGGGTAAGTTCAAGGGAACCATTGGGAGGATGTGATAGTCATGTCAGGTCTCGGAGGACAATCAACTGGGTAAAGAATGGCAGGGTAATGCAGGAGGCTTGAGTGCATGTGCACAGGTAGCAGAGGACATTCCCAGAAAAGGAAGAGAAAATTCAAAGACATGAAGGTATCAGAAATAGAGCACACATAGGAAACTGGAGAGGGAAGGAGTCAAAGTGAGGAAATGATGCTGAAGGCACTTAGCCAAAGCCAGGTTACTAAGTAGAATGGGATTTACTCTGAACGAGGCCCAGGGGGATCTTCAAAAGATTTTAAGTAACCAAACAATGATGAGAACACATTTTCATCTTAGAAGGATCACCCTAAGCACCCAGTGCTTAGGCTAAATTTAAGTGGGGGATATGGATGAGGGTGGGGGACAGGGAAATTTCTAAGAGAAACCTGGCTCCAAGTGAGAGGTTTTGCAGCCCACAATTAAGTGAACTCAGGTTCACTACTTGGGTGCTAGAGGGAAGCTTCCTTTCTCAAAGTCAAGCCCAATGCTGCCTAACAGCAATATATAGTGAGCTATGTATATGATTTAAAATTTCCAGAGAGCCTGGGTGACTCAGTCAGTTAAGCGTCCAACACTTGATTTCGACTTAGGTCATGATCTCGGGATTGTGGGATTGAGCCCTCCATCAGGCTCCATGCTGACAGTGTAGAGCCTGCTTGGGATTCTCTCTCTACCTCTCTTTCTGTCCCTTCCTCTCTTTCTGTCCCTTCCCTGCTTGTACTCATGCCTGTTCGAATGTGGTCTCTCTCTCTCTCTCAAAATACATAAATAAAATTTAAGTAAAATAAAATAAGATATTTCTAGGAGCCACATTTAAAGATAAAAAGAAGCAGCTGAAATTAATTTTGATGATATTTTACTTAACCAAATATATCCCAAATAGTGTAATTTTAACATGTAACGCATACAGCATTATTAATAAGATATTTTACATTCTTTTGATCATACTAAGTCTGAGGCAAAAGCCTCAGGATTAAGGGACCACCCTGGCCTCAAAAGAAGTTATTGCCATATTTCTCAGTTTTGAGTCAAGGGAATTTAATTTAGAGATGTAAAAAGGGTCCAGAGATTCCTTCCCCATAACTGGAAAGGAAAACCAGAGTCACTTTGTTGGGGGGGAGAGGTGTCATTATTTTGATTCGGTTAGGTTTGTTTGGTGTTTACTTGGAAATATGGGTTCAGTTTGGGGAAGGTGGAGACCTATTCTGATTTCAGAGAGATTTATGAGCTGGCTCGAGAACCACACATTTCATCCCATTGCTTCTCTCTTTATGCCCAGCCTTTTCCAGTTTATTCAGCTGCTCTCATAATTATCCCCAATTATTTATAATGGTAGGCTTCTGAAGCTGGCAATAGAGAAACATCATGTTTTTTGAGCCCTTAGACAGCATTTAATGGAAACGGAGGTCAACAACTCATGTGAAACCCAAACTCGGGTTTTCTTGGGCAGATCTGTTTTTTAATTTTGTTTTCATCTTTAATGCAATATCTTCCCCCAAATTATATGGAGTTTGCAATATTAAAAGAGAATAATTTTCATGTGCACACAACTGTTACCAATAACTACAGTTTCACCATGGCTTCAACCAGACTTTTTTTTTAAATAGAGCCAATATACCACTTGTACTTTTAATGTGTTTAGGTCTTACAATATAAGTATTCCCAGATACCAAAGGACTTCAAGAAAGAGCTGGTCAATTTGAATATGACTGAGTCAGGTCCTTTTTCCCTACTTTTTATTATCCAAGGTGTAGTTCATATTCAAGCTTTACCAGTTATCCCCATAAGACAATAAGTTGTCTTTATAGTTGTGCTTATTATCTTCCTGGAGGATCGGATCAAGGCTCCTGCTTTGTCTTTATTAATAATGACTCTTCAGATTCCTTTAATCTACAAAGGTTTCCTATCTTTTTCTTTTTTTCTTTTCTTTTTTTTTTTTTTTGCTTTTGGTCTTAGATAACATTGACTTATATGACCTTATTTAGGTCAGTTGGTTTTTAGTTCATTGCACAATCTCAGTCTTAATGACCCCCCATTGGCAGAATCAGGTTAAAATTTTTTGGTAAGAATACTACATAAGTGATGTTATATTCTTATATCATGTCACAAGGGTCTGTTTGGCTCATATTACACCCGTTTCTTTTCAAGTGCTACCCTTGAAACAGTATCTGGAACTATTCCTTAGAAAAAGCATCCTCTTGAGAATTCATGGTGCATACTTCCACATATACTAAGGCTGAGAAGTCCTGCATTAAAAAAAAGAAACTGTTTAGCCTTGTTTAATCCTATATTTCTCAAATGTATTTGGTCATGAAACCAATTTCTCTCGGAAAATGCACTAATATCTTATATCATAAGGACTCATTTTGAGAAACAATGTCTGAAACCATTCAATTCATCTTCTGGAAAGAACAGTATAGGAAGTAGTTGACGCTAAAACATTGTTTACTATTTATCCACTGTTATAGACTGAATGGTTGTGCCCCCTAAAACCCATATATTGAAGCCCTAATTCCCATCGTGATGATATGAGAAGATGGGGGCCTTGGGGAGGTGATTAGGTCCTGAGGATGGAGCCCCCACAACGGGAGTAGCTCCCTGATAAGAAGAAGAGGGACCCTTGGGTGGCTCAGTAGGTTAAGCGTCCGACTTCACTTCAGGTCATGATCCTGTGGTTCATGGGTTCGAGCCTTGCTTTGGGCTCTATGATGACAGCTCAGAACCTGCAGTCTGCTTCAGATCCTGTGTCTCCCTCTCTTTCTGCCCCTCCCCTGCTCATGCTCTGTCTCTCTCTCAATAAATAAATAAATAAATAAATAAACATTAGAAGAAGAAGAAGAACTCGAGGGTGTCATGCTAAGCAAAATAAGTCAGGCAGAGAAGGACAGATACCATATGTTTGCACTTATAGGTCTATCAGGAGAAACCTAACAGAGGACCATAGGGAGGGGAAAGGAGAAAGAGAGTTGGGGAGAGCGAGGGATACAAATCATGAGAGACTACTGAATATGAAAATGAACTGAGGACTGAAGGGGGAGGGGGGGGTGTTGGTCATGGAGGGGGGCACTTATGGGGAGAAGCACTGAGTGTTATTAGGAAACCAATTTGACAATAAACTATTATAAGTTAAAAAAAAAAGAAAACAAAGGCCATAAAGTAATAAGAATAAATAATTCTTAAGGGAAAAAAAAAGAAGAAGAAAAGACACCAGAGCCTCCTCTCTCTGCTCTGTGAGGATACAGTGAAAAGTGGTCATCTGCTAGCCAGGAAGAACCAAGAGCCAAGTCTTGTAGCAGCTTGATCTTGGACTTTCAAGCTTCCAGAGCTTTTCAATCCTTTGGAAAAATGAATGTCTGTTGTTTAAGCCGCCTAGTCAGTTGCATTTTGTTGCAGCAGCCTGAGCTGACCGATACACTCACACTGCCGTCGTTTCAGACTCGTTTTCTTAGAGGAGAAGAGAAAACAGATGCTTCCTAAATCTCATCTCCTGCCCTAATCTGATCACTCCTGTGTGATTTCAACCTTCATTCCCACCCACCCACCCCAAGCACCTCTTCACCTGGATGTCTGCTGAGCCACGAACTCAGTTCCAAAAGGGAGGTCTTCTCTCTTAGTTGCTCCCGTTCCTGCTTCCTCACCTCCTCAGTTCCACCCACTCATTTCCCACATTCTGCCTTTTCGTTCGTCAAGATCACTTTTGCAAACGAGGGCCAAGGTTTCCTTTCCTGCTTTTCTCATGTTCATTTAACCAACTTTTGATGGAATGATTGCGATCATCCCCAGCTGGGTTCCCTGCCTCTAAACCCGCTCCACTAATCTATATTTCTCTGAGCTGCAGAATGATTTTCCTCAAGTGCAATCCTACTCCTCCCCTGCTCAGAAAACCTCAATGGCTCCCAGCTGCTTACAGAATAATACTAAACACCTTCGCAGAGAATCCAAAAGTCATGACTTCCAGTGTCGATTTGCACAAAAGCTTTATTAAACATCTTCTCTACCTGCACCCAAATCCCTGCTCAAAGCCTCCCACTTTCTGCATGAAAACAGGTCTTCCACTCTTCTGAGAACATCAGAAATGAGTACCTACTCTCGGTTAGCCATGCTTTCCAGAAAGGATTCCACCGTCCAACCCTCCTGCTTAATATTACATATCTCGGTTCTCCCTGGAATTTTATTTTGTAATTCACGCTTTCTGTTTTACGTCTTTAGTCTTACCCTCTGCCTTCAAGCTTGCTCAAGTTTCTTCTATCCTATAAACAAACAAACAAATAAGTAAAACTGCTACTTAACTCATAAGGTTCTATGAGGTGAAATAAGAGAATAAGATGAAGTCCTTGAGACCAATACCTGGCACTGAGCAAGAATGTGACAATGTGGGCTCTTATTATTGCTCTCACTATGGGAACGACTGCCAGATCTTCATCTAGAGCTCAAGGCACCTCGTCTAGTATTCAAGGCACTAGTTCTCCTTTATTGACTGCCTGGGTGACTCCCAGTACCTTAAATATAGATGTCCGGAAATAGCATCTTTGTACTTATTACGACTCTTTTGGTTCACTGGCTCAAGAAAAAAAAGGAAGAGGAAAGGTTGAGTCCAGAGAGAGATTTCGAGCCAATGGTCCAATGGTACCATTAGGAATCTGTCTCTCCCCACTACCTTCGTTGTCTATGCCCATCTCCCTCTGCTACCCTCTGTCTCTGTTTCTTCCTCGGAAAGCTCTTCTCTGATAGCAACAATACCCCCCCAAGAAGCTCTAGGCCCCTGTTCTGTCAATTCTGTACCCCCTAATGAAATGAGAGTTTCTGTCCCCCAATACTTTCATCAAAAGTCTCAGGGCTGAGGGTGCCTGGATAGCTCAGTCAGTTAAGTGTCTGACATCACCTCAGGTCATGATCTCATGCTCATGAGTTAGAGCCCCTCATTGGGCTCTGTGCTGACAGCTCAGAGCCTGAAGCCTGCTTCAGATTCTGTGTCTCCCTCTTTCCCTGTCCCTCCCCCACTCACGCTCTGTCTCTGACTCTCTTTCAAGAATAAATTAACATTAAACACTTGTTTTTAAATAAAATAATAATAAAAAATAGAAGTCTCAGGGCCATCTTTCTTTGGCCCAACTTTGGCCGCACATCCATCCTTGAGTCAATAGTGGTGGTGGGGCCATGGCACTGCAGGGAGGCCATTAAAGTAGACTTAGTTCCCATAATCTTTATCATCCCCTCCAGGTTTGGTGATCTATTAATCTGACAAATTGCTGTGCAAAGACAGCTTAAAATGCCACCACACCACCATAATATTAGCGTTCATAAACAATTCTGTATGAAATTTATGGAGTCAGCCCTGGGAGATGGCCCAGCCCTTATGGATGGCCTGGGAGATGAAATGTTCTCATTAGTCAGGCCTGGGTCACGTGACCTTCCATCGAGCCAAAGATGCTGTCAGTTACACCTGAGCCACATGAATTGAGAATGTGGGAAGGGGTATGTATGTAGGGGAAAAGTGAAACACGATGGATGCTGGGAAGGCAAGATCCATAGATGCCTATCTCAATCACCTTCCCTCCCGAAGTCATCCCTTTTTCTATGCTCCATCCAGCCCAAAGGTCACTGCTTGGGCTGAAACCTGCAAGTCACCTCAGAGACCTCCCTCTGCCCAGCCCCAAGCATCCAGACAGATGCCAAATCCTTTTGACTCTCTAAATTCACACGCCCAGAACATGTCCTCTGGCCCCTGCTGATGTGGCTCCCTCTACACACAGCCCCCTCCCACTACATCCCTGCCTGGCTAATTCCACAAAGCTGGAAAGCCAGTTCAAGCACACCATCTCCACGAAGCTCCCAGTCCAGGAAGAGTCAGAATAGTCACCCCCTTACAAAAAGATAGCTCTGGGTCTCTCTTTCTTTTCGGGAGCTGCTTTCATGAATGTATCAACATATCTCCCAACGAAGACCTTTGGAAAGACTTAGGAAACCTCGGAGACACATTTGGGCTAAACGCCAGCCTTCACCCCCTGCCCCTCTCTGCCCTCTAGCCACACGTCCACTGCTCTCCACACAAAGCAAGCACCTGGCGGATGCCCAGATTGCCTAAATGTGGAAGTCTGTTCATCGAGAAAGAAGGCATCGGAGAATGCTTGTAAATTTCACATCTGTGCCTCAATTTGTGAAACTTCATTGCAGTCTCTGAAAGGACTATTTGATTCTGTTTTCTTTCCCCTTTCTGGCTTCAATCTGGATCTGATGGATCTCCGTCACATTAGCTTGAGGAGACCCTCCGTGAACGCACTCCAATGTTGACCTGTGCACCCCAGTGGGTGTATGATTCCCAGCTGGGTGGTGCCCGGAGGCTTTGGCCTCTGCATGCATTGTGACACAAGCCACTGTTTAGCTGGGGTAATTTTAGCCAGTCTCTTGAGGTAGATATCAAGTCTATTTGGAAATCTGCTTTATTTCTCTTTGTTTTTTTCTCTTGAAGTTCCTTGTCTCTCTCTTTTCATTTTTAGTACAACACTACCTCCTGATTTTCTACGTTAAGTATTCGGTGACAGAAAGACAGCAGCTGTACCGAACACACACACTCACACACACACACACACACGGGGATGGATTTTAAGAGTCGGCCCAAACCAGTCTAACTTCGGCAGAGTTGCCAAGGAAGAGAGGAGCCTTCCAAATAACTTGTGTGTCGGGACCCTGGCCTGTGTGTGCTGACAGTTCCACATTCCAGCTAGTCATTTGTCTCCGACTTGCTTTCCCAAATGCTTCTATTGAGTTATGCCACTTATCACCTGCTTAGTATGTGACACTTTATCTGCCAAGACAAATGTCAATTCGAAAAGCCTCCCAGTGAATGAGGGCAGGACAGGATTGCAACACAGAAAATTTGTGCTTTTTTCCTCCTAATCCACTTTCCCAGTTCGCTTTCCAGATCTTGCCTGTTGCTGGCGTTGGTGGGATTTTTATTTTATGCGGGCGTGTTGTATTGAGGTTACAGAGACAAAGCCTCGGATAAAAGGGTCCTGATTCGTAGGACACACTGCCCTTGAAACTCCAAAACCCTGACAGTAAATTTGATCAAAAGAAGTGACCGTGATTAAAAACAAATGTTCGTAAATGTTGTGGCGCTACCAAGCATGAGGTCATCAGATTTTCAGGGCACTTCTATAGATTTCTCACAATCATAATATTTTTTTAATTACATGAACTTAATGCTCTTGAAAGTGAGATGCTGACAGCTTTGGTTAGGGCCAGAAATAGAAAGCAGGCACCGGGGTGTCTTAATGTCAAAGCTTTATAGCTATAAACTACTTCTAATAAACTTTCAGGGCTGGGTTATGGTCCTCACACTGTCTCATGCCTGACGGCTTCTGAGAACCCATTTTTTGGAGGAAGATTTGATAAAAACCATGGCTTTGGTCCTGCAGCTAAAAAGAGAGCCCATCAATCGGGTCTTGGAGTTAATATTCCCATTCAAGTCCAACAGTACCCCCTCTGACACCCCCACCACCAAATGAAC
Source organism: Mungos mungo (assembly GCA_004023785.1). Classification (NCBI taxonomy): domain Eukaryota; kingdom Metazoa; phylum Chordata; class Mammalia; order Carnivora; family Herpestidae; genus Mungos; species Mungos mungo. The sequence goes on along the minus strand of PISW01000616.1, from coordinate 189,938 downwards.
CCCAAAACCCATCTAGCATGAGGTTCTTTGATGATTTTAATTTCTGAAGATGTAACTTTCTCTTTTCTGTGGGGGTTGGGGGTGGACATGGGGTAGTGTCATGAATTCGTGAAAACAAATCGAATCTGTGGACAGAAACTGTGTCGTGGCTATTTTAAAAAGTAGCTCTGTGGGCACTTGGGGACCTCAGTCGGTTGAGCGTGTGACTCTTGATTGTGGCTCAGGGTCGTGGAATCAAGCTCCACGTCAGGCCTTATGCTGAGCATGAAGCTTCTCTCTCTCTCTCTGCTCCTCTCCCTGCTGATGCTCTCACTCTCTCTCTAAAATAAACTAATAATAATTTTTTAAAAAAGATGTAAGGAAGATGTAAGAAAGCAACTCCGAACATGTTACCTTCCTGCTTGGAATGCTTCAAAAACTCCCCATACGTTTCACATTAAAGTCCAAATTTTATAGCTTAGCTCCCCAGGCCCTTTGTGATCTCACTTCTCCCCATGTTTCTCCTTCCCGGGCCCCACCCCTCACCATTCTTCTGGTCCTGAGGATCAGAACCAATGGTGATTGCACACCCCTAGGTGTCTGTTGGTCTTCTGAAAGCAAAGGTAATCCTTACCTTCCTCCTGTACATGGTGCGCAGCTGCTTGCTCTTCTAGGCTCTCACCTGCCCCCAATTCCCACCATGCCTTATTCCTCCCCAGCTCACCCCACATACCTCAAGCAGACCCCGAAAATCCCATTTGGGCACTCTCCCTTGGACACACTCGCCGCTCCATTTGCAGATTTCACCATAGTAACCTCATTTGTCTGTTCCCCCCCCCTAAAAGGAGATTCGCAACTCATTTATACATCCTCATCTCTTCCTGGTTCTGTCCCTAACACAAAAAATGTGCCGAATAATTTTTATCGAATGCAAGAATAATTGAATTGCGCATTCTGTTTCTGGAGCACAGAGTATCCCAGAATGCCCAGTGCATTTCTGATCAATAAGCTTCATGTTAGAAACAACAGATGACATCTGGGCTCTCCAAAGGACTTGACGATCCAGAAAGAGGAACAAGTCAGCCTAGAAGATTGGGTGAACGAGAGAGAACAATGACCCAGACACTGTCCTGAGCACTTTAATGTATATTTTCTCCTGTAATTTTCTCAACAACTTTGCAGGGTCGGCTTTATTTGCTCCACTGTTACAGATGCTCAAAGCCCGTGCACCCAGGACGTAGGATTGCTGGGGTCCACTCCCAGATCTTTATGATGCAAAAACTCCTCTTCTCCTGCCACATAGCATGGATGCATACGTCCTTCTTTCTCTAGGAGGGTCTGGCTGAGGAGAAAATGTCCTGATTTCTGTCTTCTGAAAGAAAGAAATGCAGATCACTGAGACCTACTGGAGTGTAGGCCTGTCTGGGGTTGGAGTACAAGGTGATCCAGAAGATCCATGGCCCCTGAGTTTGCTCACAAAGTTCTGATTCAAAGAAAGAAGCGGATGTGGAGACGTAGAGATAAAAGGTACAGCACAGGGAATGTAGTCGATGGTATTGTAATCGGTGGTAGGCGACAACGGGAAGCTATGTCTTTGGTAGCACAGCTCATGTGTCGACTTGTCCAATCACTGTTGTACACCTGACACTAATGTAATGTTGTGTGTCAACTATACTTCAATTTAAAAAATGGGGGGGCGCCTGGGTGCCTCGGTCAGTTCAGCATCCAACTTCAGCCCACGTCACGATCTCGCAGTCCGTGAGTTTGAGCCCCGTGTCAGGCTCTGTGCTGACAGTCCAAAGTCTGGAACCTTTTTGGATTCTGTGCATGTGTGTCTTTCTCTGCCCTTCCCCAGCTTGTGCTCTGTTTCTGTCTCTCAAAAATAAGTAAATGTTTAAAAAAAAAAACAAAAAAAATAAAAACAAAAAATGGAACGGATATGATGGAGAGAATGATTAAGGATGAACTGGGACAAGTTTTTGTTTTTCACTTTGGTTATATCTCTGCAAACTCAAGTCATTGTTTTTAGCATACCACGCAGTCATTGTACTGACTTTCTGTTTTTTGCTCATTCAGGTTGCAGATATTATTGAATAATATAAACACATCTGTGTTCCCGTCTCAGATACATTATATGCACCTTTTTTGAGTGCCTGGGTAGGGTGGAGAGCAGGTGCCACCGATGTGCCATAAGGCTGTCTTCTGCCGCAGTAGCACTGGCGAGGTTTGCTCAATGACCAAGGTCCCAGAGACCTGCTGGGTTTGTCTCTCTCAGGCGCGGGCAGAACCGCCCTTTTTCCCCAGGGCAGTCCACTCCAGGCTTCTGGAGTCTGTGGAGCCAGCTGCACCTTGGCAAGCCCTGGCCTGGGATTAACTTGGCAGGAGATTATTCTGAGACTTCTCTGACTCATACTTTGGGGCTAACTCTGAGCACCAAGCCCCAGCCCTGCCCTCTTTTGTTTTTTCTCCGTGCTGATTCACACTGGGTTGGGATTTTATTGTCAGCAGTCATAATTGTGCATGGGTGGGTTTTAAAGACGACAGAAGGCCAAGTCTAGGGCTTCTGCTAGCTTTGTTATTCACCGGGTCGTTTGCTTCATTAAAAGGAGGAAAGGGGGAAGGAAAGAGGGAAGATGGGAATGGGGAGGAACAAAGGAAAGAAGGAAATGCCCCCCTAACCCAAGCTAGAACCTGTTCTCTTCCACCCTGTGTATTTCTTCCCGACACTTGGAAAGGTTTGTCCTGGATCTAGTTCAAGAGAGAGGAAGCCAAGCATACTAAAAAAAAAAAAAAATATATATATATATATATATATATATGTATATATATATATATATATGGATTTTGGAGTTGGCACATCTGAATAGTTGTGTGATGGTGAGCAAGTTGATTAACCTCTTTGAACCTCTGTTTCTTCGGCTGTGGAAGAACTGTGACAATATTTACCTTGTGGTATTGTCATGATGATCGGGAATACAGCAGACAGTGAGCCTGGCACATTAGAAAGCACTTTGCAAATGGCCAAGTATAATTGTTAGAGCTAATGTTATTAAGAGACCCTCTGAAGCCGTGAGAAGGTGGCTTCCCAGAGCAGACTGCAAAATACCACCCCTCTGAGAGCGAGGCGGGTTGTGTGCTCCCCGTCAGTGGGGCATGGGGTGGTCCAGCGTCATGGTGGTTGGGTCCCAGAGACTGACTCAAGCAGTCTGTACAGGAGAGAATTCGATACTCCATGGAAGGCAAGTCCTGGGGGAAGGCAGAAGAAGTTGGGGAAAAACGCCTCTCTTTGGCTCAGGGGCCAGCAATTCTTCCATTTGCTATCGGGATCATCGTGTCTAAATCATTATGACTCGGTTCTTTTATCTGTATCCAAATCTGAAGATTAGTGGCGTTCACACATGCCAAAGTGCCTAGTACAAAGAAAGTGCCCAAGGGACGTCTGAGTGGCTCAGTCGGTTAAGTGTCCGGCTTCGGCTCAGGTCATGATCTCACGGTTCATGGGTTCGAGCCCCATGACGGGCTCTGTGTAGACAGCTGAGTCTGGAGCCTGCTTTGGATTCTGTGTCTACCTCTCTCTGTGACCCTCCCCTGCTTGCGCTGTCTCTGTCTCTCAAAAATAAATTTAAAAAAAAATAAAGAAGAAAGTACCCAAGAAAATATCTCTCTGGTGTTAAGGAGAGACTAACTGAAATGTGTGAAGATCAGGTGAAGTATGGCATGGCCGTGGAAAGCTACTGCCTGGTTCAAATCTGAGTTTCACTACTGTCTGGCTCATTTTCTCAACTGTAAAATGGGTATGACAATAGTTTGCCTGTGTGTACTTACCACATCCATTTGTCATGAGGAATAAATGAGTTAATAAACCTGAGGCATCTAGAACATTACTTGGTAGAAGTCCAAACACTATATAAATATTTACGAAACACATAAACAGAAGAGTCAGGGCTGGGACAAGAACAGGAGATTAAACCAGAATGGGAGGAAAAAAATTAGTTGACCCTGGACCTGAACAGGGCATAAAGAACAAAAGCAAAGCTTCCGGGACAATTGCCCTAAGCAAAGTTGAAATATTTATGTTTGAAGCACTATTTTTTCTTAATCGGCTGCAGGCAGTCAAGTGTGAGGGTGTGTCCGCCTGAGTTAAAGCCCCGGGGTCTCAGTGGGTGGACCCAGCTCTTCCCAGCCATATACTCCACGGAGAATGCCATAGTGTCATTGTTAACAGCAGGTCCTGTTTCTTTTCTCTCTCTTTTTTTAATTTTTAAAGTTTATTTATTTATTTTGAGAGAGAAAGAGAGAGCGCACACAAGTAGGGGAGGGACAGAGAGGAGAGCCAGAATCCCAAGCAGGCTCCATGCCGTCAGCACAGAACCCGACGTGGGGCTCGATCTCACAAACTGGGAAATCACCTCCTGAGCCGAGATCAAGATTTGGACGCTGAACCGACCGCAATCTCCAGGTCCCCCGTCAAGGCCTGTTTCGCAGCTTCCCAGACTTGGAGCCTGAGAAGAGTGGCTTTAAACCTCTCTGGGTAGGGGCGCCTGGGTGGCTCAGTCGGTTAAGCGTCTGACTTCAGCTCAGGTCATGATCTCATGGTCTGTGGGTTCGAGCCCCTGCGATGGCAGCTCAGAGCCTGGAGCCTGCTTCGGATTCTCTGTATCCCTCTCTCTCTGCCCCTCCCTTGCTCACTCTTGGTCTCTGTCTCTCAAAATAAAAATAAAGACATAAAAAAATTTAACAAACCAATAAAACCTCTCCAGAGAGGCTGGGCTTGCTCCGGGGAAGCCCGCTCCTCAAGGCTGGGCCGTGGCTTACAGAAAGGCATGGGGCTACTTCGCCGGCCAACGTACTGAGTCAATGGCAAACCGTGGCCACTTCTGCTGTCTGACGTTGGGACACAGGCAGGAAGTAAAATACTCTGGTAGAGTTCCACTGGCCGAGCCAACTGTGCAAATTCCTGACAGGCAAATTAAGGCCCATTATCTGCAATTACACTCACCCAAATTCCATGCCAGAGAGACCCTGTGTTCCAGCAGTCAGTAATACAGCAGCTGCCGATCGGTATCAGATGCATCCAGGGAGCATTGCAAGAATGGAGACCAAGCAAGCGGCCCTTGTGGGGTATTCCTGGCAGCCGCTGTCAGAACCTAAATCTCCTCTGCTTACAACCTTCAAATGGCTCCCACTCCTCCCGGGATAAACGCTTTAGTTAGGCTTGTCATCATCCGGTCCATCCCTGTCTTCAACGTCCTTTCCCCTTTCTTCACTTAAGCCATGCTGAATTACTTGTTTATCATGAATGACCTGATCCGTGATTCCACTGTATTGCCCTTCATTAAGGTGCTTTCCCACGTGGGATTTAGTCCTCTGTCTGAAGTTACCTCCATCGCTAACTCTACGTCATCCTTAAGCACTTTGCTCTGCCCCTTCCTCTTCTCCGAGAAGCCTTCTTTGGCTTCCTCAGGCTGGATCTTACTCCTTTTCTCTGGGCTCACAGAACACAGCATATCTATGCTTGATTCGTGTATTTCCCCCACTAGATTTGAGCTCTTTCGGGGCAAAGGCCACATCTTATTAGATTATCTTGGGACCCAACGCTACACCCAGCATGATGAGGCATCCCTTCAACGGATGTTGGTTGCATGAACCAATGCTGTCTTCCTTGCTTAAGCACTAATGAGATTGTTCTTTCATCTGGTTAAATCAAAGATTCCTCTTGTGATTGCTCCTTAAACCTACTTTAAACTAAACCAGTGGAAAACCCAAGAAGAACATTTTCTTGGTATCCTGAAGATAAATTCAACTCACCATGTGCCTTTCTATCTTTAATGCTGTTTAATCTAAGAGGGTTGAGGGGCGCCTGGGTGGCTCAGTCAGTTAAGTGTCCGGCTTCGGCTCAGGTCAAGATCTCATGGTTCATGGGTTCAAGCTCCGCATCAGGCTCTGGGCTGACAGCTCAGAGCCTGGAGCCTGCTTCAGATTCTGTGCCTCCCTCTCTCTCTGCCCCTCCCCAATTCATGCTCTGTCTCTCTCTCATGCTCTCAAAAATAAACATTAAAAAAATTTTCTTAATGAGTCATATTAACCAACCAAGGCTCCCCTACTTAATTATTTTAATGAGCATATATATATATATATATATATATATATATATATATATATATAACAAGCACATTAAACCCATAACTTCATAAATATTCTGTAAGGAAAACTTAAACTTAGAATACAGTGCGTTCCTTTGCTGGAAAATGTTAAGCAATAATCCATGTTATGAGGGTAAGACAAAGGTGTGAAGGGAGCACATAAATGAGTAAAAGGTGAGAAACACTCATGGAACGAAAGGAACAGAGTCTGTTGGGTCCCAATTATTTTACTTATTAGTTGGGAGCCTGTGAACAAGGCACATAACCTCTGCGAGTCAGGCTCGCTCATTCTGCAATGAAGAGAGAGTTGTAGTAGCTGGCTAGGTATAGGTGAATGGGGGTGTCTATCACGGGACCTAGAAAGCTCCAGAATCACTTTTTTTTTTTTTAATTGCCTCCACTCTTGGGATGACTGGCTGGCTCAGTCAATAAAGTATGTGACTCTTGATGTTGGTGTTGTGAGTTGAAGCCGCATGTTGGGTATAGAGATTACTTAAAAATAAAATCTTAAAAGAAAGAAAGTTCACATCCACTCTCAGAGGACGAAAATAGGAGTCTCTTTTAAAGAAGTTACCACCAGCTGAAAAGGGGGGACCAAAAGAGACATTTCATTAAATGGGATGAGCCAAGGTTGGCAACCCAATGGGAAGCTTCCTGGTGATTGCTTTGAAGGTTCAAGTATGCATTTGAACTTATTCTCTTGTACATGTTTGTTAAGGCCTTGATCACATAACAAAGGAGTCAAGTAGTCACACCTCATATAATGTTAAATAATCATAATCTATAACATCCTTGACCTCCAGGAGTTTTTAAACCTTTACACATTAAGCCAATGAGAGTCTGTCCTTTGCTGACCTTTACAATGTTCTTCCCTGACACTTTTCCTTTGGCCAACTGGCCGCTCATAGCCAAAGTCACAGCTCAGTTCTAGAGTTCTGTATTACCTTACGAACTACTTGCTCTTCCTCTTCATATTCACCTTCTATGCTAATACACACTTTCCCTGGTTCTCAGATTTTTTTGTCTTCACTTGAGTATTTTATTATACAGATTCTCCTTTCCAATAAGAAAGGAAGAGCACCTAAGTGCTTTAGCTAGCTTGTGCTGCAATAAGAAGATATCATTAACTGGGTGGCTTAAACAACAGACATTTATTTTCTCACAGTTTTGAAGGCTAGAGGTCTAAGATCAAGGTGCCAGCATGGTCAGGTTCTGTGGAAATCTCTTTTCTTGAGTTGGAGATGGCTGCTTTCTCATTATGCCCTCACACGGAGTGGGAGGGAAAGAGAGTATGAGCTCTCTGCTGTCTCTTCCTGTAAGGCACTTATCCCATGATGAGGGCCCCAGCCTCGTGACTTCATCTAACCCTAAATACTTCCCAAAGACCCCATCTCCAAAGACTACACACTGGGGGGTTAGGGCTTCAACATATACATTTGGTTGGGGGACTTAAACATTTAGTCCCTGACCCACCCAAGGGGTACAGAAGTGCTGATGCATAGGGGCACATGTACCCCAATGTTCATAGCAGCACTTTCAACAATAGCCAAATCATGGAAAGAGCCAAAATGCCCATCAACTGATGAATGGATAAAGAAGATGTGGTATATATACAATGGAATACTACATGGCAATGAGAAAGAATGAAATCTGGCCATTTGTAGCAAAGTGGACGGACCTCCAGGGTGTCATGCTAAGCGAAATAAGTCAGGTGGAGAAGGACAGATACCATATGTTTTCACTCACGGGTCTAACAGGAGAAACCTAACGGAGGACCATGGGAAGGGGAACTGGGGGAAGAGTTAGGGAGAGGGCGTGAGGCATCTCATGAGCGACTCTTGGATACTGAAAACAAACTGAGGGCTGAAGAGGGAGGGGGAAAAGGGAAGGAGGGTGATGGTCATGGAGGGGGGCACTTGTGGGGAAGAGCACTGGGTGTTATATGGAAACCAACGTGGCAATAAGCTATTAAAAAAACATTTAGTCCCTAACACTAAGTAAATGAGTAGATAACGAAAGTCATGTCATCTTTTGCAGGAGCTAGGAATCTATCATCTGTGCCACAGCAGAACCCCACCCCAATCATCCAGAAGTTCTTCTTCCTTAGATCAGCTTTCTAAAACCAGGTAGTCATACGAGAAATGGGCCAAAAATATTGGTCCTCATACAGACTCAAGTATCTATCCTTGTTTTCTTCAGCCATCGTAGGTTCATAAAAGAGGAGCAAGATGTCCTAATGCATAAGTTCAGTGAGTTCTCTTCCTTGTTCTAGCTGGTTATCCCATGTGTAAATAGCTTATAATGAAGTCTTACAATGTGGCAGGCAAGTGCAGGGTTTCGTATAACCTCATCTCATTTCTTAATAATTCCAAGAGTAGATTATTATTACACCCTGCTTTTAGGTGAGAAACTGAATTTGTTTATGAATAAGACTAAATACTTTTCACAGCATCAAATAACTAATAACTAGGGGAGTCCAAATTTGAGTACAAATCTGTCTGAATTCAAAGGCTCAGGGAGAATTTTGATGTATCTGGAACTCCCTCTTGTATTGCTTGTCCAAATATTCATTCACTGAAACAGCATTCGCTGAGTTCCTACTGTATTCCAGGTTCTGTGTGGGCATTGGAAATACAGGAATAAATAAAACAGACCAAAAAAATCTCTGTCCTCTGACTTGCTTTCCAGTTTTAGGAGCCAGATAATGAACATGAAAATATGTAAAATAAGTAGCATATCATAAACTGATAAATGAAAACTAGTGCAGGGGAGAGAGACAAAAATTACCGGGTTGGAGAAAGTCACCACTGAAAATATGTTGGTTGGATCTTCAACAAAATATTAGCAAATGCAATTCAACGATACACTAAAAGGATTATATATCATGATCAAGTGGATTTATTCCATGGATGCAAGGATGGTTCAACAACCACAGATCAATCAATGTGACATACCAAAATAACAATATGGAGGATAAAAAGTCATATGACCATCTCAATCGATGTAGGAAAAGTATTTGACAAAATTTAACATCCAATCATCATGAACACTCTCAACAAAGAGAGTATGGAGGGAATAGACCTCAACATAACAAAGGCCATGACAAGCCTACAGCTAACAGCATGCTCAGCAATGAAAATCTAAAAGCTTTTCCTCTAAGATCAGGATCAAGATAAGGATCCACACTCTCAACGGCTTTACTCAACATAGTACTGGAAATCTTAGCTAGGGCAATTAGGCAAGAGAAAGAAACAAAATCATCCAAATTCAAAAGGAAGAAGTAAAACTGACTGTTTATAAAAGACTAATATTATCTATAGACAACCTTAACAATTAGACCCAAAACTGTAAAATTAATAAATTAATTCAGTAAAGTTGTAGGATATGCAATCACTATGCAGAAATCTGTCGTGTGTCTCTACACTAATAATGAACTATTAGAGAATTTTAGCGGTGTCTGGGTGGCTCAGTCAATTAAGCATCTACTTTGGCTCAGGTCATGATCTCACAATTCATGAGTTCAAGCCCCACATTGGGCTTGCTGATGTTAACGCAGAGCCTGCTTCAGATCCTCTGTCCCCTTCTTTCTTGGCCCTTTTCCTCAAAAATAGAAAAAAGGAAAAAAGAAAGATAAATTTTAAAAATACCATTTATAAATTGCATCAAAAAGAATAAAATAGGGATAAATTTAAGGAGGCAAAAAGACACGTACACTGAAAACTATAAGGCATTGATGAAAGAAATGGAAGAACGCACAAATAAATGGAGGATACTCTGTGCATATAGTTTGGAAGAATCAATATTGTTAAAATGCCCAGGGGCTCCTGGGTGGCTCAATCAGTTAAACGTCCAACTTCGGCTCAGGTCAGGATGTCATGGTTCATGGGTTTGAGCCCCGCGTCAGGCTCTGTGCTGACAGCTCAGAGCCTGGAGCCTGTCTTCAGATTCTGTGTCTCCCTCTCTCTCTGACCCTCCCCTGCTCATGCTGTCTCTCTCTCTCTCTCTCTCAAAAATAAACAATAAAAAAAAAATTTTTTTTAAATGCCCATACTAACCAAGGCGATATGCAGATTCAATGCAATCTTTATCAAAATTCCAATGGCATTTTCACAGAAATAGAACAAATAGTCCTAAAGTTTGTATGGCACCACAAAAGACCCCAAATAGCAAAAGCAATCTTGAGAAAGAAGAACAAAGCTGGAGGCAACATTTCAAACTCTATCACAAAGCTATAGTAATCAACAGCATTGTATTGGCATAAAAACGTGCACCTAGATCCATGAAATAAATTACAGAGCCCAGAAATAAACCCATACATATACGGTCAATTCATTTACAACAAAGGAGTCAAGAGTATATACATACAATGGGAGAAAGAACAGTCTCTTCAATAAATGGTGTTGAGAAAACTGGATGGCCACAAGCCAAAGAATGAAAGTACATACTATCTTGTAAGGTTTGCAAAAATTAACTCAAAACGGATTATAGACTTAAATGTAAGACATGAAACCATAAAACACCCAGAAGAAAACATAGTCCGTGAGCTTCTTGACATTGTTCTTGGTAGTGATTTTTTTTGGAGTTGATAGCAAAATAAAGAGATCAAAAGCAAAAATAAACAAGTAAGGCTACATCACTACATCCAACGCCCTCAACAAAATGAAAGGGCAACACAACCCACTGAATAGGAGAAAATAGTTGTAATTTATGTATCTGATAAGGGATTCATATCTGTAATATATGAAGAACTTGGGCAATTTAATAGCAAAAAGCCTCAAACATCCAATTTAAAAAATTGGCATTGGGGCGCAAGCGTGGCTTAGTTGTTTAAGCGTTCGGCTTCAACCCAGGTTATGATCTCATGGTTTGTGGGTTCGAGCCCTGCAGCAGGCTCTCTGCTGTCAGCATGGAACCTGCTTCGGGTCCTCTATACTCTTCTCTCTCTCTGCCCCTTCTCTGCTCATGTGGTTTCTCCCTCTCTCTCTTTCTCCCTCTCTCAAAAATAACAAATTTTAAAAAATAATTAAATTAAATTAAATTAAATTAAAAATGGGCAGGAGGTGCCTGAATGGCTTACTTGGTTAAGTGTCCAACGTTGGGTAAGGTCATGATCTCAGGGTTCGTAAGTTCAAGCCCCACATCAGGCTCTGTGTTGGCAGCACAGAAATAGGATTCTTAGGATTCTCTCTCTCTCTCCCTCTCTCCCTTCCATGCTTTCTCTGTCTCTCAAAAATAAATAAATAAACTAAAAAAAAAAAAAAGAAAAAAATGGGCAGAGGATTTGAATATACATTTTTTCCAAAGAAGATATACAGACAGCCAAAAAATAAATGAAATCATGTTCAACATCACTAATTATCAGGGAAATGCAAACCAAAACCACAATGAGATATCACCTTACATTGTTGGAATGGCTATTATCAAACAGGCAAGAAAACACAAGTGATGGCGAAGATGTAGAGAAACAGGAACCCTCTTGCATTGTTGGAGGGAATGTAAACTGGTGTTGCTGTTATAGAAAATGCTATGGAGTTTCCTCACGAAAATGAAAAATAGAACTGCCATGTGATCTAGAAGTTCACATCTTAAATTTAAAAAAATTTTTTTAATGTTTATTTTTGAGAGAGAGAGAGAGAGAGAGAGCATGAGCAGGGTCGGGGCAGAGACAGACGGAGACACAGAATCTGTAGCAGGCTCCAGGTGTGAGGTGTCAGGTTGACCCTGACACGGGGCTCAAACTCACAAGTCATGAGATGATGACCTGAGCTGAAGTTGGATGCTCAACTGACTGAGTCACCCGAACGCCCTTAGCAGCTCACTTCTTTATGCAAAGGAAGGGAAAACGCTAATTTACAGAGATGTGCATTCCCATGTTCATTACAGCATTGCATACAATAGCCAAGATATAAAAATAACCTGAATGTTCATCGATGAATGGATGGATAGACATGATATATATACAATGAAATATTATTCAGCCACAAAGAAGAATGAGATCTTGCCATTCGCAACAACATAGACGGAGCTGGAGGACATTTTGCTAAGTGAAGGAAGTCAGACAGAGAAATACAAACATATAATCTCACTTATATGTGGAATCTAAACAAGACGGGAAAAAACAAAACAAAACAACAACGAAGCTCATAAATCTAGAGAACACATTGGTGGTTGCCAAAGGTGGGGAATGCGGGTTGGCAATATGGGTGGAGGAAGTCAAAAGGTGCAAACCTCCAGTTATAAGATAAATAAGTCATGGGGGTAGAAGGTACAGCATGGCGGCCATACTTAATAATACTGTATTGCATGTTTGAAAGTTTCTAAGAGAGTAGGTTTTAGAAGTTCCCATCACAAGAAAAAAACATTCCGTAACTATATACAGTCACGACGTTAACTAGGCCGACTGTATCGATCCTTGCACAACATATACAAATATTGAATCATGTTGTACACCTGGAATTAATAATGTGTGTGTCAATTATACCTCAATTAATAAAAAAAAAGAAACTACATCCGTCAGAAAAGTCCTTATTGAGGAGATAGTTAAGCAAACACACGAAAATGGTTAAGTTCTATCAGACTGTCACTATCTCTGAGGCCCCAAAGACTTAAGGCAAAGGGATTTTCTTTGAAAAGTCATTGTGGACTTTGTCCTTTTGCAAGTGATATGAAAATACGCTCAAATGGACGGAAGCAAAAAGTGGCGCTTTATTAGCTCAGGGAAGTGAAAAGTCCAGGCCAGCTGGGAGTCAGGCATCAAACAATACCGTTAGGACAACCTTCCTTATTTTGCATTTATTTTACTCCATTTGGGCTGCTCTAACAAAACCCACTACAAAGTGCATAGCTTAAACAGCAAACCCTTCTTTCTCATGGTTCTGCAGGCTGGGAGGTCTGAGCTCATAGTGTCAGCTGTGTCCGATCTGCGCCCATTTCCTGGCTCATAGATGGCTATCTCCCTGCTGTGTTCTCACATGGTGGAGGGAGAGAGAGAGTTCTCTGGGGTCCCTCTTAGAAGGGCATTCATTTTGTCCATGAAGTCCCCGCATCATGGCCATATCAGCTCCCAAATTCCCTGCCTCCTAAAATCATCACATTATGGGGCTGGGATTTCAACATGTGAATTTGGGTGGGGGTGAAACACAAACATTCAGTCTGTTCACTATCTCTGCTTTCTCCTCTGCGGTGACTTTCTCCTTCAGCTCCTCACAAAGGTAATATGGCCACCAACAACCCTAGGCCAGCATCCCGTCCAGTTCAAACCAGAAAGGAAAGAGAGTGTCCCTCCACCTCTGGTCCAAGCAAACGTCTCATTGCATCTCATTGGGCTGCGTGCTTATCTGGACGCATTACTGAGGTTGGAAAGGAAACACGCAGCTCTGATTGGCTGGGCCTGTTCACCGGCTTCCCCTCGAGTCAGAGGGAGAGTCAACCTACCAGCAGCAGGGGAGGGTGGGGCCCAGAGGAAATTTAGGGTGTTGCCGGAAGGAAGTGAAAGGAGTGGAGAAAGCAATTAGTATTCACTCTATTTCTAATGTAAAGCCAGTTCCTTCTATCCCATTGTAGGCAATGTTGATTTATTCAGTGTGGTCCATGCCCTAGTGATGGTTGAGCATAGATTTCTCCCTAACAGATGATTTGCAGACAGACTGTTCAGTGGGACTGGTGCTTTCTGGAGTCTCCTGTCACCACATAGAACTTGTGGACACCATAGTCACGGGCACTCAGCCCCTAGAGAATGGCTAGATGTGTGGTTTTGGCCCGTGACCTATGTGTTTCCCCTGTGAGCTTCAGTGAGCCACATCACAGTGCCTGACACCACCTGACAGAAGTTCAAGGTGTGGATTGACTGAAGTATAGTTGACACACCGTGTTACCGGGGTTTCAGGTGTATATCATAGCGATTCCGCAAGTCTATGTGTTCCGTGGGGCTCATCTTGGGTATTACATCACCATCCACTGCTGTCACTATACTATACTGTTGACTATGTTTTCTGCAAGGAGATCATGGCTTCTAGAGTCTCATTGCATTCACTCCGACACCTTAGCCAATGGGCTTGACAACACGCTGGGGGCACAGTCTTAAATTCTGAAAAAAGGGACTCCCGCTACATTAGAACCTCACTATTTCCCTAGGAAGTATCATGCTCGAGCTTTGGTGCTAGATGGTCCTGGAGCTGGATGTGGACCCCAACACTTATTGTGGTGGGAGCCTGGGCAAGTCTTGTGACTTCCTGAGCCTCGGTTTGCTCATTTGCATAATGAGGTCATTAGGAAGAGTAAATAAATGAGTCCTGTATAAAGAAGCAGCTCACAGTGGGGGAGAGGGGGCTCGGAAAATTTTGTTCTTTTTCTCTACTTCCTTGCCCTCTTTTTCCATGAGGCCATTATCAGGCTCCCTTGGAGTCCATGTTATGCAACTTGCAGATAAACCTGCCAAATAAAAAGAAAAGAAAAGAAAGGGATGGGCAAGTGAGCCCCTGGGGGCAGAACTAGGAGCTGTGCTATTGAGTGGAAAACCATAGGCTTTGGAATTAGACTGTATTTTGAATCCAGAAGGCCCTGGGGAAATTATTTAGTATCCTGGAATTGTTTTCCCCCTCTCCACAATGAGAAGAGCACTTACTGCTAGTTATGATTACTGCCAGGGTTCATTGGAATCATGTATGTTAAGGAAGCTGGCAAATAGGAATCTTCAGTGAATCTTAGTCCTGTTCATTTCTGAAAGTAACTAATGCCCGAATGAAGTTTCCTCAGCAATCAGAAACTCCTGTTAAAATGCCCAGAGAGGATTATCTGTTTCTCTGGAGGTCGGAATGTCCAGAACTCTGCCGGATTCTCCTCCCTTTTGGCTTGTGCAATGTTTTCTCTTCTGTTAGAGGCTGGGCAAAGGAAATTACAAGTTAGTCAACAAAGGTGTTCTGACAGTCTCGAGAAGCGAGTGCTACGTGTTAGGGGAGGGAAACTGAATAAGTAAAAGATATGAGCCTTGTGCTTGAGAAGCTTCTGACCTAATGAGGAGAAGTAAACATGCAGAAGAGGCTACTTAAAACACTCATGAGCAAACTCATAGCCTGTCGGCCGAGCGCCAAGGTTGAGCATGAAGGTATGACCTGGGCATGGTGTGAAAAGTCAGGGAGGTTTCTAAGGGCAGAGACTGGCAGCCAGAAGAGGCCCCAGCAAAAACCCAGAGGTAGAATGAAATCTGCACACGGCACGGTGGCCTCCCTGGCTTGTCTGCGCATGGGTAGGGCATTGCATGGGGGGGATTGAGATAAGAAGTCAAGAGACTCCCTTGGGCAATTAAATGAGGGCAATCACAAGTCCGTGTTATTGCCTGTTACCGGCTTTGGTAACAACAACAAATCCAAACAATCTCCTCAGACTGACAGGTTGGAAGGAGAGTTAGAATCATCATCCATACAAGCCCAAGGACTATCCCTGTTATCGTGAGTCTGAATTTTCTGGCAACTCTTCCTCAGTGTAGGGTTGCATTAAACCAAATCTGGAGGTCCATCAAGTGCCACATGTCAGCATAGATCAAGTCACAAGTCACGGTGCTACCTCTTACTGGGTCTTAGGTCACTGGGTCTTCCCGTTGCACAGCTAAGGACAGAGGACACTGAAGGCGAAGCATCTGCTTCCGGAGACCGACCTGCAGTTTGTCTCCCAAGCCTACCTTAGCTTCTGAAGAGAACTTTCCTCTGTGCTCTTCTCTATTGCTGCGTGACATCAGGGCATGGCTCTGTCTCTTATCTGCTGGGTGGAATTTAGCCAACTAAATAAAAGGATGATGCTAATAGTGGTGATTCCCTCTTCTGATTGCTGGGAGGTAATTCACTTAAAAGGCGGAGACAGTATCTGACACACGGGAATCACTTACTAAACAGTAACTCTTGTTATCTTGAACTAGTTTGAGATTTGGTGAAATTGGGTTACTATTTTTCTCTAGAGCACAAAGGGTGGGTTTATACGGCCCAGAATGGGTGGAGCTTAGGTTCAATCCAGATGTGATTCTAGCATGGTGGGATGGAGACATTTCCACCTTGAACGTGCTGGTAATTTGGGTGGTTTTATACACTCTTCGGTAGAAGTTTCATGGAGACACTCAGTGCAACAGAGGCCTATGGGTACGCCTTTTTTTTTTTTTTTTTTTTTTTTTTAGTATTCAAAGTGCTGTTCCTAAGTAAATTGTTTTCGTTTCTTGAGATGTCAAACTAAAGTTAAAAGAGATATAGAGCCCTGTCATCAAAGTCTTGGTGTCTTACCCAGCTCCTTTATGCTCTAGGTCAGTTTGGAAGAAATTATAGATTAAAAGAAAGCCCGCTTCCCCAAAGACTTGTTGAGAAAGAGAGTTGGGTGGGTGAACACAATGAATGTAGTGACAACAGGGACGTTCTTTATACAGAAAATGGTATCATGCAGCCTCTCTTGGTAGGAGGTTTCAAAACAAACTGCCTAGGAGGCATGGCTAGTTGTTTGGATGGCAGATTGCATTTCTCCTCTGGATCACACCCTCTCTGGACCACAGGTGACACCTGGTAGTATCTGAATTCTCAAGGCTCTGGTCTGAGAGGGTGGAGTCGAATAGCCCGGGGTTAGGAGTGAAGATTCAAGAATTCTGGTCACACTCAATCGCTTGCCCGTGGGCATGTCACGTCATCTCCCAGTCTCAGCTTTGATGGGTTCCAACTGACGTGTTCTGAATTCCCTCCAAGTCCTAGTATCTTAAAAAAAAAAATTTTTTTTAAGTAATCTCTACACCCAATGAGGGGCTCGAGCTCACAACCCCAAGATCAAGAGTTGCATGTCCCATCACCTGAGCCAGCTAGATGCCCCCATGTCCTGGTGTTTCAAAAGTCAACAAATGTGTAACTTGGTTCCTAGCTGAAGAATATGGTCTTAATGGGCTAAGGCAATGGTGAAAGGAAATTGCCTCCATCTGTTATGTACTTTCTCTGGCTTTCTAGAAGGGTCAGATGAAGAACCTCAGTCAGATTAATAATGAGGATGAGCACATACACCACTAGGTCCAGGACGCAGAGTCTGGTGTTTAAAGCCTTAGAGGGACTGCCCTCCATGGCCTCGATCGCCCCCGCCCCCACGGTCTGATTCCTCCTGTTTGGGAGGAATAATTTTTTCCCCCTCTAGCTGAGATTGCTCTCCTGTATTCAGAGCCGGCTTTACGTCCCCGTCATTACAGAGAGGTTTCCCTCTGTTTTCAGACACACAACTGGGGCAGCGCGCTGTCTCTTTCCACTTGTGACTGTGGATGGCTGTGTCAGAGCAAGTCTAGTCATGGGGAAGGCATGAGCTTTCCTACATGCTCCCCAGACAGGTCTGTTTTCTCTGCAACTCACCTCTGTCACTTGCCAAACTCTCAAAACAGACATGTCTCTCAAACTCGCAAGACTATTTGCTCCCAGATAAAATACCTGCTTTGGGTGCGTTCATAAAATTGAGAGAAGGCTGCATTGGAGAGAAAGTACCCATTGAGTGGTGAGAACTGACCACCCAGAATATTACATTTCTAGCACATTTTTTTAAAAAGTAAGCTCCACACCCAGTGTGGAGCTTGAACTTACGACCTCAAGATCAAGAGTTGCATGCTCCACAGACTGAGCCAGCCAGACACCCCTCTGGCACATTTTTTGAGCCTTGCATCACTTTCTGAGTTTTATAACATTTCTGGGTGGTAGGTGTTATTAAGCCCATTTAACAGATGAGGAAAATGAAGTGGGGGAGACTAAGTTTTGCCCAAAGTCACATAACAAATTAAGGAGTGAATCTGTGGACCTAAATCCATGTCTTTGGATCCTGAGTTCAGTGTTCTAACCACAAGGAGAGCAGAACCAGGAAGTTGATTCAAATCCACATTCCCACATCAGCAGGAAGAATTCTGTGAACATTTCTTGGTCACGGATCTCATGACTCATAGGTCCGATTTGTTTGCCAATATCATTTTTATGGTGGTTTAGTCATTTTCCTGACACTGGATGTCTCATGCAGAACAAAATTAAGTAGATAAGATTTTGAGGCTACTCATAAAACGTTTACATTCCAGAGAAACAATTTGAATGAGAGAATGTTTTATATTTTTTGTTTAAAGTGAGTGCAGAATAAGGGGCAGGAACCTAAGAACAAACAAACAAACATTCTTAGAGGAAAATTGTTCCACTAAGGGAAGTTCGAGTCACCAATACGCTCTTCCGTTCAATACACGTTAATTAAGCATTTATTATGTGTCAAGCTCTGTTCTAGCCACTGAGGACGTAATCATAAGACTTAGTTCCCACCATCAAGAAACTAGTAGTTTCATGGGGGATCTAGAAATCTCAAGAAGCACTAGGGTGTTGAAAAAGGCTCCAGGAGACATGTATATATGAAGTTTTGTGGTCACTGAGACTAGGAAGGTCTGACAGAGGAGGTGATATTTTACCCACATTAATAGGACTAATAAAATTGGGCCAAATAAATAAGGAGAGGGAGCAACCATTTCCGAAAATCATCACCAACCTTAGCACCACCCCACCACCCAGATAATTACTTCCGATGTACCAGACACTGTCGGTCATAAGCATTCTGTAGACAGGGCACCTGGGTGGCTCAGTTAGTTAAGCATCTGACTTCAGCTCAGGTCATGATCACATGGTTTATGAGTTCCAGCCCCGGGTCGGGTTCTGTGCTGACAGCTCAGAGCCTGGAGCTTCAGATTCTGTGTGTGTGTCTCTCTCTGCTCCTCCCTTGCTCACACTCTGTGTTTGTCTGTCTCTCTCTCAAAAATAAATAACATTTAAAAATCTATTAAAAAAACATTCTGTGGACATTAACTCATCTGATCCTCCCAATCAACCACAAAAAGGTTCTGTAATTACGTCCGTTTTTCAGATGAAGAAAGCGGACAGAGATTAAGTGACTTAGTGAAAGTCACCCAGCTAGGAAGTGGCAGAGTCAGGGTTTGAACCTGGGCTCATTTGACTCTGGAGAACATGCGGTTGACCATGTAGGGGCCAACAACGGAAAGAACACTTGGCATAGAGATGAGAAGGTGTGCGTGGGTGTTTGTGCGCAGAAGTGGATGCGTTTCAGCATGCCAGGAGCAGGGCACACAATCCTTGCCCTCCGCACTCACTTCCTGCCCCCCTTCCTACAGTTTCTCATCACTCTTTCATGTGATGACATTTTTTAAAGTTTATTTATTTATGTTGAGAGAAACGAAGACAACGCAAGAGAGGGAGGGAAGGAGAGACAGAATCCCTAGCCGGCTCTGTGCCACCAGTGGCAGAGCCCAACACAGGGCTCAAACCCACAAACCGTGGGATCATAACCTGCGCGGAAATCAAGAGTAGGCGGTTAACCGACTGAGTCACCTGGGAGTCCCTTCAACGCAGCACGGAGCAAGTGTTTAAACGACCAATGATGCAGTTTTAAGCTGCGAATCTGCAAAAATGCTAGACTATCACAGACCCATTTTCATTCTTTTCTTCTGACTCTGCTTAGCGCCCAGACCTCACTCTCTGCAGTTTTCTGGGAGGGACGAGTTTGTTTCTGATGCTGACTTCTGTCCTCCTCGTCCTGAGAAACCATCAAAACTGTAGCTCATGTTCACAGCTATCGAAGAAGAAAAGTAATTTTGACATTCTGCTTCTTTCTCTGGGTCTTTGCTTTTTTATAGAATTAGATGTGGATCTTGCTTTCTCTCTCTTTTTAATGATTTTGTCAGTTCTTTGATGCTTTTATGAAGATGAAAAGAAAAGTTATCCAGTATCCTTAGTTATTTTCTGACAGAGGGTTGGTCCACATGATGAATCCTTCAGTTTCAGAAATCCTCAAGTTCCAAGGGCCATTCAACATTCACAACGACTCTATGATGCAGATGTTGTGACTCTGATTTTTCCAATGAGGCAAGTGAGGTTCAGGGAGTTTAAGTAACTTACAAAAGATCACACAGCTAATACACGTTGGGGCCAAGATTCCCATCCGGGTTTCCGTTCCTACTGGTCCTTCTATGTTCTCAGGTTCACCGCCTGCTAGGTATCTGACCCATTACATGTCTTCATTCATTAATGAAGATGATAAATGAATCTACCTCCAAGAGCCATGCGGATGAACTGAGTTAACACGTGTGAAGACCCACAGCTATGTCTCGCACACAGAAAAAACTTCATAAATGCTTGCAGTTATTATAATTCTGTAGGGAAACCAGGCCTGTCTAGAAGCTGGAAGTTTATGACTTGTTTAAAGTAGACTATTTACCAGCCATTGTTTTTTCTCTCTCTCTTATTCATTTATTCACCATTTGTGGGCACTCTAAGGTTTCCCATACAGTGTACATGTAGGCCTTCTAGAGCTTTGGGCCAAGGCCATGGGTGTTTCCCCATAGTGGACTCCTATTTTCCAAAGGGAGGGGCTACTTCCCTTCTGGTCATGAGGATAAGCAAGGAAAAGCCTGTCTGAGTGAATGTTTTATAGTGACAGCGTCTGTTGATCTCCTTCCCTATTTTCTTCTCCTGTTTCTGAACCTGTTTCTTCAGCCTCTAGAGACACAGTGGACACATATGAAAATAGGCAGTTGCAATCGTGAAGGTTCAGCCACCACACCTTCTCTCCCAGATGATGAGTCCTACAGCATATAAATTAATTGTCTTTTTAAAATAGCTCTAACAACCCCTTCAGAGACTGCCAAGCCCTCTCTGAAAAAAGAGAGGCAACACCCAGGAGAGCCAGAGAATCATCCTAAGGTGAATAGTTGACTAACCACAAATATCCACAGAGTCCTTACCAGAGTGCTGGCATCGTGGAGGGTGGGAAGGAGACTAGGACATAGTCCTGAGACTAGGTGAAGGGCACTAAGGTCATAAATCATCATTTTATTAAACGGTAGAGGATCGTCATAAGGCAGTCTTCAGGTTCAAGGTGAATTGAACAGCTACCTGGTCTGAGTGCAAGGAATTCAGAAGGAAGGAAAGAGGGAAGGTGTGTGTGTGTGTGTGTGTGTGTGTGTGTGTGTGCGTGTGTGTATGTGTTTTCTTATGGATGTTAGGGTCTTGCTTGGGAGGCAAGTTGAGTGAGAACACTGCCTATGGGATGAGGAACAGGGCAAAAGTGCGTCCGAAGGTCCAGGAAAATGGGGAACGACTAGAAATTATATATTCAGTTAAAGTACAAAAATTATAGGAGTCAAGGTCATACGTAGGTATTTAATTAGAAGTGTGGCTTAAGGCAACACATATGAAATCAAGTGGTATCTACTCCAATTTGGTTCATTTCAAGTCAGTAAATTTGTTTATATACCACATAGTTTTTGATTAAGCTATTTCTGTATTCATCAGTACTTTTTGTAATAGACACCTAAAGATTGTAATAATCACCTTGCCCTTGAGAATAGGAACATGAAAGACCTCCTCATTCAGAGACCTACTAGATCATGAAAACAAAAGGGTCAGATCCTAGTCATTCAAAAGAAACAGAACCTTACCTCTTTTGTTCTGGACCCCGAATTCTGGGTGGAGTACAACTTGTTTTTGTTCTTGTACTATTTTCTTTGGATCTTCATTCCCTTCATGTGATCTTGCCCCTGACCTTTGATCTTGGGTAAAATGAACCATAAAGATGGGGTTGAAGAAAGTGTTTAAGCCCTAAGACCAAGAATAAGGTTGATTCCATAGGGTTCCTGGTACATGTTGCAGAAATGGGCACCGTCTCTTCAAAGTGTCAACTGGGCTAAACCATCTGTGAGTGTAAAACGGCATAAAACGGCATGGATATATTTATTATTTTATTTTATTGTTATTTTTAAATGGTCACAGATTCCTTTTTTTTAAACTTTAGTTTGAGAGAGAGAGATAGAGAGAGAGCATGGGCAGGGTAGGGGCAGAGAGAGAATCCCAAGGAGCCTTTGTGCCATCAGCATGGAGCCTGACATGGGGCCCAATTTCACCCATGACCATGAGATCATGACTTGAGCTGAAACCAAGAGCCAGATGCTTACCCAACTGAGCCACTCAGACACCCCTGATATATTTATTATTTTAACCTTTTATCGAGATGCAAGTTCATTGAAGTTTTAAATGCTAACAATTTCACCACTCGCTTTATGTTTAGGTATCAACTTGTATAAACCATAAAGTTGTTGCAGATCTAGTTGCTGTTAATCTTAATGTTCCTGGTTGACTGGCCATGAGGTGTATCCAAGACACTTCTTTCCTGTGTTACTTTGAGAGAAAGGATGAGGGAACAAAAATAGCAGGATGAGCAATGGAAAAAAGAGGGAGTGGGGTTTCACCCTGGGTCCCCAAGAGACAGCAACGAAAAAACAACACAAAACAAATGAGAAATCCAGAAAGGCATTGAAAGGAGCCGGAAATGGCTCAGGAAATGCAAAAGAAAGCAAAGGGCAAGAAGAAGGAAATAGATAGAGACCGAGAGCCCCAGGCGTGGGCACTAGAGAGACTGGGATAGTCCCAGTTGGAGACGGAGATGTTTTCCAGAAAAATGAAAGCCTGTCACCACTGGAAACGAAAAGCAAGTTGGAAGCAGAGAGCATGATGGAATGACAGCTCTGCTGGGGTCCACGTGAGAGACGCCAGCGGAGCTGCAACTGAGTGGGAGCTGAGAAGGAAAACATTCCTTCCACCAGGACACATGCATGCTGCGGGGCCCGGAAATGATCCCAACGCAGATCCCTCAAAAACACAAACCGGTATGTGGAAGTGAATTTGCAACGATTTACTAGGTGTTCAGGATTGCAGCTGGGTTGAGCTGGGGTCCCTGCAGATTCACAGGAAGCAAGCCTCCGACCACACAGAGGGGGATGGACACTGGTTGAGCAGCACAGCAATGTTGCGAAAAGGGTGCTATTCTCTCCATTTTACAGGTGAGCCAAGGCATGGAGCATGAGTGACAGTGCATTATTCATTCACACCCAAGGTCACACGGATGAGAAGTGTGAAGCTGAGATTCAAACCCCAGCCTTTCTGGGCCCCAGTCTCACCACTTACCTCATGCTGGGCATTGTTTCATATTTGGAAATCTCACCTAGGGCCAAGTTTTTTATATATTTTCTCTGAGCTATAACAGGATCCAGCCATGAGCTTAAGTGTCAGCGTATCAGCATTTCAAAAACCTGCCACTTCACATGACCCTAACACCTAGAGCTAAAATTGGACAGGATCTCAGAGCCCAGACGGTTTTTTTCCTTTTGGGGGTGGGGGTGGGGCAGGGAGCACTGAGTGGGTAGAGTCCGGATTTGGTAATATGTCCTTAACTGGCCCTTGGGCTTGACTCATATTCTTTCCTTATAGTCATAGCCTTGATTAAGAAATGAAGACCCCAGGGGGTGCCTGGGTGGCTCAGTCAGTTGAAAGTCTGATTTCAGCTCTGCTCACGATCTCTCAGTTCATGGGTTCGAGCCCCGCATTGGGCTCTCTGCTGTTGGCGCAGAACTCACTTCGATCTATGTACCCTGCCCCCTGCCCATCCCCTACTCATGCTCTCTCTCCCTCTCTCTCTCAAAATAAAGTAAAAGTTAAAAAAAAAAAAGAGAGAGAGGAAAGGAATTAAGACCCCAGAAGAGAAAATACAAAAATAAGGATTTCCCTACTGTTATCTGAAGGAATGAGGTAATACAATTACTTTATATCTTTAAAACACTTTATTTGGTCTTATGCCTTGAATTATTTGAAAGTGGAAACATTTTAAAATAGAAATATCAACTGCTTAGGGAAGGTCAGGAACATTCACTGTAAGCTTGTGAAGTATGGGGTGCTTTTTAATCTATATTGTTTCATTTACTTCTGGGAAGAAAGTATGCTCACTTTATAGATGACGAAATTGGGGTTCAGAGATGTGACAACAATAGTAAGTGGAAGAGTCAGGATTTGAACCCAAAACACTTGAATCTTAGCTAGGTGTCATATCAAGCTTTAGGAAGGAAGTCAGAGGACTTCAGGAGGGAAACCTTTAACGAGTAGATTCTAAGGAACCTAGAACCGTATCAGGAACATGGTAAGCCTTCTAGAAGTGTTAACTCCCATGACTGGTGCTGTTATCATCAGAAGGCCAGCCGTAAGACCTCCTTTAGAAGAGAAACTGATACAGGCACTTCTCAACCACATCCGGAGACGGTGATCATTATTCTGATGATACCACTCGCATGCGACATTTACAGAGTGATTCAGGCTTTCTAAGTCTCCCACTTCTCCATTCTTAGGGGGAAAGGGCTGTCACATGGGTTTCCAGAAAGCTTTCGTAGTTCACACCTAGAAGGAAAGATACAAGGAATTTTTTTAATGGTTATTTATTTATTTATTTTTGAGAGAGCGAGAGAGAGAGAGAGAGAGAGAGCAGGGGAGGGGCAGAGAGAGAGGGAGACACAGAATCCAAAGCAGGCTCCAGGCTCTGAGTTGTCTGCGCAGAGCTCAACGTGGGGCTTGAACCCACGAACCGTGGGATCATGACCTGAGCTGAAGTCGGACGCTAAACCGACTGAGCCCCCTAGGTGCCCTGATACAGGGATTGTCTGACTTCAGACTGTTGGTGGTGGTTTCAACAAGGCAAACTCAGGCCCTTCTTGCCATGAACAGAAAACCATCATGGGTCAGAGATAAGAGACACATGGGTCAAGATGGTGCAGACGGGCTTGCCTGGAGCTCTGTCCCCCTGAAATGTTCCCGGGTCTGACGAAGGGGATCGCGTGAGCTCCACACCGAAGGCAAACCTAATTCAGATAAGGCAGCCAGAATGGTCTATATTTAAGGACTGAGGAATGGAATTGAAATTATCCCTCTGTTTTTGCCTTTAAATCTTGCTCCTCATGAGCTAGATTGCTGACCAATTTCTCAGACATTAAACAGAAAGTTACATTTTGGGCAGAGCGCTCCCCCACCCCATCCCACGTCCCTCTCTGGGCCCTTGTTGGAGCTGATTTCTGCCTTCTCTGCCTGAGCTCTGCCTGCCGCTTCTCAGGGCTTCCTTCAGCATTACTCCCCCGCAAAGCCTGGCGAACTGCCTGCCCCTCGTCTTGCTCTCTCCACTCAGGGTGAAGTACCCCGTCTCTGAGCTGGTGAGACCCCGGGCATACCGCTCTACCCACATCATAGCTTGTGTCACTCTGAATTGATCTTTTTCTGCACTGGAAGTATCTGGCAAGGGTCCGAATCTCCACGCAGACAGGAGCACCTGGGTCTTCTATCCTTCGTCAACCTGGTGACGGGTGTGCAGTAAACCCTCAGGACTGACAATGTGGCTGGAACCTCGTCCAGAATAGTGAGCCCGCCACGGTCAGCCATGCAGATGGGAGCTGGGATCACACGCCTACAAAACAACCGACCTTCACTTGTGTTTTGAGTACCCTCTGGTTGCCAAATCTCGTTTTGAGAGGCAAAAAGATACCCTGAAAGGCCAGTCTAAAAAATCTAGGTATAGAGATGACACAAGGACCACAGAAGACAAGGGTGAAAGCCTGGGTGATGCTTTTCATTCTCCCCAGAAGGTAGACTTCCCTGGGCCCCCCTGATGTCGTCTTGGTTCATTTGCTGTCCCTTTAGAGCAGCAGCCGGAAATGGAGATCGATCCGGTCCAGCCCCAGCACTGCTCCAGTTGATCTTCCTTCCAGGCGAAGCTGGGAGCCAAGCCTGGTACAGGCTGTGGTATGCAGGATTTGAACTTTCCTGGCACTTGCATGAAACAGTGTGATCCAACTGGTAGCAGAAATTCCATGTTTGTGCAGGACAACATCTGCAGATTTTATCTTCGGTACAGCCCAGATACAGTCACACTTGGTATTTAAAGAATGACGTGAAGCAACCGCAGGAAGAGATAAAATGGCAAGTACTCTCTGCCCAGAGCCTAGGTAGCCCTTTCAAATATGAATAGGCTGCATACCTAGAAAAGGAAATAGGAAAGATTGGGGGTGGAGGGAGGGAGGAGGAGGGCAGAGATAGGAGGATTTATCTCTCAGAGCTGGCATACGTACAGTCATCCGTCCTGTGTCAGCTTTGGAGTGGCGGGAACACGAACCATCTAGAGCTAGAAAGATGTGGACTCCTTCCTGGTGCTGGCATGCGCAGAATGACGTAGGCACGAAGTTATTCGTTGCAACATTGCTAATATAGCAAAAGTTGGAAACGACCCAATACCCAACCGTGGAGGGCTGGCTAATTCACTTTATGGTATGTCCATACAATGGAATGCTGGGCTCTGTAAGAGGAAAAGAATGAGGAAGCGCTTAATGTGGCGGATGAAAAGATCTACGAGATATATTGCTCTGTGGAAAAAGTAAAACACAGGGCTGGAGGCACAGTACGCCATGTTTTGTGTAAAAATGGAGGAAAAATAAGAATATATATTCTTTTTTTTAAGGTTTTTTTGTTTTTTTTTTTTTTTTGAGAGAGAGAGAGAGCATGAGCTGGGGAGGGGCAGAAAGAGAGGGAAAGAGAGAATCCCAAGCAGGCTCTGCAGGATCAACACAGAGTCCCACATGGGGCTTGAACCCACCAACCATGAGATCAGGACCTGAGCTAAAGTCAAGAGTCAGGAGCCCAAATGACTGAGCCATCCAAACACCCAGCGTGAATATATATTCTTACCTACAGTTACATGCATATAGAAATGATAAAAGTATAAAACAAGGAACAGAAGGTGGCAGTTACCAGAGTGTGTGTGACAAAGAAGATAAAAGAGGGTGGGAGCTGGATATTTGGGGGTCGGGATTTTTTGAAACTTGGGATTGTATTATCTATCTATAAATTAAAGCAATCAAACAAACAAAAAGTCACACAAACAAGCATCATGGCTCAGCGGATCCTAGGAATTGACCTACCCTCTTCCAGTCTCAACTTTGCCATCTGGGAAATGGGGATATTTCCATTGCCTGGTAGGTCACTGAACAGCAGAAAGTCCTAAGTGCACATCGTGGAGGGGTGATTTTGCTTCCCTGGGAAAGTGCCAGTGTCTCCCTGGACGGGGCGGGATCGTGATTCACTGGCTTGGGATTTCTCAAGAAACATCTTTAGGAACAACGTTCTGCTGTTTGCCTTCTCATGACCTTACCTGAGTCCCGCGTCCATAGTAAAAAATGTCCAGTGCCCTTAAGAGTTCAGTAGCCTCTGGACACTCTTCTTTGAAGTGGGGCAGCCCCTTCAAACCTCTGCTTTGTTTTCCCCTTGGTTGATTTCTTCCAAATGGGCTCCTCTGGGGCCGGGGGTCAACTCCTGCCCAGCCTCCTGGAGAGCAGATGAAGGCCTGGGATTAGCTGCCTGGCGGAGCTCTGAGCCTTTGGGAGGATTCAGGTTCACCCTCTGGCCACTTTGCTCTATTGCTTTCTCTTCAAAGCAGTCCTCTGAGACTTCAGTATCCTGGTGATGTGAGGGGACAGACGCAAGGAACCAAAACCTTCTGTCTTGGGGAGGCCAGAGAAGACACCCAGGAGTCAGATTGGGGGCTCAAAGGGGCCGACCAGCGCCCCACCCCTCCCTTTGTGATTTAGGGGTCCCGGGGTGCTCTGACCTCCAGGCTAGTGTTTGATCTGGCGCTGGCCAACGCAGAAAGCCTCATGGAGAGCGCAGATGTCCCGAAAGAACACACAGTGCTCGAGCTGGACAAAGCCTGTGGCAAACCCGCTCAGACCCTGCGCGTCTTCCTCGGTAAGGGGAGCAAGCGCGGCCTCTAGCGGCCGCTCCTCGATCTGCTCTCTGGGGGGGTCTTCACGCTGGTGGGACTGTCCTCTTCCCGCCATGAGGCCACAGCCGCGGAGCCCCTGCAAAGAGGCACAGGCCTGCCGGATGTCGTCCCATGGAAACCTTGGCCAGGCAAAGTCGTGGCCGTCTGGTCAGGTTCCTTCGGGAGCCCTTGCTTCTCATGCACAAGTGCGACCAGAATCCCTCGGCTTCTTCCTTCCTGAGCTCCTGTCCATCTGCTCCCCTCCCCCAGCTCTGTCCCTTTCCAGCCTCCGTTATCAAGTTATTAGGGGGCCCCGCTGCACTTAATCTTCAGGTAGTGATTTGCAACGTTGGTTGCTGCATGGATTCCGGGGTGGGGGGAGGAGGGGCTCCTAGGTCTTGAATGAATGAAGCCAAGCCAGCTTGGGTTGGTTGAGAGCGAACTTGAAGTTGAACCTGATTCGTTCACCTGAACCTATTCATTTTCTGGCCTCTTGGAAAACACACAACATCCACTCTTTTCTTTTTCTTGGTATAAAATTTTAGTATTATGGAATGCTGTGTTGGAAACAAACCTTCTGCTTTCATGGAAGATCAATATAAATTTTATCTTTGTTTTCTTTTGGGAGAAAGAAAGAAACAAACCCAAGCACTTGAATGCTTGGGTACATGAAACTGTTTTTTAGTACTAGGCACTACATTTCTTCTAACCCAAGGTTGGTCCTGTTAGGGCAATTAAAAGCGTATAACACGACACTGACTTCTTGCACACATGCCTTCAAATTTCTGTTTTCTGTATTCCAAGCTACTGTCCACCCAGGGTCATAAATCCCTGGGGGGAGGGGGGAGTCATATGTTACACCACGTGATGAGCTTTGCATCTGTTTTGCAGCTGTTCACTTCGTACTTTGATTTTGTCTTTTGGAAACCCTAGAGCACGGCTTCTCAGGCACGAATGTGCATATGAATCACTTGGGGACCTTGTTAAGATGCAGGTTCTGAGTCAGGAGGTCTGGGGAAGGTGGAGATTCCCCACTCCTCAGTAGTAGGTTGTTGAATAATAGGAACAGAAGGACCGTGAGAGCCCTCCCAGGACCAATGTCCACGTGCACGCACCAAGGACCCGTCAGGCTGTGGGGGAGGTGTCCTTGGTAATTCTGGTCTGTTCTCTTCCTCATCCTTCCTCTGCCTTTTTTTTCTTTTTTTTAATATCCTGTACTGTAGTCTTAACTGAAGAGAAACCGTGACCGCAAAGTCAAAAGCTATGTTGATGCATGAATTGTGGGTAGCATCTTCTGCTGCTTCAGGGCATCTGCGTGGAAGAAAACAAAAGGCCCCCGTAGCCAGCTGTACCTGAAGCCAGAATGACCATGGCAATCGGTGTGTGAGCAACCAGGAACAACCAGAGGCTTCAATTCCCCACACCCTCATGTTCCTGACATAAGGGAAGCAGCAGCAGCTGCCGGGGACTGTGGTCTTCCGTCTCTTCTTCTTCTTTTTTAAATGTTTATTTATTTTTGAGACAGGGAGAGACAGAGCTTGAGGTAAGGAGGGGCAGAGAGAGAGAGAGAGGGAGACACAGAATCTGAAGCAGGCTCCAGGCTCTGAGCTGTCAGCATGAGGCAGGACTCAAACCCACAAACTGTGAGATCATGACCTGAGCCATTGTCAGACGCTTAACCTACTGAGCCACCCAGTCGCCCCTTCTGCCTCTCATTTATAGATGCTGTGATCTAAGCAGGGTTCCTCAGCTGTGGTGCTGGTGATATTTGGGACCCGATCACTGTTTGCTGGGGGGAAGGCTGAGTGCCCTGTGCACTGTAGGGAGTTCCTCGGCGTCAGTGGACTCTGCCCATTGGATTCCAGGAGCCCCCTCCCGCCTCCACCTCCAGCTTCCATGCATTCCCAGATATCAGCTCGGGGGCCACTGTTGCTCTGGGTTGAGAACCGCCCATCTAGGATAAGGCATACTTTGTCATCGATGCTGAATGTGTGTCTTTCCCAACATTATCTCTCCGCCTTTGCAAATTGCACCTTATTTTCCACTTTCTAGGAGGACTGTTTCTAAGTGAGAAACCACAGAATGAAATTTCCAAATGAAGGAAGCTAGGACATGTGGGCTGGCCCCTACACACGCTGGGTTGAAGAGGATTCTGTGGATTCTGTACGCAGCAGAGAACAGTGTCTGCTGTGGGTGTGGGGTAGAGGTGCCATTATGTTTGCCATGGGTGTGTTTTTTTATAACTATAAGGGCACCTGGGTGGCTCAGTAGGTTAAGCGTCCGACTTCTGCTCAGGTCACGATCTCATGGTTAGTGAGTTCAAGCCCCACATCGGGCTCCTTATTGACAGTGTGAAGCCGGCTTGGGATTCTCTCTGTCTCTCTGTCTCTCCCTCTCTCTGCCCCTCTCCAGCTCGCTCTCTCTCTCTCTCTCTCTCTCTCTCTCTCAAAGCAAATACATAAACTTAAAAAAACCCTCTGAAACTATAAATTGCCATCTGTGCTTGCATCCCAATATTCAGTTTGTTCTAACGGGACAGTAACTGTGATCTAATGGGAAGCATATTGGCCTCGGGGACTGAAGATTCAAGTTTGAATCCCAGCTATGCAACTTACTAAATATGACCTTGAATGAGTGAGTCATTTAGTATCCACAAATCTCTGTTTCTTTAGCTTGGAATATGGGCTATTATTCCTAACTCATGGGTTGGTGTCAAGATTAAAGGTCAAGGAGACTATGTAGAATATGGTACCTGGCTTTTGAGGGCACTCAGTAATGTATGTGTATTTATACATCATTTATTTATTTATTCATTCAGTATATAGGGGACACAAATTTGTGGTCAGGGAATATGATTCTATACCAAGTGCTTGGAACATTTCAGAAGAATGAAGATGATCCAGAAGGGGAAAGGAAGAGCTGGGAGGATTGGGTCAGTCATTGCCCCCAGCGTGAGCATCTATCTGGAAGCCTTTAAACTGCACCCCCCCTGCCCCCCCACCAAGAGAGTCATTTGGAAGAAGGAAGAAATGTCTGTCTTATAGAGATGGGCTTCCCTGATGCGTTCTCAACGTGTGGTCCCCCCAGCAGCTCCCCAGCCCCTGGGAGCTTGTCAGAAGCGTAACCACAAGGGCCAGATGCTAATTCTCCCTGAACCATAGACAAGGACCTCAGCCCTTACTCAGAGCTGTTTTCTTGTCATAAATTTCTTTTAACGTTTATTTATTTTTGAGAGAGACAAAGCGAGTGGGGGAGGTACAGAGAGAGAGGGAGACACAGAATCTGAAGCAGGTTCCAGGCTCTGAGCTGTCAGCACAGAGCCTGATGAGGGGCTCTAACTCATGAACCATGAGCTCATGACCTGAGGTGATATCAGACACTGACTGAGCCGTCGTCCAGGCGCCCCAAACTGAGAAAAATTTAAATCATGTTTTTTGTTCTATGGTTTAAAATCCATATGATGGTATACATTTCCAAAAGATTCTTTGAGATAATATGCTTCAAATAAATAAAATTTGAGTACTTTCAGGAGTTAGCTTTATTTAGGAATTTCACTTGGGTATACTTCCTTCCCCAAGAAACTAATTATGAGGCATGACTGTAACTTGTTAGAGGTCAAGGGCCATGCCCCATACTTTATCTACAGCTACCTGAACACACGTAAGCACTCTAATACATGGTGGCTGTTTAAGCTTCTTTGTAGGCATTAAGGAAAAAAATAGCCGAAACTCAATTGTTTTGTAGCCAGCAGGCTGTTTCCGCCTTGTTCTATTGTTGCTTCTTTCTTCCAAGTCAAACATTCTCTGTATTATTTTCCTTCTTCTTTCTTTGGAGTGAAATTTATGCACAGAGAGCAACCTTGCTGGGAACATCAGTTTCCTTTGCATGGCGGTGACTCGGCGAACTCCCTTTGGTAGTGATCATAATCATCAATCTTCACAAGCTAAGTGATTTTCCTCCTTTGTTACCAGCTAGGAAGACCATTGCTTCAGGGATTGGCTATTTGTTGAGATGACTTATGAGGAAAGCCTTAACAAATTCTCAAAGTGTGGTCCCCGGACCACCAGCTTCAGCATCACCTAGGAGCTTGTCAGAAATGCAAATTTTCTGGCCCCTCTCACACCTACTGAGTCTGACACACAGTCGGTGGGACCCAGAACAAGCCCTCCAGGTGATTCCGACGCATGGTCAAGTTTGAGATTCGGTGCTCTGGATGGGAGTCCCAGCGTTCCTCCATCTCCCCCCTTTTGCTCTCCTGCAGGGACAAGTTGTTCTCAATTCAGTATATTTGGACTCTAAATTTACAGAGGTATGCAAGCTTCATGGAAAGATCCAGCTGAGATAAACCTGGTTTAAAATTGTAGCTCTGTCACTTACTAGCTCCAAGTCTTTGAACACATTCTTAACACACCAAATGTTATTAACCATTTCAAGACTCGGTTTATATAGTGCTTTCCTCAAAGGGCTGTCCTAAAGACAGGATGAGCTAATGCCTATTACAGCACTTTGTACAAAGCTGCATAGAAAAAAGTCTAAATGCTAGGACTCTTGCCCTTCCTTATTTTGTTTAAACACCAGAGATGTTTCTACTTGGAGGATATTTTCCAGTAAAAACAACAGATCGTGCTCAGAATCAAATGCACCTGAAATACTAACATTAACATTATACTTCAGACATGTTATGGGTTTGAAACAAGCTCAACAGGCTTTTGTGTATTGACCTGGGAACTTAGTTAACCATTTATTTCTTCATTTACTCATGCCTTTATTTAAAAATAATTTTTTTATGTTTATGTATTATTGAGAGACAGAAAGAGATGGGGGAAAGGCACAGAGAGAGGGAGACAGAATCCGAAGCAGGCTCCAGGATCTGAGCTGTCAAGCACAGAGCCTGATGCAGGGCCTAAACCCATGAACCGTGAGATCATGACCTGAGCTGAAGCTGGATGCTCAACCGACTGAGACACCCAGGCACCCCTACTCATGCCTTTAAAAAAGCACAATACCATTACCCTATGGGGAATTATAGCCCAACTTCCAAAATGTCATTTACACGTGACTTTTGTGACCTGCTCTTTTTATAGGCATATACAGTATTTTTAATGTAATCCAGATAGTCAAACTCAAGGAGCCAGAGATTGGGAAGTTCCATAAAATGAATGTCTTTCCTCAATGCTAATAATATTCTTTGTAATTAAGTAAAACTCAGAGGACAGCACAGTGTGACTTGTTTTGGGTGCTGACTATGCTAAGTTGAAATGATGAAGTCAGACACTAAGGCAAAGCAGGGCTGACTTAAGGCACAGAGGAAAAGTGGAAACGCCCAGTTTGGGCACCTGTTGGCCATGTAATGAAACTCATTGTCTGCAGGATAAATTTCTCACTGAGCATCTTGTTAACTCAGTCAGCACATCATCAGGTGGCTTCAATGCTAGAGTTCAAGGAAAAGAGTTTCAGGTGCCTGAAATGAACCACTGACATTTTCTGTCTTACAGGAAAGGCACACATGGTGAGGTGAGATCTCAACTTTTGTTCAAGGTCAATGATAAATTTTCCCTTCCTTAAAATTGGTCTGTGAAAATTTAAGGGGATGTATCCCATGGAGACTGCTGATTTATTTGAAGCTGGGCAGTATGGTGGACAGCAGTATGGCGCAGAATATCCGGGTTATAACCTCGACCTTCTTTGTTGCAAGCAATGTTATCTTTGGTAAGTCATGCAACCCTTCTGAGCCTAAGTTTCACTTCTGTTAAAGAATGGTGGTAATAATAACAATAACAATCATAACACCTAACCTTCCTAATTCACAGGGCTGCTGTTATAAGGAACAGATGAGATGACATATATGAATATCCTAACCATGTCTTTATGAACATGGAATATTTAGCCATAAAAATCCTAGGAAGGTATCAGATGGAGCTTTTTTAATTACAGGGGGACCTATTGATGTCAGAAGGCAAAGGATGCAATGACAGATGGAATGGCCTTGAGTAACGGGAGAGATTTTTTCAAGACAACATTCAAGGGAAAGGAGTTCCCCTTTTCCTACTTATGGCCAAGGAATCTCCACCCCTTCCACCCTAGTTGGGGAAGGTGTTCCCACAGGTTTCTCCCAGGTGTCTGCAGGGGTGGCCTGCAGCTGGCTTTTGTAGAATGTCTTCATTTAAACATATCAACCCCATTTCAGCACTTGTGTGGAACTTTTGTGTCAGTGGGAACAAATGAGCTACAGCAATAGAAAGGCAGTTGAAGAAACTGAACTCAAAAAACTATAAACAGTAAAGCCACGTTGCCCTGTCATTTATGTACTTATT
The DNA here is from genome assembly GCA_004023785.1 of Mungos mungo. NCBI lineage: Eukaryota > Metazoa > Chordata > Mammalia > Carnivora > Herpestidae > Mungos > Mungos mungo. The sequence goes on along the minus strand of PISW01000616.1, from coordinate 155,845 downwards.
TTTTTTAAGTTTATTTTTTTATTTATTTTCAGAGAGTGAGAGAGAGAGAGAGAGAGAGAGAGAGAGAGGGAGAATGCAAGCAGAGAAGAGGCAGAGAGAGAGAAGGAGTGAGAGAATTCCAAGTAGGCTCTACGTTGTCAGCCACAGAGCCCAGGCCGGGGCTCAAACTTACGAATTCATGAACTGTGAGAGCATGACCTGAGCCAAAATCAGGAATCGAATGCTTAAATGACTCAGCCACCCAGGTGTCTTGTCCTGTCATTTATGATTGTCCTTTGCCCATTCTGGCAGAGAGATGGAGGTTTAGTATCTGAAGTGTGTAGGACAGAGGGTCTCTGGATACAGTCCTTCAGACATACTTGTGGGCGTAGGCATGGGCGCCATACTATGTGAACATGTGCCCCAGAGAGATTAAGCGACCGTATGTACACTAAATTCAGAACGGACGGACCTCTTGCCCTGCTTTTCCAGTTGGCTTCCAGAACCAGGGCCTTTATCTCTGGGCAGGACGTTGGAAGGCTATTCTTGGAGAAATAGACCAAACAATGAAGAGCTATTTATACTGACATCAGAGTTTCGCCTTAAAAGGTACCACCCGTCCAATCGTACAGTGAAGTTCAAAGTCACCAAAACTCATCATATGCCCAGACCTTCCAACCAACTTTTCTTCTCCACTGGTTATTATGAGTAGAAGACCGAAAAGTCCTAGATATCTGAGAAAAGTCTCTATCATGATAGATTGAGATGAAAAAAGCAAACAGACAACAGCAATGTAGAACATATTAGAGACAAGACAGGGAGAAGAACACATAGTAAAAAGGAAGCTCTTAAATTCTCAGAAGGAGGGCACCTGGGTGGATTGTCTGATTCTTGGTGCCAGCTCAGGTCATGATCTCATGGCTCGTGGGTTCAAGCCCCGGGTTGGGCTCCCTGCTGACAGGGTGGAGCCTGCTTGGGCTTTTCTCTCTTTCTCTCTTTGCCCCTCCTCCGGGCTCTCTCTCTCTCTCTCTCTCTTTCTCTCTCAAAAATAAATAAATAAGCTTAAAAGAATTCTAAGAAGGAAAAGAGAACCTACTGTGTCTATGGGGAAAAAACCAGGAGGCTATAAAAAAGAAATACTCAGGACAATATACTTCTAGAAATACAAACTCAATAGATGGAAGGAAAATTACCCAGAAAAAAGAGTAAGAAATACAGAAATGGAAGCTAGAATAACAATGTAAGAAAATTAGAAGATCAGTTCAGGAGATCCAATATCTAAATGACTTGAGTTCCCAGAATGAGAGAACAGAGAAAAAAAGGGGTGAAATCATCAAAGAAAAACTTGAATAAAATGCCCCTGAACTGAAAAACATAAGTTGCCAGATTCAAAAGGTTTATTGGATGCATAGCAAAATGGATACAAACAGACTTACAACAAGGCATATCTTGTGACATTTTGGAACGCTGTTAACAAACAGAAGTTTCTGCAAGCTTCCACAGAGAAAAGAAAGGATAAATAAAAAGGGTTAGGAAGAAAAATAGGTTTGGGCATGCTTTTAGAATTCTGAAGGAAAACTCCCTCCTAGAATTCTCTACCCAAACTATCACCTAAGTTTGAGAGTTGAAAAAATACATTTTTGGGCACACACAATCTCAAAACTTATGTCTCATGCACTCTTTCTCAAGAATCTCATCTCAAGTATGATGTGCTCCACTGAAAACGAGAGAACAAATCAAGAGAGACATAGCACACAGGAATTAGGGTATCCAGTTAGAAAAGAGGGGCCGTCCCATCTTCTGAAGAAGATCCAGAAGGAGAGATGCTTACACAGGGTGGTCAGCTGGTACAGACTGGAGGAGTGAACTTGACAGACAGGTTGAGTGCTGCCATTAGCAAGATACCCAACTCTGGGGGCGCCTGGGTTGCCCAGTTGGTTGAGTGTCTGACTTTGGCTCTGGTCATGATCTCATAGTTCCTGCGTGAGTTCAAGCCCTGCATTGGGGTTGCTGCTGTTAGCGCAGATCCTGCTTCGGATCCTCAGTCCTCCTCTCTCTCTGCCCCTCCTCTGCTTGAGCTCCCTTGAAAATAAATAAAACATTAAAAAAAAAAGATCCCCAACTGCCATTGACTTTTCTTTCCACTTGAGAACAGTGTGTCTGATATAATCATACTTGCTTGTCTTGACCACCTACTGACTCCTGAGAGCCAGCAATGAGGTCATATGTTTATTTATTCTTAATTTTTTAAAATGTATACTTATTTTTGAGAGACAGAGCATAAGCCAGGGAGAGGTCAAAAGGAAGACACAGAATCTGAAGTGGGCTCCAGGCTCTGGGCTGTTAGCACAGAGCCTGTCCAATCCAGGACTCGAACTCAAGAACCACGAGATCATAACCTGAGACAAAATCGAATGTTTAACCGACTGAGCCACCCAGGCGCCCCATAAGTCCTAAGTCTAGAATCGGAAAATATTCAATGGTCCACTAATAATGCTGCGTGTCCTGTGCCTAGCTCATACTGCCCAGTGCCCCAACTGTGGCAAACTCTCTGTTTCTGAGGACTCCCTGACACGCCGTGGCCCTACACGTGGCCCTTCCAGAAGGGATGGAAGATGAAGCCAGACTGTGACTCAGGAGACTCTGCTTGCTTTTGCTTTCTTCCAGGAGCCTTCGACTAAAAGAGGTATTCATTATTGCTGACTACTGAGCTTTTCAAAATGAAATAATATATTCTTTAGGGATAATTTTACTCATGGTACAATTCTTATTTTTTTAGTATAAAAGGCTGCTTGACATTAAACTGAGGATTGTGGTTAATTCTCCAGGGAGTGAGTAGGGGCAGGACGGAGTTAGAGAGGGGCACACCACAGACCTCAAAATCACTTGTAATGGGGACAGCTAGTTAGCGCAGTTGTTAGAGTGCTGAACATTTGATCTTGAGGTCATGGGTTCAAGCCCCACCTTCGTATAGAGATTACTTAATAAACAAAAATTAAGATAAAAAAATCACTTGTAATGTATTTCCAAGCCTAGGTCGTGGGCCATTGCTGCTTACCTCATTTTAAAGTGTACATATATGTTTACCCAGGCTTCTCTCTGTATTCCCTATGTTGTGATAAAATTGTTGAAATAAAAATATACTGTTTCTGGAGTGGATGCTTGCGTTATGGGCCGCAGTGTGGCAGATCTAAGGCAGAGTTATTTTGATTTTGATAGAGAGGAGGAAACTCCCAATTCCTTAGGTATTAAATTTTCCTAGGAAGTTTTTTTATGGTTTTTTTTTTTTTTTCTGACCTGCAGAGACCTGTTCTTCAGGGATTGAGTCACTGGAAACATTAGGAAAGACACGGTTACTTCTTTACCAACTGCTGGGCTGTGCTCACTCTCTCTGCCTTAATTCAGATATTACCAGGGGGGCGGTGGGAGCCTCTAATTATAGTCAGTTATTGACTCATAACCATACTTTGCTCGTGGTTATTTCCTCCGAGAAGAATAAATGTGGTGTTTCTGCCGCACGTGTGTGTGTGTGTGTGTGTGTGTGTGTGTGTGTGTTTTATTGCCCCAGAATGACCTTCAGCATAGGGCGGGCCTCTCTGGGAAGTCTTTGCCTGCTTCAGCAGAGGGCCCAGGCGATGGGCGTGGCTTGTAAGTGTCCACCTCGTGGCTGTCATTTCCCATTACCGCTGTGGTCAGTAGTGACTGAGCAAACTGTGGAAGCTGACCTGTCCCTCTGGACTAGTCAGGACTCTGGGTGGCCAGGGGCAGAAAACCAATCCACAGATTAAACCGCAAAGAGATTTATAGGCTCCCTCAACTTCGTGGCATAGAAGGAGATTCTGGCCCAACTGGATCCAAGCGTTCCCTGCAAAATCATTAGCATGTTTCGATCTGCTTTCTTCTGTACGGGTTTCCTTTCCAGGCTCTTACTGGCTTGTCTAGGGCCATGTGACCGTCCCTGATGCAATCACATCGGCCGGAGTGGTAGACCGGTCTCACCCACAGCACATGTAGATACTCACCCCGTCCTGGGAAGGGGCTTGGAAGCACCACCCGCCGTGGACGGAGAAAAGAAAGGTAGTTTTTACGACGGCAGCTATGCACACATAGAAACTACTCCTGAAATCGATTTTCAATAATTAATGTTTGAATTTATGTGATGTCATATTTATGATCAATGTTAGGTTTGATTTATGAACCACCTGGACATATCTGGAGGACCTGGACTATCTTCTGACCTGGACATAGTTTATAAATCTTCACACTTAAAAAAAAAAACATGCTTAAAAACCTTGAGGGGCAGCCAGGTGGCTCATTCGGTTGAGTGGCTGTCAGCACGAAGCTGGCTTGGGATCCTTTTCCCCCTCTCTTTCTGTACCTACCCCGCTTCTGCTCTCTCTCTCAAAAAAAAAAAAAAAACATTTAAAAAAACCTGAGGTTTTGGAGGTGCCTGGCTGGCTCAGTTGGTAGAGGGTGTGACTCTTGATCTTGGGGATGTGGGTTTGAGGCCCCACGTTGGGTGTGGAGATTACTTAAAAGTAAAATCTTAGGGGTCCTTGGGTGGCTCAGTCAGTTAAGTATCTGATTTTACTTTGGCTTAGGTCATGATCTCATGGTTGGTGAGTTCGAGCCCCACATTGGGCTCTCTGCTCTTCCCCCACCCCCACCCCCCACCCCTTTCTCTACCCTTCCCCTGCTGGCACTCACTCTCTCTCAAAAATAAATAAACGTTAAAAAAATTTTTTTAAATGATAATCTTAAAAAAAACCTTAAAAACTTTGAGGTTTCCAATTCAGAGGAGTAAAGAAAGTCATTTTTACTAAAGCAATTTGACAGGAATGAGCCCTTCTATCAGTATATTGAAGGTGGGGGGTAAGTCAACAGGAAAAATCTATCTGCTGCCTCTGACGGGTCTCAGAGAATAGTTTACCTTGACTTGGGGCCTTCAACTCGATTTGATTAAGCTGCTCATGGTTTCAGCTCAGTTCAAAGACTTGTCTTCTCACTGAAGGGATTGCTAACACAGTAACTGGGGGGAAAAGGGCTTTTAGATCTAAGAAGTTTGTTCTAAAACTTCTCCTTTTATTAAAGGGAGACTCACAATTCTCACTTGGTATTGTACCTTCTCCGTGGGGACTTAATGACTCTCTTTCGCCGCACGGTGGGTAAGATGAACGCTGGGGACACACTGCTTGCTCACAAATGCCTTACTAACTCTGTGACTGACTCCGTGAGTCACTTCGCCTCTCTGCCTTTTCCATGCCCTCATCTGGGAGAACCTCCTACATAGGCTTGCTGACATAAACTTCTTAGGACCCTGCCGGGCACATAGTAAGCCCTTTATGAGTGATTTCTACCACTCTGATTATTTCAGGGGCTCTGGAAGCACACAGCCAGGGGCCCTTGTTTGACTTCTGGTAGAGATGGAAGCGTGGAGGGCAGGGGGCAGGCGCCTGAAGCTAAACGGCCCCATTAAAAGTAGAACAGAAATAGACAAGAGGAAACCAAGCTCTTTCTCTTCAGATTGCTATCAAACCACGCTTGGTTGCAGACTCTGGGCTTGAGTATGGCCAGAGATCAAAGGCCCTCTTATGTGCGGTGACATTTCTGAGCACAGGGCTGAGTTGTAAAACTCTTGAATGGAAGATTTTGGCACTTGGAACAGCTTGGGGTAGAAAGGCAGAATTTTTATAGAGGCGATTCATAGAACTGCTTATACTCATGGAGAATCCAGACTGTTATGACTCACTTGTCTCTTTATTGCTTTGGACCAAGAACTGTTGTTTCCTTTTAAGTCCCTCTCTAGGAGCTGAGCTACAGCCTGGGGCCGACATCACTCTTTCCGGGAAGACAGTGTGGCTTCAGTGAGCATGAACAGGGATACCCCTTTGTTGGGCTGTGGGTCGAGCGTCCTGGACAAGCCGAATAAGGATTTTATTTTTACCAGGAGATAGGATTTCTTTTGGAAACTGGCAGCATCCTTAAAACTTCTTTAACTTCGGATAAGCTTCCCTTGTGTCCGGGTGCCATTTTCATCATATGAAAGTTTAGGCTAAATCTGATTGTGTGACAAACAGGGGACAGTGGGACAACGGTGGAAAGTAGAAATCAGTGTGCCTGGGTGGCCTGCCTTGTAATCAGGGATAGCCGAAGGGGTCATTTGGAGTCGGGTTTGCCCGAGGTCCTGTTGGGTCTTCTGGGAAGAACAGGGAAGAGGATTTGGGGGCTGGTGGTAAGGCCTCGTGTGGTAGGCAGACTTCTAAGATAGCTCCCAGTGTTGTGCACCTCCTGCTGCTTTACTGCTTCATGTTTCCTCCTCCTCGTGTGTTCGTACTGAACCTAGTGACCTGCTGCCCATGAACAGAATATGACAAAGGTAATGCCATGCCACTTCTATTATTAGGTTACAAAAGACTGTGATTTCTACCTTTCCAGGACTCTCTTTCTTGTCACCCCTTTCTCATACTTTTCCTTGTCTTCTCTTTTATGCTTCGAGGAAGCCGGATGCCATGTTGGAGAGGCCCACAGGACAGGGAACTGATGGTGGCTTGTGGTCAATATCCTGCAAAGAGCTGATACCCTCAGTCCAATACCTGTGAGGAACTGAGTCCTTCCAACAAACTAGGGGGGAGTTTGGAGGTATGTCCTGCCCCAGTTGAACCTTGAGTTGACTGCCATCCAGCTGTCACCTTGACTTCTGTCTTGAGAGAGGTCCTGAAGCAGAGGACCCAGTCAGACAGCACCTGGCTTCTTGGCCCTCCAGAACTGTGATTAAATTGCGTCTTGTTTTAATTTGCTGAATTTTGGGGTAATTTTTAATGCCATGATTGGTAACCAGTATAGCAGGTCAATAGCACTTACTATCTCAAGCAAAGAGAGAATCAAAGTCTACCCTCAAACTCTGGAGTTTTGGGGAGTCTTAGTGTGTTGGAAACTCACTATGAAGTAGCAGATCATCCTGAATTCATTGAGACAGAGTTTCTTGGTCTCTGAAGAACATGATCTAGGGTTAGGTATGATCTTTAATATAGCACCTAGGGGCGATCTCAAGATCTTGGGAAAGAAGGCCAGCACCAGAAGAGCCAAGATTTCTCTGGGTCTGGACTGAAGTTCAAGTCACTGGTTGGGAGAAAATCTCCCCACTTTGGTGATGAGGAGTAGGAAGTGCTAAGTGTGGGAAAGAGAAGCACAATCAGGTCTTCATTCATTGATAACTGGTTTCGGAATAGGATTATAGGATCTAACACGGGTATAATGGAATCTTTGAAAAAGAGAGAAAGGATGAGGTAGAAGAGATGGACAAAGTTTATCCCTCTTCATCCCATTTTCTTCCTTCCTTCCTTCTTTCCTCTCTCTCTCTCTCTCTCTCTCTCTCTCTCTCTCTCTCTCTCTCTTCCTCTCTCTTTCCTTCAGATTTTATTTTTTGTAGTCTCTATGACTTGAACTCATGATCCCAAGATCAAGAATCACATGCTTCACTGACTGAGCCAGCCAGCACCCCATCCCATTTTGTTTCTGTCCTCAGAGGTGATCATGTGTCCTGAAGCTGGTGTGCATCCTTCCCATCATCTTTTCTTTTCTTCTTTTTTTTTTTTAATGTTTTTTCTTTTTTTGAGAGACAGAGAGAGACAGCATGAGCAGGGGAGGGTCAAAGAGAGAGGGAGACACAGAATCCGAAGCAGGCTCCAGGCTCTGAGCTAGGTGTCAGCACAGAGCCCGAAGCGGGGCTCAAACCCACGAACCGTGAGATCATAACCTGAGCCAAAGCCAGAAGCCGGACGCCTAACCGACTGAGTCACCCAGGCGCCCCCCCCCCCCATCATCTTTTCATACTTCTTAGCACACCTAGAGGTGTCTGAAACAATATATGGTATCATTTTTGTTTTTAAAATATATAGAAATAGTATCATGGTATCCTTCCTTGCAATTTAGTTTTTTAATTATAAAATTAATATTGGTTTAACTACTATATAGTATTCTGTTGGTTTATTTATCCATTCCCCCAATGATGGAAGAATAGGGTTAATTTATGATATTATAAACAATGCTGGAATTAATATTTTTCCATACGACCTCTTGTGAACGTGTGACTCCCTAATTTCTTCCTCAGCATGAATTCTGAGTTGAAAACAAGCAGTTTTGAATATTACAAAATACTGTCAAATTGTTCATTAAAGCAACTGAACTGATTTACACTTCTGCTAGCGATGAACAACAACACAGTTTTATTCGGGACATGTTCATACTTAGTGTTATCAGACTTGCTAATTGTTGCTAAGTTATGGGTGTAAAATTCTATTTTAACATTGTTTTAATTTTCGTTTCCCCTGAATATCTTCAAAAAGTTTTTAAAATATTTATTTATTTTGAGAGAGAGAGAGAGAAGGAGAGCTCATGCAAGTGGAGGGGCAGAGAGAGAGGGAGAGAGAAAATCTCAAGTAGGATCCATGCTGTCAGCACAGAGCCCAATGTAGGGCTTGATCTCACAAAGTGTGAGATCGTGACCTGAGCCAAAATCAAGAGTTGGACTCTGGGGTGCCTGGGTGGCTCAGTGGGTTGAGCGTCCGGCTTTGGATCAGGTCATGATCTTACAGTTCGTGGGTTTGAGCCCCGCGTCAGGCTCTGTGCTGACAGCTCAGAGCCTGGAGCCTGCTTCAGATTACATGTCTCCCTTTCTCTCTGACCCTCCCCTGTTTGTGCTGTCTCTCTCTGTCTCTCAAAAATAAATAAAAATCATTTTAGAAAATTAAAAAAAAAGGAGCTGGACGCTTAACCAACTGAGCCACCCAGGCACCCCAGACCCTGAACGTCTTTTTATATGTTCATTGGATGTTTCTGTTTCTGTTTCTCTAAATTCTTTGATCATATCCTTTGCCCATTTTAATATGGCTGTCTTTAAAGTTTTTTTGTAATTTTTAAAAATCTAAATCAATTAATCTTTGTTGATTATATGCTTGTCTGTGGCTGCTCTTTTATTTTTGTTATGGACCTCTTTTTATATCCAGAGGTTATAATTGTAATTTGTAAAATGTTCCCTTTATGGTCTGTGTTTTTGTGTGCCTTATGAATTGCTCTCCTACTATGGTATCATCAAATTGCATTCTCTTATATTTTCTCCCAAAAGTGCTAGAAATACTGGTTTTCACACTTGCGATTTGTTTTACATGAGGGAGGGTCTCATTTATCACTTTCCGCACGATGTCAATTATCTCAGTAGTAGATTTTAAATTGTGTTTTCTTTCCCCAGTGGTCTCAACTACCATTGCTGTTGGGCTTCAAGTCACCATTTATACGAGGGTGGCTCTGTTTCCATTCTTCTCGTTCTGCCAGAGGGGTCCGGGCCCACGGAATACCCAGCTGTGAGAAATGAGGTTTGAGAAACTTCGATTCTCGGCGAACATACTGGGAATAGACTCAAGAGACAAGGACCACTTCCAAAACACTACAGATTGTCCCCGTCACTAAGCACAACGTGCAAGCCACAGGCTGGAGTCATGAACTTGAGTCCATACTTTTGGGGAAAAGGTAAAGGGAATGTTAGTGTGTCCTAGTCCGATATTCTGCTACCTGTTTTCCTCTACCTTTATCTGAATTACTGAAATTTTTATGATAGCCTAGCTTTTCCAAAATTAAATCACATGATGGAAGAAGCAACATACCTACTTATTAGAGTAGGAAATGGGTTTAAGGAAATAGAAAGATTTCCTTTATTATTAATATTTTTTCTCGTAGGGTAATAGAATGGGAGACTGGAAGGAATCTTCGAGATCATCTGGAATATATCTAAATGGGTAGAGCAGCCGCAGGCAGAGATGCCTGGGACAGTTCACATTTATACCAGTTGTTCCAGAATAATAATCAACAGTACCTTCTTTCATCATCAAAATGTTTTGGTTTGAATAATAAATTATATGAACATTCTATTGCTGAGAAAACAGAAAGTTTAACTTACAGAAAAACTGTAAGTTAAAAGATTTTGTTAAAGCATTTTTTTATTAGTCAGAAATGGATGTGGTTAACAACAGATTTCCTTAATGCTTCCCCTAGGAAATATATCCAACTGCAAGTATATTTAAAATTTGTTCTCACTAAGTACGATGTGAATTTGAGGTCTTGACTAAAAATACACTTAGGAAAGCACAATTAATATTTAATTGGTTTGAAGACACAAAATGGGGTGACTAGATGGTTGAAGACAGAGCTAAACTAGACACTAGAGGTCGAGTCATCTCCAGGACCTCATACAAATACAGCAGGTGGCATCATGAGGCTGAACTTCAAGTCCCTTGACTGTTAATTGCATTTTCTATGTTGCTTTCCTTTACAGTCTATATCGTAGGGTCTGGAAAAATGCTGGACTGAGCTAATATATACCTCTACTTTCTATTACAAATGTATAGAAATGTTGGATATACCATATACCTGTAGTTTATCCAACATTTATATATTTATACACATACATATTTATATATATAAGCTACATATATAATTCATTAAAATGCACACACATAATTCACACATATTCTTATATGTTTATATAAAACTAAAGGGAAAGAAAAAAATAAAGGTAAAGAATGATTTCTTATGAAGAAACGAAAAATCAATGAACCAGAAAGGACTACATTGGTAAGTGTAAGTATATTAATTAAAAATTTTCTATTTATCACAAGATGACCATTAACAGTGTGAAGATATATGCTACCGAGTGGGGAGAGATGTATGCCCCACACCTATGAGTTGGAGTCAGTAGAAAAAGTCAACCGGGGGCACCTGCGTGGCTCAGTCTGTTAAGCGTCCGGCTTCAGCTCAGGTCATGATCTCATGGTTTGTGGGTTCAAGCCCCATGTCAGGCTCTGTGCTGATAGCTAGCTCAGAGCCTAGAGCCTGTCTTCAGATTCTGTGTCTCCCTCTTTCTCTTATCCTCCCCTGCTCACGCTGTCTCTCTCGCTCTCAAAAATAAATAAAACATAAAAATTTTTTTAAAAAAAGGGAAAAGTCAACCAAAGAGTTGAACAGGGACTTTGGTAAAGAGGAGCTGGCCAACCTCACTCTCTGTCCCTCCTTCTAACTCCAGGTGAATCTAGGTGAGGGGAATACAGATGCTGAGCACGTTATTCTTTTAACATATTGGAAATTTTAAAATAAAACATTGGGGAAAATAAAAATGTAGCCACACTCAAAGAAAAAAATAAGACTCCCAGATGACAAACATGAAGAAGAGAACTCACAAGGACAGCAGAAAGTGCATCAGCGAATGCGACCGTGACTTAGGGAAGACCAGATTCTGATACGACCCCTGGGAACGTGGGGCTAGGGACAGGAAGCATGTGACACAAAGGACTCCTTCAACCGAACCTCCAGAGAAAACCAGATGGCAAGGAATGGCTGCGTTCTCCAAAAAAAAGGGGACTAGCAGACTCTTCCCAGTATCCTAAGGAAGCAGCCAGAAGGCTGGTCTCTGTCTGATGTTCTGGGTAGAGAAAAAATCTCTCCTGAAGAACGGAAACAGCGTTCCTGAGCCACATGTGAATGTTGAGTCCAGATGCTCTGTTAACCACATTATAGACAGACTGCCTTAGACAGATGAACTCTCTTCAATATTCAACAGAAGCAAATACACAGCTACCCTCAGGCATGCCTTACCTATGAAAATACTTTATAACCTAAGGGGGATGAGGTTTCTAGTAAGTATTAAGTTGTGGTAAAAAAAAAAAAGTCCATGTAAGGAAACCATCCACCATGAGGAATACTTGCTAGGCACAGTGTGAAGAAGGGTTAATGCCTTAAGGAGAAGATAACTTAGGAATCCTTAGAACAATCAAATAGATTATAATGGAAGAAAGGGATACTATAAGAAAAGATATATATATAGAGAGATCTCTCTCTCTCTCTCTCTCTCTCTCTATATATATATATATATATATATATATTTTTTTTTTTTTTTTTTTTTTTTGGTGGCCTTCATGCCCAGTAGGGAGCCCAGTGTAGGTCTTGAACTCATGACTCTGAGATGAAGACCTGAGCTGAGATCAAGAGTTGGATGCTTAGGGGCACCTGGGTGGCTCAGTTGGTTAAGTGTCTGACTACCGCTCAGGTCATGATCTCACGGTTTGTGGGTTCAAGCCCTGTGTGGGGCTCTGTGCTGACAGCTCAGAGCCCACCCTGCTTCAGAATCTGTGTCTCCTTCTCTCTGCCCCACACATGCTCTGTTTCTCTCTCTCTCTCTCAAAAATAAATAAACATTAAACAAACTTAAAAAAAGGAGTCAGATACTTAACTGAGCCATGCATGCACCCCCAAATTAAACTTTTAACAATTAAAAATAAAATTTCTCGTTGAAATTAGAAAAACCCTCTGTGGATGGGCTAACTAGCAGGTTACACACGTCTGATGAATTGATTAGCGAACTGGAAGTTTTCTCTGAGGAAATTACCCAGAATGCCATAAAGAGATTATGAGATGGGAAAGGTGAAAGGGAGGTTGTGGGGTAGGAAGGGAATGATCATGGCAATGACACCAACACGCGTTCAACTGAGGCTCCAGAAGGACAGACGAGAAAGAAACTGGGGAAAACAATACTTAAAAAGATGATGACTGGGAACTTTCCAGAAGAATAGACATGTCTAACGGCGGGTGAAAAATGAGATTCTTTTTTAGTTTCAGCTGGACCAGAGATAGCAAACAATTCAACAGGGGGCAAGGGTGACCCAGTTTACAAGTTAGCTTCTTGGTCACAGATGCAGGCCACACTAACAGATTGCAAAACTGGTTCTGAGAACGTGAGTCAGTTCCTGACTTTTGACCCATGTATGATATTAAAGGTGAAGAGGCTTAGAGAGGGAGTTTTTAGGAGTTCTTCATAGGCTGTATTTTCATTCACGGAGGAGCAGGTGGATACTTGCCCCTTATTTCAAAGCCAAGAGAAAGTGACGTCAGTGGTGCTGCTCGCCAGGTCTGATGTGTGGTTCCTGAAGTTGGAGGATCCTAGGGAAGATGTAGGACTCATTCCTGAAGAATCTAAAATCAAGAGGCCGTGGTGGACCCACTCATTCTGGTGGCAGAGAGACAAGTGGCGGCTGTACTATATGGGCAGATCTGCAATTCCGTTGACGGTGGGCAAAGATGTCTGCCCTCCAAGCCGTGGAAGGGAAGGTGGGAATGTGAATACATTTACGGTTTTAAAATCATATTGCGCTTGGGGACTTCGGGTGGCTCAGTCAGTTGAGCCAACGTTGGCTCAAATCATGATCTCAGAATTTGTGAGTTTGAGCCCCCCATCAGGCTCTCTGCTGTCAGGGCAGAGCCTGCTTTGGATCCTCTGTCCTCCTCTCTCACTCTGCTCCTCCCCCATGCTCTCTTTTTCTCTCTCTCTCAAATAAATAAGCATTAAAAATTATATTGGAGTATCCCCAGACTATGTAATTATTAGGTTATTATCTGAGATTTCATGTAGGAATGGGGAAGGAACTGCAGAGAAAGTTTGAATGGACTGAAGAGAAGAATTAAATTAACTTTTTCTTATACCTTTTATGGGTCTAGCTTCATGAAAACACTAGTTTTTTTAATGTTTATTTTTTGAGAGAAAGAGAGAGACAGAGTGTGAGCAGGGTAGAGACAGAGAGAGAGAGGGAGACACAGAATCTGAAGCAAGCTCCAGGCTCTGAGCTTTCAGCACAGAGCCCAACAAGGGCTCAAACCCATAAACCGTGAGATCATGACCTGAGCCAAAGTCGGATGCTTAGCCAACTGAGCTACTTAGGTGGCCCATGAAAACACTACTTTAATATGAATCTTTAAATTGTGGAATTGCAAAGGTCACAGATAATATAAACTCAATCTTCCAGGCAAGGATATATAACCCGAATCTAATGAAGAAACATTAGAGAAACCCCAAATGAGGAACAATCTATTTAAAAACTTGGGAGGGGCATGTAATAAAATGGTCAGTATGATAAAAGACACAGAAAGGCTGTGTAAAGAGTCTGGAGTCATGAAGGCTAAAGATTCATGAAAGATCATTCGGTATCGGTATCTAAGACTAGACTGGATTGTGTACTCTGGGAATGGGAAAATGATGTGATAAAGGGCATTACTGGGTCATTCGAAAAAACCAGAGTAAGAATGAAAGATTAAATACAATGTATCATTCTTTTTAAAAAGGTTATTTATTTGAGAGAGAGAGAAGGAGAGAAAGAGCATGAGCAAGAGTGGCAGAGAGAAAGAGAAAGAGAGAGAGAGAGAGAGAATCCCAAGCAAGTTCCGTGCTCATGCAGAGCCTGATGCAAGGCTCCATCTCATGAAGCATGGGATCGAGACTGGAGCTAATATCAAGAGCTGGACACTTAACCAACTGAGCCACTCAGACACCCCAATACAATGTATCATTCTTAAATTTACTAAAGCTGATAACTATACTGAGGGCTATGTAAGAGAATGTCTCAAAGGAAATGTGTACTAAAGTATTTAGGGATGAAGAGCCTGATATATGTGACTTACCTTCAAATGATTTGGGAAAAAATCGTGTGTGTGTATAAAGAGAACAAATAATAAAATGAAGTAAAAAGTTAATGGTGAATTTACGTAAATGGTATATGAGTATTCTCGAACTATCTTTATCTTGCAAATTTTCTTTAAATTTGAAACAGCTTTCAAACATTCAAAAAACAAACACACACAAAAACGAAAAAAACCAAACAAACATAAACACAAACAAACAAATAAATAAGGAACCAGAGAGGCAAAACATTGTCCACAGAGAAGATTATGTTGTGGACAACAGAGGTTAAGGAATGCAGCCTTCAGTATTCGGTGATTTTAATACGAGCTGAACTGTCATTCAAAGGTAATGGGGCAAATAAAACATTGAAAAAGATAAAAACACTTTTTAAAAAATTTTAGGTAATCTCTACGCCCAACGTGGGGATTGAACTCACCTCTCTGAAATCAAGAGTCGTTCGCTCTACTGACGGAGCTAGCCAGGCAGCCCCAAAATACCTAGATGGTGATTAAAACACTCCCTCCCTGTTTCTTGCTGAGTCACTAATGGGTGTGCTTCAACGGCAGGGAGATAGAGTTCGGAAGAAAGAAGAGAGAAATCGAGATACAAAGGTCAGCAAAGCAATTAGCGAATGTGAGCAAATCTAAAGAAGCTTTGACTAAACATTCTTTCAAATAGTTCTATTCTTGTGGTTAAAGATGTGGAATGAATATACCATTTTTTATTTTTTTAATAATTTTTTAAAGTTTACTTTTATTTATTTTTGAGAAAGAGAGCACAGGAGGGGCAAAGAGAGAGAAAGAGAGAGAGAATCCCAAGCAGGCTCTGCACTGTCAGCATGGAGACTGACGTGGGGCCTGAACCCACGAACTGTGAGATCATGACCTGAGCCAAAATCAAGAGTTAGAAGCTTAACTGACTAAGCCACCCAGGTGCCCCAGGAACTAATATTTTAGACAGTAATAGCATGAAAGGTGGGAAGGGATCATTCAGAGTTAAAACATTTTAATATCCTAATATTTTCTTGATGGCAACCATGCAGTGCTAACGATTTAAGATAAATTAAAAGAAAAGAAACAGAATCTGTAATTTCTTAGATGCTTAGAAACTGAGATAATAAAGAAATACTGAGATAATAAAGAAACTGAGATAATAAGGAAAATATGGCACTTACCCTCCCCACACCCCATAGCCAAAGGGCAGGAAAGGAAAGGCATAAATAGAAAAAACACAAAACAAGAAAGGTGGAAATGAATTCAAATATATCGGTAATCTCAGGAAACGTAAATATTCATGGGACGGAAAAATACATGAGAAGTCAAAATAAACTAACCAGATCTGCCTGTGTATCAACAGCAGCCTCAGTAACATTGTACTTGATGCACAGTGTGTTAGGATACACGTGGTAGGGACCACTTTGTAAAATGACACAACACAATGTTACTTATTGTTTACAGATATAAATACACTTAGCTGCGTGTGCATGGAGTAATACACACCAAATTAGTGATGATCTCAGGAGAAGATGGGTGAGGTGCAGGATGGGAGGAAGGTAAGTGAGTGCCTCTAACTTTATCTGCAATTTATTTTTCCCTAAAAGAACAACTTGGAAGTCGTCACGATGAAAAGTGAATGTGGGGCATTTGGGTTGTGGAATGTGGTGTCTGTTTTATTAATTTCTGGACTTCTCTATGTATTTAAGGAAATCATAGAAAAACACTGACCCTCTATATTTTATATTTAATTCCATTTTTCCAAGGACATAAAGAAGATACAGGTCTGCTGTAGATAAGGATGCACATTACTCTTTGTTTTCCTTTGCTCCCGGATTCGTGCTCTGCCCTGCTGCGTCCTGCTTCTGTAAACACAACCCCACCAAACAGCCCTTCCTCGCTCTGCTGGGAGAGTTTCCTGGTCTGGTCTCAACACGCCCTGGGGACGGTGACCGGCTTCTCACCCTTGCTAGTCTCTGGATGTCTTACCATACCTTGTTTGTCCCCTTGATCCTGCTGGAAACTGGGAGAACAGTACCTTTGTTAAAATGTTTGCATTCTAGCCACCTGGGATGACCCAAGAAGACACTGAAAAATCAGAAACAATTCTTTTTTTTTTTTTTTATGAACTTCTTTGCTGTGGATCAAAAGATTGATAAGGCGACCTTCTCCATGTCCCAGCCTATTTGCACTACTTGAGCATGTGTGGTCAACAACTTCTTGATGACAAGGGGTCACGGCTGACACACAGGGAGACCTAATCATGTGCCAAAGATCATGCGATTCCTCGAATGGTATCAATTGTGTTTTATGATTTCTTTATCTACTCAGTTAATTTTTTAATGTTTTATTTACTTTTGATACAGAGAGAGACAGAGCATGAGAGGGGAAGGGGCAAAGAGAGAGAGACACAGAATTGGAAACAGGCTCCAGGCTCTGAGCTGTCAGCACAGAGCCTGATGCGGGGCTGGAACCCAGAACGTGAGATCATAACCTGAGCCGAAGTCGGAGGCTCAACCTGACTGAGCCACCCCGGCACCCCTCTAACTCAGTTAATTTTGATTGACTGGTGCTCTGTCCCAAGAATTGCACCAAGTAATGGGGACACATTAGGAGCTTCACCAGATAGGGCAAAGCCAGGATGAAGAGATAGGGTAAATTCTAGGAAGACGGAAGCGGAGAGTGCTGTGGGGTCCACAGGAGGGTTATCTAACCCAATCCTGTACTGTAGGAGGTAGTTTCCCAAGGAAGTAACATCTGATCTGAAACCTGAAATTTGTGTACTAGTGAGCCAGCTTACAGACAACAGCCAGTGGGAGGGAATGAGTTTTAGTTTTAAGGTATTCTGGGCAGAGAGCAAAACAACCTGGGCAAAGATCAGCAAGGGATAAAAAGCATTTGGGAAGTTGAAAGTAGACCTCTTGGGTTAATGTATAGATTGCAGGAGAGCGGGAGAGTTGAGACAGAAGAGGAAAGCAGAGGTCAGATCACAAAAGGTCTTATAAGTAAGTTTAAGGATATGAGTGTTATTATGAGGTCAGTGAAGAGCTTGGGTGGTGTATATCAAAATAACATTTGCATTTAAGAAAGATTTACCCTCTGGATGAACTTGAGATAAGTAAGGGAGTTATCTTAGGAGGTCTCTGGAGGAACCCAGGCCAGAGATGAGGAGCTGGGTCTGAGACCGTGAGGCTGGACAGAGAGGCTGCAGCAGAAAGGAAGGCTCACGTGGGCACCTGAGCCCCATCCCGTCACATGCAGGCAATTGCTATCATGACAGGACAGCCCTGCAGCATGCAAACTGTCCTCTCTCTCCTTGCTGGCTTTTAACCAGACTGTGAACTCCCCGCAGGCAGGGAATATTTTGTGTCCATCTCTGTGTCTCTGGTACCTCGGCGGTGCTCAGGGAATGAATGTTTTTGAATAAGTGAATCTCAGTGACATAGTATTTTTAAAAAAAATTTTTAATGTTTTATTTATTTTTGATAAGAGAGAGACGGAGCATGAGAGGTGGAGGGGCAGAGAGAGGAGACACAGAACAAGAAGCAGGCTTCAGGCTCTGAGCTAGCTGTCAGCAAAGAGCCTGACACAGGGCTCGAACGCATGAACATGAGACCTGACCTGAGCCGAAGCCGGACGCTTAATGGACTGAGCCACCCAGGCTCCCCAACATGGTATTTTTTGATACAATGGTTACCCTCGTGATTTCCAGACCCAACACTGTTAGGAAAGTTCAATAACGATTGTGAAGTCCATGTCCAGCGCTGTTTCAGAGGCACACGGAGGCGTGGATGCTTTGACTTGGTGCTCTGTGCATAGCGAAGAGTGCAGGCTGTCTTTCCCTGACTCAGTTCTCTTGCGCCATCTGCTGGGATGAGCACGTCACAGCATGCCAAATACCGTAACCCATGAAGACCAGCCTGAAAGCTCTGTGGGGGAAGCAACAGACTGAACGCTGGACAGACTTACAATTCAGCTGGAGGAACAAGTCATGCACCCATACGGCCATCCATGTGTGGCAAAGCTTCCCAAGGTGTCTTGGGATATTTTCCCCAGACAAACGCCCCTTTCTACTGGTTTGCATGCAGACGATCTTAACTATCTGTATTCTTCTTTAGCGTTTGCAACAACTCTACGATACCAGACGTTAGTATTATTACTGGCTTTGAAATGAGGAAAGAGAAGCATGGAGATTTAAATAAAATGCTTTAAAATGTTTAAAGAGGGGCACCTGGGTGGCTCAGTGAGTTAAGCGTCTGACTTGGGCTCAGGTCATCATCTCATGGTTCGTGGGTTCGAGCCCCACATCGGGCTCTGTGCTGACAGGTAGTTCAGAGCCTGGAGTCTGTCTTCAGATTCTGTGTCTCCCTCTCTCTCTGCCCCTCCCCTGCTCACGCTGTCTCTCTCTCTCTCTCTATAATAAATAAAAACAGTAAAAAAAAAAAACCCAGTGTTTAAAGAATAACTTTCAACAGGGACCAAGTCAGAACTGAAGACTGTTGTAGGCCCAGGGGCATCCTTGACTCACAAAATATCCCACACAAAATAAGAGAGAGGTCAAGAGGGGCAGAGGTCAGCTGCTCAGCGGCAGCAGGGATGGGGCCGGGCTGGCAGGGAGCAGACAAGTCCTCAGTGTGCTTAAAATGCCAAGCGTTGGCATGGGGGGGTTAGAGGGGTGGGGGGTAGGGTAGCAGCAGAAACAATTCTCCTGCATTGTGCGTTCCCTGAAGGTCAAGGGCATGTCCCCAAGGGAGCAAAATTTTGTAATTCTATGAAAACTGATAGAACTTGCCCCTAGATGATACCTAAAACCTTTGGGGGACATGGTCAAACAAAATAGATATTGTTATGTTGGTTCACAAATGTGGTTAAAACAAAGAAACTAGCACATCATCCTCTTCTCATTGAAAGTTATTCTTACACAAATATATGCTTGTACAAATACACAAATATATTTTTGGTATATAAATCACGGTCGTGGGATCGAGCCCCACATTGGGCTTTGTGCTGAGAGCTGAGCATGGAGGCTGCTCGGGCTTCTCTCTCTCCCTCTGCACCCCTCTCCTGTTCCTGCTCTCTCTCTCTCCCTCTGCGCCCCTCCCCTGTACCTGCTCTCTCTCTCTAATAAATAAAAATAGTGTTGTACCCAGATTTTAATATCGCCCCCAAAAACCAGAGACTGTCAGGGAGGCTGAATCATGCGAAAGCAAAGGGCTTTATTACGAATTTAGGCCCGGCCAGCCTAAACTCGGGCTCACGGACTTCAACAACACACTGGATCCACGTGGAGCAAGCCCCGAGCATGGGGGGGTGGGGGTGGGGTCAGGGCCTTTTATGAGTTTGGGAAGGGGGAGTTACAGGAAATTGTGACACAGGTACAGGGGTCCAATCATTATAGCATCACATCATTGACAGTAGCTTTAACCAATTACAGAGTGGACCCGGGACCCTCACGTAGGGCGTGACTAGTCTTAACCTCCATCTTTAGGCCCGCCCCCAGAAATGTTCAAGGTGTTAGCTGGTTTTCCTGATTGGGTGTTACAAGCGTTGTGTGAGAAGCTGACACTTAGGCCTCCAAGGTCAGAGTCAGTTTGATTCAGACCTGTCCTTACAATAGAAATAGAAATAAAACCCTAAAAAAAATCCCCGAAGAAGCCAAACATTCACGCAAAGTTCTAACTCTCCTTTACTTTCCTCAGAGATATCGCAGCTGGTGGCATGCTTCCAGACCTTCTTCCATGTGTTTACACACGCGTGCGTTCCAATGGGAGCAGGGGGTGTGCTTTCGTGTTTTATCCCCCGTGTGAATGGTATCCGGCTGGACTTGCCTGCCCCCGCTCTCCCACAGGGGGGCTCGCACTCTCCTGACTCACCGGGATGTGTAGCTTGATTTGCAGGAGGCCCTCCTCCTGGGACGCTCCATCCATGCCTAAGGACGCTCATCCTCCGCCTTGGTTCCCTCCAGGCTGGGAGCTCTCTGCAGCTCCTACCGGCTTCACAAAGCCTCCTTCCTTCCTTTATCGTAGTAGAGCGTACATAACATAAAATCTCCCTGCTTTAACCACTTTCAAGCGTGCAGTGCAGTGGCATTAAGCACATTTACATTGTGTGTAACTGGTAACCCCACCCACTTCCGGAATGTTTCCCAAACTCTGCACCCATTCGACACTCGCTCCTCATCCCCTTCCCCCAGCCCCCGGCAACTGTTACTCTACTTTCTGACTCTATGAAGTGGAATCGTATAGTGTTTGTCTGTGTGACTGGCTTATTTAGCTTAGGGTAGCGTCCTCAAGGTTCATCCAAGTTGTAGCCTGTGTTAGAATTCCTTTCCATTTTAAGACCGAGTAATATTCTATTGTATGTAGGGAACGTAGGTACATTTTGTCCGTCCGTTCATCCAGTGATGGGCATTTGGGCTGTGTCCGCCCCTTGGCTATTGTGACTAAGCTGCTACGGACAGGGCTGGGCACAGAGCTGTTTGAGTCCCTGCTTCCAATTCTAGTGGATTGTTGCCCCCAAGCGATGCCATAGCTTTCTAGGCACACGCTAAGCTGTGGTTTCCTTCTCCAGATGATGCCTCCTGTTTTTCACCTATTTTCCGTAGTCACCCACCTACCAGAGGAGTCCTCCTTGCTTTCTAGGACAATGATGGGTTTAAACAAATGTATTTCCAGTTATAACAATTTTGGGGCAGGAGAGAGAGGCTGTTCTCAAACTCCTGAACTTCAAGATTCATTCAGGAGATCCCCCTTTGGGGAGCAACTGTGTGGCTCAGTCTGTTAAGACTCCAACTCTTTTTAAAAATTTTTTAATTTATTTTTGAGATAGAGAGCATCAATGAGGGAGGGGCAGAGAGGGGAGGGAGACAGAGGATTAGATGCAGGCTCCAAGTTCTGATCTGTCAGCACAGAGCCCAACACAGGGCTTGAACTCACAAACCATGAGATTATGAATCTGAGCCGGAGTCAGATGCTGAACCGACTGAGCCACCCAGGCGCCCCCAAAGTTCTATCTTAATTAATAAAACTAAATTAAACCAAGTTGGCCATTGTGCCCAGGAAATCTGCATGACATACATTGTAAGAAGAATACTATCTATTGATACTTTGACGACTGATTTTTATCAGTCACAATGAAAAATCAGAGATGAAAGTGCAGATATTTTATAAGATTTGGTGGTGATGTTAGAAACTCAAATTCCCAATCTGTAGGAATGCTATTCTTGGATTTGGAATCTTTCAGATCTTTCTTGCCCCGTCCACACCTACAGGGGACAGAGAATGGAAGGAGGGACTTCTGTCCCAGGACATTGGCTCCTTTTATTTTCCCCATATTCTCTGGAATCATAAAGAGAGTGCCGGTTGGGGAGTAGGCAGTTCAGAACAGCCACTTACCACATCTTGGCACATGTAAACGTGCACAAGTTCCTTAACTTCTCTTAACTTACAGTTTCCTCAACTGATGAAAAAGAGATGCATACCTTCTAAGTCGTGCTGTGAAGAGTAAATAAGCAAATGTACGCAAAGCACCTCACATTCCTGAATCATAGAGGGCACATCACAAAAAGAGTTGCCTTTGTTATCATTCTTACTCATCAGTTTAATAATTAACTGAAGACATTCTCTTATCCCCAGACTGTTGACAGTGAGAATGTATTTTTTCTTTTCCTGCCATCCTCTTTCCTGTGGTAACTCCCACCAGAGGTCTCCAAGATTCCTGGATACAGTTCCCTTCAGCAGAGAAAACCCGGAAAACCGTGGTGTCCAGGATGTTTGGCTGTTGTTGCTAGTCCTGCCACACGGTGTCGCTGTTGAGACAGACAACCTCGCCCAGGTTGCCATCCTCCTGGCCCAACTCCAGTGACTTTAGGGAAAGACGCAGGCACCTCTATGAAACTGCGGAACTAGGAGAGCAGCGGCTGTACCCCATTTCAGCACCCTGGAGAGATCACCTCTATTTAGGTACTTGTCGTGATGGAAGCAAAGCTGTAGGACTATCTTGTGTGTGCAGGACGCAACTTGACCCCCACACATGCTGCCGGTGGCTGGGGCTCAGTCCTGCTGCCTCATTTACTTCTCAGATCTTTCAGGGAGACATCCGGAAGCTCCATGATAGATAGCTTCTTTCATGTGGACGGCTACCACCGTGCTCCAGTAATTAGCATCTTCTCCCTGGCTAGCAGGTTCCTGCTACAAAGAGGCCTTTGTAGGAGAGCCAGCTGTGACCAAAAGTTGGAAAGCCCATTCTTTTGGGGGGCACTTCTCTGCACAGATGAGTTCCTTGCCCACACTCATGCCAATGGGCTGCAGTTAGGAGACAGACCGTGCTGGAGAGAGAGTGGGTTCCTGTCAGTAGCTGACTCCTGCCACCACAGCCACATCTCAGGTCTGTAAATGTAATGAGGGTGCCCGCCGTGGGAAGGATGCTCATGAAGAGACACCCAGGATAAATAGTCTAATCCAGAGAGCAGTTGCCAGATTAGATGTACAATATGATTCCATTTTCCTATTTTTTCTTTTATGCTTTTTTTAAATGTTTATTTTTGAGAGAAAGAGTCCGAGTGTGAGCGGGTAAGGGGCACCGACAGAGGGAGACACAGAATCTGAAGCAGGCTCCAGGCACTGAGCTGTCAGCACAGAACCCAGTGCAAAGCTCGAACTCATAGACCGTGAGATCATGACCTGAGCCAAAGTTGGACGCTTAACCAACTGAGCCACCCAGCCACCCCTCTTTTATACTTTTCTGTTGTCTGAATTTATTTTAATAAAGTGTATGTGTTACTTTTGCATGTAGTAAAAATGATGAAGATTAAAAAACATACCTTGTCCTGCTGGCATATCGGCCAGGAACAGAGCCTTCGACTGAAAGAACCAGTAAGGGGTGACCGTGGCCTCATTATAAAGATTGATTTTGGAGACATTGGAAAAAAAACTGTACTATCAAAATAATTTTTGAAGTGATGAACACAAAATGAAATCCAGAAGGAAATGTAAAAGTATGTCATGAGCTAGCCCTTTCTTCCTTAATAGGGTTCTCGAAAGATCAAAACAGTATCAAGTTGTTATAGCAATCATACCTTAAGGACAGCAGCAGAATCAGGTGAGAGCAGACAGAAATTTCCTTGCCTCCTCTGCTTGTAGGCTTCTTTTTTTTTTGTTCTTGCTTTTGATCAAGTGATTGGTGACTATATCCTTTCTATTTGATTATGCCTCTGTGATGCGTAGGGTCTAAGTAGTATCCATTATTCACTTAGAAATTAGAAACCAAAGAAATGAGAAGAGAAAAGGTATTTAGTGGCCACCTACGATGTATTGAGCAGTGACTCAAAAATACCAGTGACGTTACTGCTCTCGTGGTCTAATGGCCTTGGCTCCAAGAAGGGTTAAGAGAAAATCCAAAGATGCTGACTTTTTTATCCCCCTAGTTCATTTTTAAAAATAGGCTTTATTTTTGTGAGATGTTTTAGATTCACAGAAAAACAGAGGAAAGTCCAGAAAGTTTCCACATACCTTTTACCCCCACATATACGCACAGCTTCCCTATTATCAACATTTCCCACTAGAGGTACAATCGATGAACCTACATTGGGCACATTACCGTCACCCAAAGTCCATAGTTTACATTAGGGTTCACTCTTGGTGTTGGACATTTTGTGGGTTTGGATATGTGTATATGACATGTATCTACCATTATAGTATATACAGGGTAGTTTCATTGCCCTAAAAATCTTTTGTCCTCTGCCTTTTATCATCCTCCCCCTTAATCCCTAGAAATCGTTATACTTTTTACTGTCTCCATAGCTTTGCCTTTTCCAGAATGTCATGTCGTTGGAATCATGCAGTACATAGACCTTTTCAGACCGGCTCCTTTCACTTACTGATATGCACGGAAGTTTCCTCCATGTTTTTTTTTTTTTTTAATTTTTTAATGTCTTTTATTTATTTTTGAGAGACAGAGAGAGACAGTGTGAACAGGGGAGGGTCAGAGAGAGAGGGAGATACAGAATCTGAAGCAGGCTCCAGGCTCTGAGCTAGCTGTCAGCACAGAGCCTGACACGGGGCTCGAACCCACGAACTGTGAGATCATGACCTGAGCCGAAGTCGGATGCTTAACAGACTGAGCCACCCAGGCGTCCTGCTCATGTCTTTTTTATTGCTGAACAATTTTCCATTGTCTGGATGCACCATAGTTTACTTACCCGGTCGCCAGCCAAAGGCCTCCTTGGTTGCTTCCATTTATGAACTAAGCTGCTATAAACAAACATCTGCGTGCGGTTTTTGGGTGAATGTGTTTTCAGCTCCTTTCAATAACTACCAAGGAGCAGATGCCTGATGTGTGAAGACACTTGGCCTTTGGCTCCTGCATCTGTGAACCTGAGATCTATAAATATATATACTTCCTTATGACAAAGGGGGAATTCAAATTTGCTCAAATATAAAGTCCATTTTAGCTGCATATGTTTTCTGTGTTAATTAGGGTGATATTAGCTTCTGGATCAGATTGATACTAACTCCCAGTCCAAACTGGTTGGGAAGGTTTTCATGTGGCAACTCAGAACCCAGGCTCCCTCCCTCTTGTGGCTCTGCCCTCGACTACGTGCACAGGGTTCTTTTCATTCAGTCAATGACAATGGGAGAGATTTTGTGGAAGACACATGCATTTTTGTAAATGTTTATTTATTTTTGAGAGATAGAGAGACAGAGTGTGAGCGGGGGAGGGGCAGAAAGAAAGGGAGACACAGAATCAGAAGCAGGCTCTAGGCTCTGAGCTGTCAGCACAGAGCCGGATGCAGGGCTTAAACTCATCAACTGTGAGATCATGACCTGCACTGAAGTGGGACTCGTAATCGACTGAGCCACCCAGGTGCCCCCCTCAATTATTTCTACCACAGATACAGCCATGACTCAAGGAAATGATTTTTTAATTCTGGGAAAATCTTATCAAAATCACTTTCAACTAGCAATCAGGGGTAAGGAAGAGAATTCATTGGGAGTGAACTCAGAGGGAAGGTCAGATGCAAATCAGGCATACTGGAGCTTTCCGCTTGAACTTGCACAAACCATTGATTGACAGACATAGCTCCTCAGCAGAGCAATCTAATGCCACATGGAAACATATCTACCTATCAACACGTTCTTCGGAGCGGTAAAAATCCTCCATCGATTGTGAAGAATGTCAAATGTGTTTCCAAATATTATTCATATACTTGAGCAGACTTTTGTGTACAAAGTAGCTACACCTCTAAAACACTGCTGTTGGAATTGTTTAAATTTTGATGTTGGAAATTTTAATCGGTTCAGCCATTTGGAGGACAAATTGGTATTGTATCTTAAGGTTGAAGACGTAGGCATCCTGTGACCCGGAAATTCCATCAGGACTGTTGGTAAGGATTTATTTCCCAGTCAGCAGCCCTGACCACTAAATAGTGCCAACAACTGCATATATAAATGACTCCCAGTGGGTTCATTTTTCTACAAGATGATATCTGAAGAGCAGGAAAAAATTGACCGTTCTTATGAGACAAAAATCAATCCTTTTGGAATGCCACTGTCAGTAGCTAAAAATGCGATTGGCAGCAAGTTTCTAAATGGTGTCTGCCTATTTGAGATTCCAAATTAGAACAGGGAAAGATATCTGTGCCAGAAGAATCAGCGAAGTCTTATTTTTTACAGGTGCATGGACGGATACATGAGAAGAGATCTAAGCTTTACAGTGACATTTTAACTAGTTAAAGAAAAATTTTAAATTCTTTTATTTTTAAGTAATCTCTACATCCAACATGAGGCTCAAACTCACAACCCCTAGATCAAGAGTGGCACACTCTACTGACTGAGCCAGCCAGGCGCCCCTGTAGTTTTTAAAAAAACTAATACAAGTATTGATTCAGGGAGAATGGAGACATTATAGAATTTATCTGTTGTAGGAAAAGTCAGGATTATAGATAATAATTTGTTTCACAGACTGAGTATTCAAGCGACATGATGGGGGCAAGGGATGATCACAGTAGTCACACATATAGAAAAATTTCTTTTATATGGTGACTTGTCGGAGGACCTATTCTCTTCAGAAGGTTCTGGAAATATAAAATGTAGTTAAAATGAAATAGGCTTCTGAGCAAAAGACATGCCATCAACTTCTGGGCTAAAGCTCACACCTTTTACTCACTGTGGTTTCCTCACTGTATCACTCGAAGCTTATTTAATTTAATTTTGTGTTTCTGTCCAAAAAGCGTGGCTTGCTGTTTCTTCCCCTAAGCAGCACAGTGAGAAGTAACAAATTAGAAGTGCGTAGCGTGTGTGTGTGTGCGTGCGTATGCGTGTGTATTCACCTAGATCAGTGGTTTGTAACTGGTGGTAGTTTTGCCTCTCCCCCCTCACTAGGGGACATTTAACAATGTCTGGAGACATTTTTGGTCGTCACCAACGGGGAGGAAGGGAGAGCTCTTATCGGCATCTAGAAGATGGTAAAGATCCTAAGATACAGCCCCCTCTTCCAACATGAACAAGAATTATTTGTCCGAGTGTTGATACTGCTGTCCTTGAAACAGGCGTAAAGGGCATCAGCAAAATGTGTGTGGCAACTTACAACCTAACAGTGAGGGAGGAGGCAGGGAAATGATACAAACAGGGAGATGAGTTTTAAAAAATTAAATTTACAGAAGCATGTCCGTGTGGCGTGGCTTAGCAAGGAGGCATAGGACTCTGTGCATGTCAACAACTCCCAAGGCTATCTCTTTATCAGAGCACTGAGCGATCATGGCTGTTCAAATAATGTTAATGTATTCTGTTTAATAAAATAGGTGAGCGATCTTTGTTACCCGCAGAGGCTGACATCTGTGGGCCAGACCCACCTCTGAACGTGGCCTGGAGTCCCTACCCGGTGTACTGGAGGCAGAATTTACATGGGGAGAGTACATGCATTTAGGTGAGCCAGCCCTGTCACTGTGTGACCTTGGACAAATTTTAAGTCTCCTGAATCGCTATAGGGGAATAAAACATCTACCATGCGGAATGCTGTGGAGATTAAATAAAAATATTTGTAAAGTGCCTGATGCATAGAAGGCATTTAAAAAAAGATAGTTCTGATTACAATAGACATGATTAAGAAGTTATTAATTTATGACAAATGTTATTTGCATTTGTGATATATTTTTATAATAACAAACGATAAATAAATGATAGACAGAGGTGATGAGCTCCCGGAGCAGAGTACCTCAGTCCAAGCAGGCCTCCGGGACTGGAGGAGGAGAGAGGAGGAGAGCCTGACAGAAAATTCACCTGATGTGGAACCACTCACGGCATTATGCCATTGCTGAATTTCCTTGAGCCAACAGCCAGCTCAGTGCTGCAGAATGACCATGATTAGCCTTGAGTATTCTCCCTCGTTCAGGCTGGGAAGCCAAGGAGCTCCTTGGGATTTGTACCTTGTACTAAATTCTTTCTTTTGTTTTTTAATTTCTTTTTTTATTTTAGAGAGAGAGGAAATGAGAGCACATGACAGAGGGAGAGGGACAGAGGACAGAGATGGGAAAGAGAGAGAGAGAGAGAGAGAGAGAGAGAGAGAGAGAGAGAGAGAATCTTAAGCAGCCTCCATGCTCAATGCGGAGCCTGATGTGGGACTTGATCCCATCGATGGTGAGATCATGACCCAAGCCAAAGTCAAGAGCAGGGCGCACAACCGCCGGAGCCCCCCCAAGTGCCCCTGTACTAAATTATTTCTATCAGGGGAACCCCACATCCATGAAGCAGTCATGCATCCAGGACATGTTTAAGGACATCAGTGATGGTCCCTCCATTAACCCTCGGGCCTTTTATTGCTTCCGTCTTCAGACAGAACTGGATTAGCGTCTTGGGGGTTTGCGGCTTACTAACTTACCTTGGTTAAACAGCTTGTGACTTCGACGGAAGCAAGTTACTTTATCTCCTTAAGCCTCAGTTTCTTCATGCCTAGAAAGAGAGCATAATAACTCCTATTGTTTAATACATCTCAAACATATTATTAAACAAAAATTAAATGCATGTGTTCAATAAACATTAAATGTGTTATTACATAAAACAATGTCAGGAACCACTTAACTGAGAGTTGGCATCAGAGCTCTGTGAATGGTAACTGCTCTTTTTATTATTAATTATTATCACCCTTGGGATGGATTTGATGGTTCTGATAACTTGGTCCTAAAGTGCCACTGCTTTTAAGGGTAGTTCATTGATTGGATTTACAGTAGTTTTATGTTAACTTTTTATTCTTTTTGGTTAAAAGTAGGCTTCATGCCCAGTGAGGAGTCCAATGTGGGGCTTGAACTCATGACCCTGAGATCAAGACCTGAGTGGAGATGGAGACTTGATTGCTTAACTGACTGAGCCACCCGGGTGCCCCTTGTGTTTACTTTTAAAGATTGGATAAATGCATTTTGTTTTGGATATGGAATAAATAAGTTTTTCTTTTTTTGGGAAAAGCTAAAACAATATAATCACTTTTTGTGATGATTGCTATATGAAAAGTAATATAATTAGTAAGAGGAAACTGCTGTTGAAATTAAAAACTCTTCATTTTTTATCTTTTTACCCTTTCTTGAGTGTGCAAGGAATGCGTTTTGGCATAGCTCAAGTGTTATTTCAAATATTCTGGGTTACTGCTCCCCCCCCCCCCATATTATTGTCTGTTTTAGAAGAGAATGAACCACCTGAATCATCACCAGCTCAAGCCTGGTGTCCGTTGTGGGAACTCCCTGGCTCTTCCCTGTAGCATTTCGTGTTTGAAGACATCCGTGTACATAAAGAATGGGGCTTGTCTCACTCGGGACAAACTTTCATTTCTCACTGTTGGCGTGAATAAAGGCGGAAGAGCAGATCTGTCGGTGGAGAATCACTTTCATTACTGGTTTGCTTTGGGACTTAGACCTGGACTATCTTCTCTTTTAATGCCAACTTGCCAAGCGATTTCGCCCTGTCTGCAGCAGCCCAGACCTCACCCCTGAGGCCAGTCTGGCCCATCCAGCTCCCTACTTGGCAGCTCCCCTTGGTGGTCTAGTGGGTAATCCAAACTTGACAATGCAGACCTGACCTTCACAAAGCCCACCCTCCTCTAGAGCTATAAATGGCTTCACACCAGTGATGAACTATTTGGTCTTTGTCTCCATCCCTTAGAGAGGGTTTCTAAATTCTTTCACTCACCCAAGTGTCATTGTTGATCATGGTGGGCCCCTCAGAGCACATCTGAGCTAATGAGGTGATTCAGGACAGGGGCTGGTCCTGCCAGAAATATCAACCATGTGGGGGCGCCTGGGTGGCTCAGTAGGTAAGGCATACAATGACTTGCGATTTCGGCTCAGGTCAAGGTCTCACGGTTTGTAGGATTGAGCCCTGTGCAATCAGTACAGAGCCTGCTGGGGATTCTCTCCTCTCTCTCTCTGCCTCTTCCCCCCACTCGCATGCTGTCTCTCTCTCTCTCTCTCTCTCTCTCTCTCTCTCTCTCTCTCTCTCTCTCTCTCTCAAAATAAATAAATGAACATTAAAAAAAATACCAACCATGTGGTTGGAGAGTTGAAGCTTTGGGTCAGGTGTTATCAGCCTGACCCTTGAAGGAGGAGGGAAGCTAGAGACTGAATGTAGTTCTGTGGCCAACAATTCAACCAGTTGTGCTTATTAAGTAAGGAATCCCCAGTAAAAACTCTGGCCACCAGGGCTGAGGGGGCTTCTTGGTTAGTGACAGGCATTGACATGCCGGGAGAAGGACCGCTCCTAAGGACACAGAAGCTTTAAGTTAGGGACCCCCCAGACATGGCCCTAAGTGTCTCTCTGGGCTGGTGTTGACGTGGATCTAGTAGGATAAAACGAAGTATAGTGTTTTCCTGAGTTCTGTGTGTTTTTCTAGCAAATGATAGAAACTGAATGATATTGAGAACTTCTAAGAAGGCAGTAGCCAGTTTGTCGAGAAGTGTGTTGTGTGGGGGTGTCTGCAGCGCAGGGACCCTTGTGGAGGGTCGTGCTGTAAACCCATGTGGCCTGACCTGACGCCAGGTGCTTGGTGTCAGAATGTGTCACACCACTGCCTCTTGTTAAGGCTTCAGAGTGAGGAGTCACACGTCACTTCCATCTTCCCTGCGCCCTCTGCATCTAATCCACCAGAGGTTCTGTTGTTTCTACTACTGCCCATCTGCCACCACCTTCCCACTGAAGCCATCGCTTTTATCCAAATATTGTGATGGCCGCCTCACTGGTTCTGCTCCTTCCAACGCTGCCCCTGCAGCCCACTCTCCACTCTCCTCCACTTTAATCGGGATGACCTTTCAGAAATGCAAGTCAGTTACGGACATGCCTTGAAAAAGGCTCCCACGCTTTCCCCTCACACTTAGAATAAAATTCAGATTTCTTCCTCAGGCACACAAGGTCCTGTGAGGACTCGTACCTGTGTGTTCATCCAATCTTATGCCCCTCCCCCGCCCCCCTTTTTCTCTGCATCAGCCACACGGGCATCCTTTCTGATCCATTAACACAGTGATACCCAATCTAATTCCACTTCAAAATCACCAGAGCACTTAGAAAAAATACCTGGCACTAGAGTGAAGCCTGGGCATCAGTATTTTCAAAGCTCTCCAGGTTCTTCTCCTTTTTTTTTTTTTTAAATAGTTTATTGTCAATTTGGTTTCCATACAACATCCAGTGCTCTTCCCCACAAGTGCCCTCCTTCATCACCACCACCTCTTTCCCTTCTCCTCCTCCCCCTTCAACCCTCGGTTCGTTTTCAGTATTCAATAGTCTCTCAGGTTTTGTGTCCCTCTCTCTCCCCATCTCTCTTTCCCTCTTCCCCTCCCCCTGGTTCTCCATTAGGTTTCTCCTGTTCTCCTGTTAGACCTATGAGTGCAAACATATGGTATCTGTCCTTCTCTGCCTGACTTATTTCGCTTAGCATGACACCCTCGAGGTCCATCCACTTTCCTACAAATGGCCATGTTTCATTCTTTCTCATTGCCATGTAATACTCCATTGTGTATATATACCACATCTTCTTGATCCAGTCATCAGGTGATGGACATTTAGGCTCTTTCCACGGTTTGGCTATTGTTGACAGTGCCGCTATGAACATTGGGGGACACGTGCCCCTATGCATCAGCACTTCTGTATCCCTTGGGTAAATCCCTAGCAGTGCTATTGCTGGGTCATAGGGGAGTTCTATGGATAGTTTTTTGAGGTCTCCAGGTTCTTCTAAGGGGCAGCCAAGGTTGATAACCAGAGCAGTAATACCAGGAGCTCTTTGCTGCCTCTAGGCCTTTGTCCTTGCTGTTCCCTCCTCCCAGAGTGCTGTTCCCAGCTCTTGAAATTGTCAGGTGTCAGTTCAGATATCACCTTGTCCAAGGTGGCTCCCTTGTTTTTGTCTTTCTCATCACTGTTTACTTTGTAATGCTTATCTTATTCAGTAAATATCTTGTTTATTTAGTTTCACTTGCCTCTTCCATTGGAACAAACCAACATGAAGACAGGAATCTTGTCTGTTGTGGTATCTTCAGTACCGAGCCCAACACCTGGCATATAGATGCTCCGTATATACTTTCAAGTGTTTCTTAAACACGTGATTGATTAATATGTAACTGAAAAAAACTGATGAGGTAATGTTCTAGATGGAAAAATAGTACTCGGCGATGGGGCACCTGGGTGGCTCAGTCGGTTCAGCCTCTGACTTCAGCTCAGGTCATGAGCTCGTGGTCCATGGGTTTGAGCCCCGTGTCAGGCTCTGTGCTGACAGCTGGGAGCCAGGAGCCTGCTTTGGATTCTGTGTCTCCTTCTCTCTCTGTCCCTCTGCTGGTTGTGCTGTCTCTCTCTTTCCCTCAAAAAATAAATAAACATAAAAAAAAAAAGAAAAACAGTACTCAGTGAATTTAATAGTTTTTCTTGTCCTTTAGGTAACATAGCAATATCTGTATCTCTATTTCTCTATAGACATATACATATGTATGAATGTGTATATAAATGTACATACATACTTATACATAATATATGTTATATATACAGTTTTTTCTAGAAAGGATAGTTCTTTTAAGAATATCTGCCTGACAGTATGAAAATGTACAGGATGTGAATCCCATGAGCCCTCAATAGCCTTGGAACATGTGGTTCAGGCTGTCAAATTGGAGATCACTCTTGTTGGGGTCCCAGACTCACAGCCTTCTTGGAACATGGGCCTTGTCTGTCCTGTCCCTGGTCATCACTCAGGCCCCAGCAGCAGGGTCACCCCTGGCCCAGGGCAGAGGTGCCCCGACGTGGCTGTCATTGCCGGGGACTCGATGTGCTTGCTTGTTTGCTGGGTCCCTCAGCGCCCCGTCTTTCAAGGGCTGCGTCCTGCGTCCATTCTCTGTGAGTTCCCAGCACAGTGCCTGGAACAGGCCCGGAGCTCTGCTCTTGCCGGGGAGTGTGCAGGAGCAAACGGCAGTAACAGGGGAGGTTTCAGAGCTGGGCTCAGACCCCAGCTGTCAACCTGAACTGCTCTGTCCCCCTGGACAGAACTCCTGCCCCCTCATTTGTCAATAGGAAAAGAGTATCTGCTGTCAAGCATCTAGGGGATGGCCAAACTTGTGCTGGGAAATCGGTTCTTCTTTTAAATTTTTTGTTTATTTATTTTTGAGGAGGGGGGAGGGGCAGAGAGAGGGAGACAGAATCCGAAGCAGGCTCCAGGCTCCAGGCTGTCAGCACAGAGCCCTGCACAGGGCTTGAATCCACAAATTGAGAGATCATGACCTGAGCTGAAGTCAGACGCTTAACCGACTGAGCCACCCAGGTACCCCTGGGAAATGGGTTTAAAGGTGATATTCATTACATGTATAAGATATGATATGATATGATATATTAATTTTATTTTATTCGCTTCCCTAATATTTTTTCAAAGCCGATCCACGGCCCACCATTTCAGGCTCATGAGGCAACACCCACCGCCCTGCCCATGTGCGCATGCCCCTCCGAGGTTCTCCCCCTCAGTAGCATTTTTCTGAGTGCCTGCATCTCTTAGCAGGGCTGAGTCGTGCAGACGTGTGGAGGTCAAGTTCCCTCCTGGCTGAAGGCTTCATGGAGACCCAGACGAGGAATTCGCATCTGTGACAAGTACACAGCAAACACACTGGGGTCTCTGATCATTTGTATGGGGAAGTTGTGAGTCAGAATGTTAAATCTGGGAAACGGACAGTGACGTGTGTGATGAACAATTTTCAAATCTGATCATCAGTGTCACCGAACTCACTGGCAAGCCCTCACTGCTGGAGTGAAGAGGTTTTGGCCCAGACTTTCCTTTCTCGTCTTTGAAATGTGTAGCTCACTTACAACCCAGGGGTTCCGGGCACAGGGGGACCTACCCTCTTGTAAGAAAATGAATCCCTTTTGATGAAATGAATTTCAATAATAAGTTCTGAAGGATCATTTTGATGTTTTCTCTCTCTTTCTCTTGCTTTCTGTGATCTCTAAGCAGATGCAAGAAAGCCGCAGTGAGGTAGCTCCCTGCCCTCCTGCAAATCTGGAAATATGGGAAATGGGGTTGCATTCAGAAAATGAAATAGAGGGGCACCTGGTGGCTCAGCCGGTTATGCATCCGACTTCGGCTCAGGTCATGACCTTATGGCTCTTGGGTTTGAGCCCCTCATCAGGCTCTGTGCTGACAGCTCAGGGCATGGAGCCTGCTTCGGGTTCTGTGTCTCCTTATCTCTCTGCCCATCCCCTGCTCTGTCTCTCTCTCTCAAAAATAAATAAACATTAAAAGAAATAAAAAAGGAAAATTGAATAGAAGGGATTATCTACCTGTGGAATTAACTGTAAGATGTTTGTCTTACGTACTTAAGTGGAGAGTTGGAGGACATGCCCAAGCTCTCAGGAAGTAGAACAAGGGCTTTGCAGTCATAAAGAGTCTCTTTCAAATCGATGCTCCACCATTTACCACATGTACAATCTTGGGCAGCGTTCTTCATTTCTCTAAATCTTAGCTTCCTTGTTTCGAGATGGTGATGGATTTATTGTCGCTGTTAAATGAAGATCATATCCAAAGCACGTGGACAGTGTGCGTACATCCCAGATATTAAGTAAAAGGCTATTCCCAACTGAACCTCTCCTCATCCAGGTTACGAGGGCACTGTTTCAAGGGGCTGGGGCTATTGGATGTGCCCACAAGTTCGGAAAAGAATTGTCAGCATTTATAGAGCACTTACTGCATGCTGCTGATGCGATGAAATGCTGTTCTATATGTATTAACTCAACAACACACAGA
Organism: Mungos mungo; assembly: GCA_004023785.1. NCBI lineage: Eukaryota > Metazoa > Chordata > Mammalia > Carnivora > Herpestidae > Mungos > Mungos mungo. The sequence continues at coordinate 121,135 of PISW01000616.1, read as the reverse complement.
GACAAAGGCACAGAACAGAGTCACACAGCTGGGTGGTGGTGGAGACGGAGTCCCAGCTCAGAGGGCTTAGCTCCACGATTTGCATGCTCCCCGAGCCCGGGCCGTGTCTGCCTTCTTCCAAGGCACACACCCAGCCCACTCCTGGCTCCCTGGATGAAGAAAGACTGATCAAGAGAAGGGAAAGTGAGGGAATAGGGAATTGGGAGGAATAAGGTGATTCGCGTTGCTGATAGTGTAGAGGCAGCGCTCAAGGTCAAACATTTCCATGTTGGCTTACTGTTTTATCAGAAATAGGCAGAGAATTTTTCATTCTTCTTCATAGTTAGCGTTGTATAAAATAAAAATTTGTACATATATAATCTTTTAAAATATGATTGCAGTTGCTTATATTCAATGCTCTAGGAAGATACCACATGCTTGTAGGCTTTGAATAATCTTATTTCCTTCTCTTTATTTCTTGGCCACATATTTTTGGCAGATCTGCTTTTGTGCCAGACATTGTGCTGCAGGAGTGTTGTCAGGGGTACTTAAATTCAAGAAGCACAGGCTTAGAGGGCAGGTGAGTTATGCTACTTCCTCAGTCTGCATCCAAGGAGGGTCCACCTTCTTCAGCGTACTTGACTTTCCTGGCTTCTGTGGAAGGTGGGCTCCCACTGAGATGCCACTCAACATCTCAGTCCTACATTTAAGCATCCCTGGTTTTTTTTTTTTATACAGACCGAGAAATCGATGACTTGTGTTCTTTTTTCCCCTAAATTTTAGAGAGAGAGAGAGAGAATGTACATGAGCAGGGGAAAGGTGTGGTGTGGTGGAAAGAGTGAGAGAGAGAGAGAGGAAAGGAGAGAGAGAGAGACAGATTGGGGATCCCAAGCAGACTCCACACTCAGCTCAGAGCCAGATGCAGGGCTCGATCCCATGACCTTGGGATTGTGACCTGAGCTGGAATCAAGAGTCAGACACTCAACCAGCTGAGCCACCCGGGTGCCCTGATGACTTGTGTTCAGATTCATTCATTCCATAAGTTTGAGTCTTTTGGCCAGTGTGGTCATTATGTGACTCATTATAAATTATTAAACAGACATTCTGAGTTACTCCTCTGTCTCCAAAAATTGTGGTAATATAAGATCCTGAGAAATGATGACATTCTTTCTAATTCTTTTTTTAAAAAATTTTTATTTTTGAGAGACAGAGAGAGACAGTGTGAGCAGGGAAAGGTCAGAGAGAGAGGGAGATACAGAATCCGAAGCAGACTCCAGGCTCTGAGCTAGCTGTCAGCACACAGCCCAACGCGGGACTTGAACCCACACACCGTGAGATCATGACCTCAGCTGAAGCTGGACGCTTCACCAACTGAGCCACCCAGCCACCCCCTTTCTGATTCTTGATGTATAAATTCCTTGCCTGAGGACTGGACTCTGGAACTTGATGAGTTTATCAAAATAATGTCACCTTTTGAGTTCTCCTTGTGCCTGGTCAGTATGTAGGAATTCTTTTTGAAACAACAACAACAAAAACAACAACAACAACAACAACATCAAGTTTCCAGGAAAGTGACGGGGCTCATTTTGAGTAAAGGAAAAAGAACACGTACCATTCTTAGATTGGAAAATATTCCCAATAATGGTTCTATTCTCGTAGGACTTTTTGAGACTCACCCACACTGATGTATTTAGCTCTGACACATTTATTTTTCTGCTGTTCATATTTTTATACGCTAGAATGGACTTATGCAGATACTACGATCCATCTACCTAATCCTACTGTTAGTGGGCACAGTTGTTGGTACACTGAGCTCATTTGTTCTTACAAATCATGCCCCTTGGACATTCTTGTACATGTCTCCTGGTATACACGTGGGTGCAAAAGTTTCTTTCTTTTTTAAAATGTTTTTTTATTTATTTGGAGAGAGATGGAGAGGGAGAGTCCCAAGCAGGCTCCAAAATGGATCCCATAACTCTGGGATCATGACCCCTGAGCTGAAATCAAGAGTCAGATGCTTAACTGACTGTGCCCTGATGAAAAAGTTTCTTTAAGTTATCAACTTAGGTGTGAAGCCACTCTGTCAGAGTGGATGCAAACCTTCAACTTTGCGAGGCCACTTGTCAAGTGTTTACACCAATCCTGGTGGATTTTGAGGCAAAAAAATAAATCAATTGAGGCTACAATTCATAATAAAGCTGTAAACATAGATAGTGAATAGGTTTTCAGACAAAAACAATCATATATGTAGTTGATTGACTTTGTAGAAGTAAAAATGATGACTTCAAAACAGGGGCTAACTATCTGAAAAAAGAGAGATAGCTATCTGAAAGTTGAGTGTCAGTGAATCGTTGATTCATTTGCCCCCAGACCCCACGCATGGTTGAAAGATTTTCCAATAGTGACATAAAACCACTGAAGCGCGTGTGTCTTTTTCTTGCAAAGCACAAGCCAAGTTTTCTTCTCCCAGAAAATTGCAAAAAATTTTTTCTTGTGAAATTCATTAATTTTATCACAGAGACCAATACTACAAAGAAATCATTTAGAGCTCTTCATATAAAAAGAAACACAACTATCCTATCGTTGGAGTGCTTGAAAAAACATCTTAAAGAGTTTGTGACAAACACCGAGAGAGCTATTGACAGAACGGGCGCTATGATGACAGCGTTGGATGCAGAATAAAATCGATAGTGTATAATACGGAAGAGCAAGGGCGCCTCCTGAGAGCTGAGGGAGGCATCTGACTTTACGTTTGCTGATAGCCCCCGAGGAGAGGTATTAGTTTCCTGGGGCCACTGCAAAAAGTGACCACAAGCTATTCTGGAGGCCAGAAGTCTGAAACCAGTTACACTGGGCTGACACCCAATGTGTGGGCAGGGCCACACTCCCTCTGGAGGCTGGAGGGGGAGTCTTGCTCCTTGCCTCTTCCAGCTTCTGGTGGCTGCTCTGTGCTATATACCTAGATGCGTTTGCATCATTGGCAAGCATTTCATGCTTTCCTTGGCTTGTGACAGCCTTGCTCCGATCCCTGCCTCCGTCCTCACATTGTCCGTCCACATTATCCGGCATCATCTCGTCATCTGTAGATCCTCAGTTTAAGCACATCTGCAGAAACTTTCCTGGATAAGGTAGCATTCATAGTTTCCAGGGATTAAGGCCTGGTATCTTTGGGGGCTGCCCTTTGGCCAACTATATGGGTAGAGTGGGGGTCACTGTGGTATGTATATGTATATGAAGGAGAACATGATGACTTTTTGTTTTGTTTGTTACTGAAATTTTATGTTTCAATGGGAGCGAGTTTGAAAAAATGTTTATTTATTTATTTTGTGAGCAAGAGAGAGAGAGAGAGAGAGAACCCCAAGCAGGCTCTGTGCTGTCATTGGAGTCCAAGGTGGAGCTCAATCTCATGAACCATGAGATCATGACCTGAGCTGAAATCAAGAGTTGGTCACTTAACTGACTCAGCCAACCAGGCTCCTAAAGAGGAAAGATTTTAAAAAATTTAATCAATCGTATTTTGTGGGCCATGATGTCAAGGTAATGAGAGTTTTGGGGAAAATATTGATGGAACCCTAGCTGATTTACAGCGAGAAAGAGCTTTGTCGACCGAGTCCAAGTGGGGGCTCTTGAGCGTCAAACCACAAAATGCTTTCTCACAGAGAATAATTGGTACTTAACCGTATGACTGTTAATCTTCACGTAGCATCGAACGAGATGCTGAAAACTGAATAAGAACACATCATCTTCTCATGCTGACAGGGGCACACACAGTTAGGGCAAAGCTATTTTCCCCAGTAAGCACACTGTTTTAGTGGGGGGATGGTACACTTCTGTCTTTGGAACAAGAGATACTGATTCGATCTCAGTATCTTGCACGGTGTAAATTAGAGGTCTAAACCATCACACAAGAGGCAACATACCTCTATAATGAACACCCAGGACAAGATAGCAGGATTTCTTCAGTAGGCTGAACTGTGGTTCAGGGTTTGCTTGTTGAGAGTTAGACTGTTGACCAATAGTTAATGATTTTCTTCTCTTGTTTGATAAAGAACAAAGAAAAACAAGATACGGTGTTTGGTATGAAAAAAAAATCTACATCCACATTGACACACTGCAATTCACACACATTCACACATGAAACAATACTTTCTAGAGCCATAGTCCATGAAAGGGTGAAAACGGTCTGTTTTCAAAGTTATCTCCCCTAGAAACATTTACCCTCTGACTTTCAGATGTGATTGCTGGTCAACATAGCATCCAACAAGGCAGGGAAAGTAGCTCCCAGGGACAAACCAGTTCCTGTTCTTTTTTTTTAATTGTTTTTTTTTAATGTTTATTTATTTTTGAGAGAGAAACAGACAGAGCATGAGTGGGGGAGGGACAGAGAGAGAGGAAGACACAGAATCCAAAGCAGGTTCCAGGCTCTGGGCTGTCAGTACAGAGCCTGATGCGGGGCTTGAACTCATAAACTATGAGATCATGACCTGAGCCAAAGTTGGACACTCAACAGACTGAGCACTCCACCACTTCATGTTTTTTTTGAAAAATATAATTTAATTTGAAATTTAAAAAGCCCATTTTATTTAGGTATGACTAACATGTAAAAAGCTATATGTGTTTAATGTGAGTTTGGGGAGAAGGACACATCTGTGTAACCATCACTACTATGAAAGCCATCAACGTGTCCATTGCCTCCCAAAGAGGAAACCACTTCCTTTTCTATTTGATTTCCAAAATTTGTATATAAGAGGCATCAAACCTTTACTGAATATCAAACATTTACTAAAACCAGTGGTGCACATTTGCGGTAGGCAGACTGTAAGTTCTCTGCACGTGAAAATATTTGAGAAACGTTCCCCCATCTAATCCTACTCCAAAAGAGGCACTGGGGAAAAAAGATGAACAAAACAATTTATCAAGGATTTGAAGTCTAACTGGACATGTGCACCGAAGACTGGGACAATAAGGCAGTGTATGATCGTAATCATACAAATGAATTTGTACTTGCCTAGTATCACTCAGTTAAGTAGCAGAACGGGAGCCAGGAGAGGGTTTTGCCACTGTACCGCTCTATCAGTAGTTTTTAAAAATTTTAAAGTTTAGCATGGAAAAATTTAAACATATACCAAAAAGGGAGCGCCTGGGTGGCCCAGTTGGTTAAGTGTCCAACTCTTGATTTCATCTCAGATCATGATCTCACGGTTTGTGGGATCGAGTCCCGCATTGAGCTCTGCACTGACAGCACAGAGCCTGCTTGGGATTCTGTCTCTCTCCCTCTCTCTTTCTGTCCCTTCCCCACTTCCTCTCTCTCTCAAATAAACATTAAAAAGACATATACAAAAAAGAAGAGTATTATATGGTGAGCCATCACGTTCCCATTTCGCAAATTCAGTAACGATGAAATCCAGGACTATTCTAATTTCATCTATATTGTCAACTGTTCTTTCCACCCTACTCCCTGGGTTATTTTTGAAGCAAACCTCAGATGTGCTGTTTCATTCACAAATATTATTAGTCACTGTCTTTAAAAAATATGCCATTTGACAAAAAGCCCTGCAATATTATTAAATGACATAAATTTACTACTTTCCAATCTTGAATATTCAATAGTGTCCCAAATTTTCCTGATGGTCTGGTAACAATGTGCCTGTGCACATGTGTGTGTGTGTGTGCATGCGTGTGTGCGTGTGTATGTGTGCACACATGTATATGTCTGTGTGTATACGTATGTGTGTATGTGTGTGCGTGTGTGTATATGTGTGTATATGTATGTCTGTGTGTGTATGTATGCACATGTGTCTGTGTGTATGCATGTGTGTATGTGTGCACGTGTGTGTGCATGTGTATGTGTGGTGCATGTGTTTATACTTGGTTTATTGGAATCAGGATGCAAACAAGGTCCATTTATTATATTTTATTGATGTATCTCTTTAGTGTCTCTTTACTGTATAGGTTCTCTTTCTCTTTTTTCTTCTTTCTGGCCTGACTATTAGGAAAAAGTTATGTGGTCAAATTGATCCTTTTTATCTTAGGCGGTCCCTGGATTCTCTGTCACAATTAAGGAAGACTTCCCTACTCCTTGGTTAGATATATTCACCCTGTTTTCGTCTGTCTGATTTCATATTTTACATTTAAACCTCTGATCTGTTTGAAATTGATCCTAGTGTATGGCCTGAAGAATTGATCTAATTTTCAATTTTCCCAAATGAGTTTCCAAATTTCCTAGTGCCATTTATAAAATGTTCATCCTCACAATGATCTTTTTGATTTCTTTACTTATGCTGCTCTTTAGGGGAGAGCATTAGTGTGAGAGAGATAAACCAATATTATTCAGACATTATAACAGATAATGCAAACCATGCGTACTGATATAGATAAATGTCCCTCATATATTAAAGTAAAATGAAAGATATAGAAGAGGAGGTATTACAAGTCAACTTTTGTTCAAAATTATTTATATATAAGCATATATAAGTAATATATATTTATATATATGTAAATATAAACACAGTGTGTATTTATTTAAATACCTATAAATATAAAGTGTGTATTTATTTAATATATAACATGTTTATATTGAAGATATAATTTATACATATAAAATAATACATATTATATATATATATAAATGAAATATTTGGAAGGAAATTCTTCAAACTGTTAATCATGGCCAATAATGGTTTACTCCACTGGTGGGATCCAGGGGGTAGGATTTAAATTTTTTTCTTTGTATATTTCAGTATTTAGTTTTTATAACAAGCATGTGTTTGCTTATAAACATCTAAATCTGAGAAAAATAGGCCGTTAGCATATTCTGAACTTCCTTGAACAAATGGTTTTGAGTGCTGTGTGCTAGGCTTGCTTTTTTTTTTTTTTTTTTCACCCCAACCAAATGGCATTTATTCCTAGGTTGGAAGTGTGGTTCAGTATTCACAAATAAATCAACATGATTCACCACATTAGTGAAAGACAGTGTAAGAACCATAACCATAAGATACTTTTAGGCTTGCTTTTATGCTTTTCCCATCCCGTGTTTTCAAATCATCCACCTGCTCTGTTTCTCGGTTTCCTCCTTTCTGGAAAAAAAAAAGAGAAAGCTTCAGAATGCACTCGGGATGGATAATTAGGAGACCTGGAGTCTTGTCTCCACTTTTCCAGGCTAACTCATGAACTTGGGTGAGGGGGTGGTCTCTCTGACCCTCTGGTCTGCACCTGTTAGGTGGGGGTTTGGAGCAGACCCTTTCTGTATTGTACCATGGTGTCCTTCTCTGGAATTATGTGATCTGAAAATATTTACAACGCGCTCTGCATCTGTCATCTGACCAGTCCCATGGTTCTGGTAAGTTCCCGTCCATCCAGCCTGGTTGGGATATAGTATGAAAAAGTATTGGGGGCGCCTGGATGACCCAGTCGGTTAAGTGTCTGACTTCGGCTCAGGTCATGATCTCGTGGTTTGGGAGGTCAAGCCTTGCCTCAGGCTCTGTGCTGACAGCTCAGAGCCTGGAGCCTGCTTCAGATTCTGTGTCTCCCTCTCTCTCTGCCCCTCCCCCACTCGTGATCTCTCTCTCTCTCTCTCTCTCTCTCTCTCTCTCTCTCTTTCTCAAAAATAAATAAAAAAATTAAAAAGTTAAAAAAAAGAGAAAGAGTATTTACTCTGTCAGGTTATGTCCATTCTGCAGGCCAGGAGAGTGATTTATTTAATTTATATTTCATAAGTATCATAGCAGATGAAGGGCAATTTTTTAGAACAGAATTAAAAAGGGATTATATAAGCTCCTTGAATCACAAGTTTTTATTTTTTGGGTATTGAAGTTATTCTATTTTTTTTAATGACTTTTTTTTCAGTAGAAAGTTTTTTTAAGTTTATTTTTTTATTTTGAGAGAGATAGGGGAAGGGGCAGAGAGAGAGAGAGTGTCCCAAGAAGGCAGCACATTGTCCACGCAGAGCCCAAAGTGGGGCTCGATCTCCGAACCATGGGATAATGACCTGAGCTGGAATCAAGAGATGCTCAACCGACTGAGCCACCCAGGTTCCTCTTTTTTAGCAATAAGTTTTTAATATAGCCTTTTGTGATTTTCTGAGGATCGCGTGATTGCATTGTAAGTACATTAACTTAAGCAAACTCAGCTATATGTGTGTGATTCTAGTGCTTATTTTTCATACGGTATGGAGCGTACATGAACCTGACTTCCTTATCTGTGCTTAGCTGGAAAAATAACTTTGTTTCAACGCCAACAAGAGTTATTGGTTGGATGGATCAACAGGTTGCTGACTATTGTGTTTAGCAGACAATTAAAGGAATCAATTTTGCCTTTGAGTTTTTCCCATAGCAAGCTGCCATCGGAAGCTAATACTAACATAAAAGACATTTCTCTTATAACGAATATGCATTGCAGAAACTTTAAAAAACATAATAGCAGAAGCAGCTGAAAGTCATGTTTCAGCTTTCTATGTGGAGGTAACAGTTATATTGATTGTTAAGGGTGTATTACTCTCCAGTATTTATTTGATGCATATATTTATGTGATAGGATATAAATTGGAACTACTGGTGTAGATGCCTCCCGCTACTGCATTTGCTTGTACTCTACCCTGGGGTCATCTCTCACCTTTCCTTCCAATCCATCACTTCTTAGAAGTTTGACAGTTGCCTTGTGAAACTCATTAGAATTGCACAGAATCAGAAGCCTTAAATGTCCAGCTCTGGGATGTGAATGTTTTATTTTTTTTTAATTATTATTTTTTTATTTTTGAGAGATAGAGAGAGACAGTGTGAGCAGGGGAGGGTCAGAGAGGGAGGGAGACACAGAATCTGAAGCAGGGTCCAGGCTCTGAGCCAGCTGTCAGCACAGAGCCCGATGCAGGGCTCAAACCCTGAAACGTGAGATCATGACCTGAGCTGAAGCCTGCCACTCAACTGACTAAGCCACCAGGTGCCCCGCAGATATGAATGTTTTGAAAGTTCACGTCCTGATGCGTTCAGCGCATACAATGGGGTAAACAGATAGGAGGGAAGAGGTGCCAAGTTTTCCTCTCTCCCGGGAGATGAGGAATCCCCAGCCTGGAGGAAGGCTTTGTGGGGACACAGAGTCTTTGCCAAGAGAGATGTGGGCAGGGCTGGCCCTCGGCGGACCCCCCACTGAGCTCCTGCCCCAGCCCCTGCCTTAGAGAACACCATCTGTGGCCGGCCATGGGGAGCCTCGGGGCGCTGTGTCAGGGCCCAAGGACCACTGTGTCCCATATGAGTAAGTATGTGCATTACCAGTGCCAGGGAGCTAAGTAGGTGTTCCCTCCATGCCATTGTGCGAGAAACGCCCACGGAGATCAGCTGCTGGGTTTTTGGCACACCGATCAGCTGGCAAGAGTGTGTCCATCTGTTCCCCGAGCACTGCTAGTCTCCATGTGAATTACCGTGTGTGGCCAGTGTCTGCTTCGTTGGTCAACAACATTTGGGAGACCAGCTGGGGCCCGTGCCTTGGACAATTGCAGGGTCGGTGGTGAGATCATGTGGAAAGATCTTGCGTGGACTGCGCTCCATCAGCTCTCCAGGCCCCCGAGTCTTAAATCCCCCAAATCAGGGTCACACCGTAGAGCCCATTTGGAGACCCTGCCTTTCCACTTTATAATCTGATCATACGCTTTCCTCCTACGATTGAAGATTCTCCCAGAGGGTGATTGTAATGGTTTCAGAGCATGTGCCCTCACCACGATTTGCTTTTAAAATCGCCTCTTGTTGGACGTTATGGTGATTTCCAGTGTTCTGCTGCTACAAATAATGTAACAACATCTTTCCTTGTGAAATGTTCGTGGGAACGTCTCTGAATTGAAAACCAACTCTCCAGAAATGGCGAGCAATCACAAGATAAATACTGCGAACCTCATCGTCTGGGTTTCTGGCCTGTTTTTCAGGATGATGAGCGGCCCCTCAGGAAAGCAGCGAAGGCCCAGCTGCGTGCAGATGGACAGTGCTCGCAGAGGCTCAATATGGACTTCACTCACCGGAGGGGGAAGAGAGGCAGACACAGGAATGTAAGATTTCCATGGAAACGTGCTTCCTGGCTAAATATACATCGCGGTCTCTCAGAGTCTGTGATGACCTATGTGTGTGAAATGAGGTCCCACTCGGAGCTCCACAATTTCAAACATTTTTTTAAATGTTTTATTTATTTTTGAGAGAGAGAGAGAGAGAGAAAGACAGAGTGAGCCATTTTTTTCTACATGTATATTTGTATACACCTATATATTTAAGACACAGAGTGCAGGATTTTCTGATGGTTTTCTAAAAATTTTTTATGTTTTTCATTTATTTTTGAGATTGCGAGCAGTGGAGGGTCAGAGAAAGAGGGAGACACAGAATCTGAAGACAGGCTCCAGGTTCTGAGCGAGCTGTCAGCACAGAGCCCGACGTGGGGCTCAAACCCACGAACTGGGAGATCATGACCTGAGCTGAAGCCAGACGCTCAACCGACTGAGCCACCTAGGTGCCCTGGAGCTCCTCAGTTTCAGACGAGGCTCTATAGCCTTCAGCAACCTTTGCCTTCGATTCTATGACTCAGAAGTCCAGTTGGGGTGGTCCCCACACATGAACAGGAAAGCCATGAAATAGTAATGCTGTTACTGACTCTGGTGCACTTAGAGACTCAGTCCCTTCCAAACCGATGAGCTTTGCATGATGCATCACAGAACCACAAAGTCACACCTCTCATTGTCTTTCGGGTTTACAGGGAGGGAGGACTAGGAGCAGGAACCCAGGAAGATGACACACCAGGAGGGTTGAAATCCTTTTCTCGGTGTTTTTAGTGCAGAACAATTTCAATCAGTGCCAGAGATCAGGAGTGTGTTACTTATCAAGCAACTCAAGCAGGAGGTTTGAAGAAGCCCAATGCCTGAGTTTGATTCTCCTCTTTGATAGTCAGGAAAGGAGAATGATAGAATTTTAACATATTTTATCTCTGTTTATGTGTAAGGAACGCATACTCATTATGGGGAATCTGGAGAATACAGAAAGATGTAAATAGACTTTATTTTTTATTTTTATTTGTTTATTTTTTAATGTTTATTTATTTATTTTGAGAGAGAGGAAGAGAGAGCAAGCAGTGAAAATACACAGAGAAGGAGAAAGAGGGAATCCAAGCAGGTTCTGCATTGTGGATACAGCGCTCCAACCCATGAACCATGAGATCATGACCTGTGCTGGTCAGGCACTTATCTGCTTAACCGACTGAACCACCCAAAATAGACTTTATTTTTAAAGCGGTTTTGGGGAGCCTGGGTGGCTCAGTCGGTTGAGTGTCCTACTTCAGCTCAGGTCATGATTTCATGGTTCGTGGGTTCCAACCCTACATCAGGCCCTGTGCTGACAGTTCAGAAGCTGGAGCCTGCTTTGGATTCTGTGTCTCCTTCTCTCTCTGCTCCTCCCCTGCTCGTGCTCTGCCTGTCTCTCTCTCTCTCAAAAATAAACTTAAAAAAATTATAATAAAATAAAACAGTTTTAGGTTCATAGTAAAATTGAGTGGAAGGTTCAGAGTTCCCATAAACCCTCCATCTGTGCATAGCGCCCCCTATCTTCAACATCCTCACCTCTCACAGTGGTGTGTTTGTTACGGTCAATGAAATCTACGTTGACTCATCATTATTATCACCCAGAGTCCACAGATGACATTGGGTTCACTCTTGGTGCTGGACATTCTATGGGTTTGGATGACTGCATAATGACATGCATTTACTATATTACATGGATTTTCACTAAAAATCCTTTGTGCTTTGCCTATTCTTCTGTTTATTTTTAACTTAGGTGTGTCTTTATGTCTAAAATAAGTTTTTTCTTGTTAATAACATATAGTTGAGTCTTGCTTTTTGATCCACTCTGTCAATGTTTATCTTTTAATTGGTGTATTTAACCATTGACTTTTAAAGTGATTACTGATATAGTTGCATTAATATCTACTATATTTGTTTCCATTTTCTATTCATTGTTCTTTTTTTTGTCTTCCAGTATTTTTGTCTTCCACTCTGTTTCTGTTATTTGTGGTTTTAACTGACATTTTATAAGACTCCATTTTCTCTCCTTTCTTAGCATCTCAGTTAGACTTTTATTTTTGCATTTTTAAGTGGATACCCTAGATAGAATTTGTAATATACATTCAGAGCAAATCCAAGGTCACCTTCAAATAACTCTATATTGCCTCATGAGTAGAGCAAATACCATATACTAACAAAATATTCCTAATTCCATCCGCCTGTCCCTTGCTTGTACCTTGTATCATTGCTGTCATTCACCTCACTTACACAAACTTAGGCTTTTAGATGCAATTGCCTATCCTTCCTTATTTATATATAATAATGAGCATCCAAAATCAAATACATTGTCGCCATTTGTTATTTTTAACAAACTGTTATCAGATCAGTTAAAGGTAAGAAAAATAAAAGTTACTTACTTTCATTTGTACCTTTTCTAACAGTCTTTCTTTATGTGGATCTGAGTTTCTGACCTATATCAATTTCCTTCTGTAGGAGGAAGTCATCCAGAGGACCTCACCCTTGGCTGCCCCTTGAGTTGACCTGGGCAGTTGGAGGCTCCTCCCTGTCCTTGGAATATCCTCCCTGCCTGGCATTCCATCCCCGTTCCACCGTGGGAGCCGTTTTCAAGGACGCAGCCCAGAGAGAGTAAGTGCTGTTGCGACCATCTGTAGGCGTGCCACTGAATGCAGATGGCGGAGATTTGATCACACTCAGCGCGGGTGCAGAGGTCCGTTGGTCCTGTGGCCATCCAAGCCAAGCCTCGTAGGTAAGTTCCCTTTTGCATTAAACTCACCACCTTCCAGCCTGAAGTGGCTTCTTCATTCTCCGGTTTCCCCTTCCCCTGAGTGTATGGGGGAGTTTCCCATTTCACCTGGGAGCTCCCCAGGTTTCCACTTAGCACCTTGTCTCTGAAAAATGTCTCAATCTGTATCACGTAAGGCAAGTCTACTGGTGACAAATTCCTCCAATTTTGTCTGAGAAAGCATTTTCTTCACTTTTGAAGGATAATGTCTCAGAATACAGAATTCCAGGTTGGTGGGTTGTTTTTTTTCCCTCTCTCTCTATCTCTCTCAAACCTTCAAATATTTCACTTCTTGCTTGCACGGTTCCCAAGAAGAAAGTGGATGCAATGGTTACCTTTGTCCCCAGTAGGTGAAGTTTTTAAATTTTCCCTCTCTGGCTCCTTTCAAGATTTTTTCTTTTTCTTTGACTTTCTGCAGTTTGAATATGGTATGCCTAAGTATTATTCCCCCCCACCCCCCACCTCCATTTATCCTACTGTTCTCTGGGTCTGCGGTTTGGTGTCTGACGTTAATTTAGGGAAATTCTCAGTCTTTATTGCTTCAAATATTTTTTCTGTTCCTTTCTCTCTTCTCCTCCCCTTGGTATTCCCATTGCTTGTACATTATACATTTTTTTTGACTTCTTGCCTCAACTGCATGATAATTTTTTTTTTTTAATTTAGACATAGTTGATACACAATTGTTGCATTAGTTTCAGATTGTATATTACAACTTCTGTGTAATCCAGTTCTTGGATATTTTGTTTCACTTTTTTTAGTTTTGTTCCCTTCGTTTTTCAGTTTTCAGTTCCTATGAGCATGCCCCCAAGCTCGGAGATTCTTTGTTCAGCCACGTCCAGTCTAGAAATGAGTCCATCGAAGACTTCCTTCATTTCTATGGCAGTATTTTTGATTTCGAGCATTTTAAAAAATTCTTTCTTAGGATTTCCATCTCTCTGCTCACATTATCCACCCGTTCTTGCATTTTGTTTGCTTTTTCCTTTAGAGCCCTAGCGTATTAATCATAGTTGCTTGAAATTCACTTTCTGATAATTCCAACCTCCCTGTAATACATGAGTGTGCTATGTATTTTGATGTTTGCTATGTCTCCGCAAACCGTGTTTTGCTTTTAAGTGTGCTTTATAATAATTTGTTGAAAGCTGGACGTGATGTACTGGGTAAAGGAACAACAGTAAAGAGGTTTTTAGTGATATGGTGGTAACGTACAGATAACGTGCAGTCTTAGTCTGTTAGCAAGCCTGCGCCCATTGGCTGTGAACTTCACAGGGGACCCTCGGTCTCCCTCTTCCTCACTTAGGTGGGACAGAATGACTGCAGTTGGATATTTCCCTTCCCCAAGGACAGTTAGGCTCCAACTCTGCAAAATAGTTCCTCTTGACAAGTCTTATGCAGAACAAAATGGCCACATTTCTCCCTCCCGCTGCCAGAGGCCATGAGGGGATGTCTCCAGTCTTCACTACGAGAACACGGTCCAGCCTCTGGAGGTAAAACTCACAAAAGTGAGGGGATCTCCCCACCCGATGACTCGGTCTCCCTGGAGATTTTTATCTTGTAGATTTTTTCCATGGCAAACCTCCAGCAAATCGTCAATTCCCGTTCAGGATTTCTTGCCTGGATGCTGACTTCTGCCGAGGTTTCCACCTGTGGGTTTCTGCTCCTGTAGTTGTACGTCTCTGTATCTGCCTGACTCTCTCCCCAGTTTCGGGGTAGTGGTTTGCCCCGTGACCTCACCTCCTGTATGGATCCAAGAAGGGCGGTTGATTTCTGAGTTTGCTTCGTTCTTTACTTGTTGTTAGGACAGAGTGGTGATTTCCGAGCTCCTTGGATGCCAGACTGGAAACTGGAAGTCTCAGAAATATATTTTATAAACTGTCTGTGGCCATCCCTATGAAATAGCCCTGTTGTCTATCTTGATACATTTTCATATATAAGTGCATATATATATTCAGTCTGCAGACATAGAATTCATACACTCGTATATAATGTGTGTAACTATTTTCACAAATGTTGACTGAAATTTGCACAGCTTTGTATTTAGACTGTTTTTTTGGAAATAGGTTGCTTTTATTAAAATGTAGCTTAAATATATACACTCATAAAGACCAGTTCTAAACATCTAGGCATTATAGCTTTTTAAAAAACTTGTATTAAGTTAATTAATTAATTAATGTATTTATTTATTTAAATTCAAGTTAGTTGACACACAGTGTAGTCTTGGCTTCAGCAGTAGAAACCATTGATTCATCTCTTACCTATGACACCCAGTGCTCATCCCCAAAAGTGCCTTCCGTAAGGCCCATCACCCATTAGACTTTTAACTTCATTTCCATTTGTATTGTTCTCTATCACTAAATAATCCTGTTAACAGGAGTTAACATTTAATCATCTGTGTGTAACTAAAAGATGTAGTGTGGTAGAAACCCCACCCATGAATCAAGGAAAGTTGATTAGAACAAAAGGGTCAATTATCTGTGAATCTTGACATAAAATTATTTTAGTTCAGTTAAAAAAATGCATATTCAGTACTCTGGTGTCTGCATTGAAGATATAGATAAATAGGACATAAACTTTGGCTTGAGAAGTGCAAGTCTAGCTAAGGAGATGACAGTAAATGCTAAGGACCATGGGGTGCATGCGCATGTACAGTGTAAATATATGACAGAATGTTTGGGGTCGAGAGGAGAAGTACTTTACCCAGTTTGCGTGGCTTCCTTAAACATTGCAAATAAGCTGAGTAGTTAAAATTTTTTTTTGAAATGCAAAGCCAATTTCACTTTTATTTTTAAAATATAGTTTATTGTCAAGTTGGTTTCCATACAATAGTTTTTAAGTTTTTTAATGCTTTATTTATTTTTGAGAGAGAAAGCATGAGTCAGGGAGAGGCAGAGAGAGAGGGAGACACAGAATCCAAAGCAGGCTCCAGGCTCTGAGCTGTGAGCACAGAGTCAGACTTGGGGCTTGAAGCCCCCAACCACAAGATCATGACCTGAGCTGAAGTCGGCCACTCAACCGACTGAGCCAGCCAGGCACCCACAAATGAGCTGAGTTTTTAACAGTGACAAGACTTTACCCAGATGAATAGTAGTCTGAGGAAGCCACGTAAGTGAATTTTTTAAATAAATGAAATTTACTTACCTCCTTTAAGTCACAAAACTTTTGTTTTAGATTCCACCGATGTTTGATACAAATCCTATAGAAGCTTACCTATGTTCCATTCCTTCTACAATAGGATTCTTTGACCACAGTCGGACTGGTAAGTTGTGGCTTTTCCAGGGATTGACACGGTGTGCCCTGCTCTACACAGAGTTATACCTGTGAATTTCTGTTCTCTTTTCAGGAACACAAGACTTTGAGACCAAAATGAACATAATAACTGAGGAGGAACTTGAACTTGGTACCTCCTACCAACCCAGTTCTTATTTTTTCCTATATCAGTGTGACCTTGAATTTTCATTGGCCATCCAATATGTGCCTTGTTCCACACCTCAGCTTCTCATAGGCTGACCTTTATTTAGGACACTTAGCTGGATTCTTGAGAAATATAGCATTTGATTTTTTTTTAAATTAGAAAAGTGTTTTCAAAAAAGTAAATATTGAACATAACTGTAGAATATAAAAGTGAGCGCCTCTGCTTGAAGTAAGGTGTGTGGATATGTACTGATGCATCCATTTATTTAAAAAATTCACTTACCTGGCTCCCTCAGACTGCTATTCATCTGGGTGAATTCTTGTCACTGTTAAAAACTCAGCTCATTTGTGGGGCTCCTGGGTGGCTCAGCTGGTTGAGCGGCCGACTTCAGCTCAGGTCATGATCTTGCGGTTGGGGGTTCAAGCCCCAAGTCTGGCTCTGTGCTCACAGCTCAGAGCCTGGAGCCTGCTTCAGATTCTGTGTCTTCCTCTCTCTCTGCCCTTCCCTGACTCGTGCTTTCTCTCTCTCTCGCTTTCTCTCCCTCAAAAGTAAATAAAACATTAAAAAACTTAAAAACTATTGTATGGAAACCAATTTGACAGTAAAACAAACCACTTAGCAGGCTCTTCTCCTGGAGGACCGGAATACAATTTACAGACTATTGACTCAGAGCAGAGAACTATGACAGATGAAGAGACTTGCGGATGATTTAATTAAATTGTCTAAACCTCTTGTTTTAGAAATAAGAACTCCAAGAATTGTCAAGGCACTGTAACTTTTCTTTTTTCGGGGAATGGGACCAAATGATTTCACAGGCATTTCTAAAATCTCTGATAATATCATCCCATTAAAATGCTTTTTTCCCAGAAAGAAACTCTTGACAGGATGATACTATCTTGGACTTTTTCTCAAGAAAGTGTAGTGAGATCATGACAGGTATACAGTTTATTATGGTGGGAGCACTTCCTGTGTATGTCACACTGTGAAAGAGTTTTCTATTCATTATCTTAAACACTTTTTAAATTATAGTAAAATATATTTTCTATATACAAGATTTATAATTTAAACCATTAAAAAAGATTTTTAAAATGCTTTTTATTTATTTTGGTGGGTGGGGGGAAGGGGAGAGAGAGAGAGAGAG
This sequence comes from Mungos mungo, assembly GCA_004023785.1. Classification (NCBI taxonomy): domain Eukaryota; kingdom Metazoa; phylum Chordata; class Mammalia; order Carnivora; family Herpestidae; genus Mungos; species Mungos mungo. Next base: position 103,783 of record PISW01000616.1, on the reverse strand, counting down.
AGACAGAGAGAGAGAGAGAGAGAGAGAAAATCCCAAGCAGGCTCCTTGCTTTCAGCAAAGAGCCCGATATGGGGCTCGATCTCACAAACCATGAGATCATGATGGAGTCAAAATCCAGAGTCAGACGCTCAACCAACTGTGACACCTAGCACCCTTACCATCTTAACCATTTTAAGTGTACAGTTCAGTGCCATTTGGTACATTCCTATTGTTGTGCGACCATCCCCACCATCTGTCTCCAGAACTCCCTGTATCTTGCAAAACCAAAATTCTACTCACTAAACAATAATTCCCATCCTCTTCCCCCAGCCCCTGGCAGCCACCATCCTACTTTCTCTCTCTAGAAATTTGACAGCTCCAGGTACTTCCTATAAGTAGAATCATATAGTATTTGTCCTTCGGGGATTAGCTTATCTCACTTAGTGTAATGTCCTCAGGTTCCTCCATGTTGTAGCATGAAGCATCATTTCCTTCTTTTTAAAAAAATAATTTATTTTAAATTTACATCCAATTTAGTTAGCATATAGTGAGTGCAACAGTGATATCAGGAGTAGATTCCTTAATGCCCTTTACCCATTTAGCCCATCCCCCACTCCCACAACCCCTCCAGTGACCCTCTGTTTGTTCTCCATATTTAAGAGTCTCTTATGTTTTGTTACTTCTCTGTTTTTATATTATTTTTTCTTCCCTTCCCTTATGTCCATCTCTTTTGTATCTTAAAGTCCTCGTATGAGTGAAGTCATACGATATTTGTCTTTCTCTAATTTTGCTTAGCCTAATACCCTCTAGTTCCATTCATGTAGTTGCAAATGGCAAGATTTCATTCTTTATGATTGCTGCATAATACTCCACTACACACACACACACCCCACATCTTCTTTATCCATTCATCCATCGATGGACATTTGGGCTCTTTCCATACTTTGGCTATTGTTGATAATGCTGCTATAAACATTGGGGTGCATGTGCCCCTTTGAAACAGCACACCTGTATCCCTTGGATAGATACCTAGTAATGCAATTGCTGGGTCATAGGGTAGTTCTATTTTTAATTTTTTGAGGAACCTCCATATTGTTTTTCAGAGGGGCTGCACCAGTTTGCATTCACACCAGCAGTGCAAAAGAAATCCTCTTTCTCTGCATCCTTGGCAACATCTGTTGTTGCTGGAGTTGTTAATGTTAGCCATTCTGACAGGTGTGAGGTGGTGTCTCATTGTGGTTGATTTGTATTTCCCTGATGATGAGTGATGTTGAGCACTTTTTCATGTTTTGGTTGGTCATCTGGATGTCTTCTTTGGAGAAGTGTCTATTCATGGTTTTTGCTCATTTCTTTGTTGATTATTGTTTTTTTGGGTGTTGGGTTTGATAAGTTCTTTATAGATTTTGGATACTAGCCCTATACCTGATATGTCATTTGCAAATATCTCCTCCCATTCCATCAGTTGCCTTTTAGTTTTGCTGATTGTTTCTTTCGCTGCACAGAAGATTTTTATTTTGATGAGGTCCCAATAGTTCATTTTTGCTTTTGTTTCCCTTTCCTCTGGAGATGTGTTGAGTCACAAGTTGCTGTGGCCAAGGTCAAAGAGGTTTTTGCGTGCTCTCTCCTCAAGGATTTTGATGGCTTCCAGTCTTATGTTTGGTCTTTCATCCACTTTGAGTTTATTTTGTGTATGGTGTATGATGTAAGAAAGTGGTCCAGGTTCATTTTTCTGCATGTCGCTGTCTTTTTTTCCCAGCACCACTTGTTAAGAGACTGCCTTTATTCCATTGGATACTCTTTCCTATTTTGTCAAAGATTAGTTGGCCATACATTTCTGGGTCCATTTCTGGCTTCTCTATTTTGTTTCTTCGATCTGAGTGTCTGTTTTTATGCTAGTGGCATACTGTCTTGATGATTACAGCTTTGTATACAGCTTGAAGTTCGGAATGGTGATGCCTCCAGCATTGGTTTTCTTTTTCAACATTACTTTGGCTATTTGGGGTCTTTTCTGGTTCCATACAAATTTTAGGATTGTTTGTTCTAGCTCTGTGAAGAATGCTGGTGTTATTTTGATAGGGATTGCATTGAATATGTAGTTGCTTTGGGTAGTATTGACATTTTAACAATATTTGTTCTTCATATCTAGGAGCATGGAACGTTTTTCCATTATTTTGTGTGTCTTCATTTTTTTCAGAAGCTTTCTATAGTTTTCAGTGTATAGATTTTCCACCTCTTTGGTTAGATTTATTCCTAGGTATTTTATGGCTTTTGGTGCAATTGTAAATGGGATTGATTCCTTGATTTCTCTCTCTGTTGCTTCATTATTATGTATAGGAATGCAGCCGATTTCTGTGCATTGATTTTATATCCTGGGACTTTGCTGTATTCATGGATCAGTTCCAGCAGCTTTTTGGTGGTATCTTTTGGGTTTTCCATATGGGGTATCATGTCATCTGTGAAGAGTAAAAGTTTGACCTCCTCCTGGCCTATTTGGATGTCTTCTATTTCTTTGTGTTTTCTGATTGCTGAGGCTAAGACTTCCAATACTATGTAGTGATAGTGGACATTTCTGTCTTGTTCCTGACCTTAGGGGGAAAGCTCTCAGTTTTTCTCCACTGAGGATGATATTAGCATTGAGTCTTTCATATATGGCTTTTATGATCTCGAGGTATGACCCTTCTATCCCTACTTTCTTGAAGATTTTTTTTTTAATCAAGAAAGGATGTTGTATTTTGTCAAATGCTTTCTATGCATCTATTGAGAGGATCATGTGGTTCTTGTGCTTTATTTTATTGATGCGATGAATCACATTGATTGTTTTGTGGATACTGAACCAGGTATAAATCTCACTTGGTCATTGTGAATAATTTTTTAATGTATTGTTGTATCCAGTTGGTTAATATCTTGTTGAAGATTCTTGCATCCATATTCATCAGGGAACTCGATCTATAGTTCCCCTTTTTAGTGGGGTCTTTGCCTGGTTTTGGAATCAAGGTAATGCTGGCTTCATAGAAAAAGTTTGGAAGTTTTTTTTCCGTTTCTATTTTTGGAACAGTTTCAAGAGAATAGGTATTAACTCTTCCTTAAATGTTTGGTAGAATTCCCCTGGAAAGCCATCTGGCCCTGGACTCTTGTATTTTGGGACATTTTTTATTACAAATTCAATTTCCTTACTGGTTATGGGTCTGTTCAAAATTTCCATTTCTTCCTGTTTCAGTTTTGGTAGTTTATATATTTCTAGGAATTTGTCTATTTCTTCCAGATTACCTATTTTATTGGCTTATAGTTGCTGATAATATTCTCTTATTATTATTTGTATTTCTGCTGTGTTGGTTGTGATCTGTCCTCTTTCATTCTTGATTTTATTTATTTTGGTCCTTTCCTTTTTCTTTTTGATCAAACTGGCTAGGGGTTTATCAATTTTGTTAATTCCTTTAAACAACAAGCTTCTGGTTTCATCGATCTGTTCTACTATTTGTTTTGGTTTCAATATAATTGATTTCTGCTCTAATCTTTATTATTTTCTGTCTGCTGCTGGTTTTGGGTTTTACTTGCTGTTCTTTCTCCAGATCTTTGAGGTATAAGGTTAGGTTGTATTTCTGAGACTTTTCTTCCTTCTTTAGGAAAGCCTGGATTGCTATATACTTCCCTCTTATAACTGCCTTTGCTGTGTCCCAGAGGTTTTGGGGTGTGGTGTTATTATTTTTATTGGCTTCCATCAACTTTTTAATTTTCTCTTTAACTTTGTGGTTAGCCCATTCATTATTTAGTAGGATGTTCTTTAGTCTCCAAGTGTTTATTATCTTTGTAAAATTTTTTCTTGTGGTTGATTTTGAGTTTCATAGCATTGTGGTCTGAAAATATGCACAGTAAGATCTTGATCTTTTTTGTACCGGGTGAGGGTTGATTTGTGTCCCAGTATGTGACCTATGCTGGAGAATTTTCCATGTGCACTGGAGAAGAATGTGTATTCTGCTGCTTTAGGATGAAATGTTCTGAATAAATCTGTTAAGTTCATCTGGTCTAGTGTGTCATTCAAAGACATTGTTTCTTTATTGATTTTCTGTTAGATGACCTGTCCATTGCTGTAAGTGGGGCGTTGAAGTCCCCTACTATTATGGTATTATTATTGGTGAGTTTCTTTATATTTGTGATTAATTGATTTATATATTTGGGTGCTTACACATTTGGAGCATAAATGTTTACAATTGGTAGGTCTTCTTGGTGGATAACCCCCTTAATTATGGTATAATGCACTTCTTCACCTCTTGTTACAGTCTTTCTTTCTTTCTTTCTCTCTTTCTTTCTTTCTTTCTTTCCTTCCTCCTTCCTTCCTTCCTTCCTTCCTTTTCTTTTTAAAATAGTTTGTTGTCAAATTGGTTTCCATATAACACCCAGTGCTCTTCCCCATAAGTGCCCTCCTCCAGTACTACCACCTCTTTTCCCCCTTTCCTCTCCCCCTTCAACCCTTGTTTCATTTTCAATATTCAATAGTCTCTCAAGTTTTGCGTCCCTCTTTCTCCCCAACTCTCTTTCCCTCTTCCCCTCCCCCTGGTCCTCCATTAGGTTTCTCTTGTTCTCCTGTTAGACCTATGAGTGCAAACATATGGTATCTGTCCTTCTCTGCCTGACTTATTTCGCTTAGCATGACACCCTCGAGGTCCATCCACTTTGCTACAAATAGCCATATTTCATTCTTTCTCATTGCCATGTAATACTCCATTGTGTGTGTGTGTGTGTGTATATATATATATATATATATATATACACACACAATATATTTTCCAGAGGGGATGCACCAGTTTACATTCCCACCAACAGCATGGGAGGGTGCCCGTCTCTCCGCACCCTCGCAGCATCTATAGTCTCTTGATTTGTTCATTTTAGCCACTCTGACTGGTGTGAGGTTACTCACTGGTGTGAGCCACTCTAACTGGTGTGTGGTTTTGATTCATATTTCCCTGATGATGAGTGATGTTGGGCATCGTTTCATGGGCCTATAGGTCAACTGGATGTCCTCTTTGGAAAAGTGTCTGTTTATGTCTTCTGCCTATTTCTTCACTGGGTTATTTGTTTTTTTGGTGTGGAGTTTGGTGAGTTCCTTGTAGATTTTGGATACTAGCCCTTTATCTGATATGCCATTTGCAAGTATCTGTTCCCATTCTGTCGGTTGCCTATTATTTTTCTTGATCATTTCCTTTGCAGTGCAGAAGCTTTTTATCTTGATGAGGTCCCAGGAGTTCAGTTTTGCTTTCGTTTCCCTTGCCTTTGGGGATGTGTTGAGTAGGAAATTGCTACGGTTGAGGTCAAGGAGTTTGTTTCCTACTTTCTCCTTGAGGGTTTTGATGGTTTCCTGTCTCCCATTCAGGTCCTTCAGCAATTTTGAGTTAATTTTTGTGTATGGTGTAAGAAAGTGGTCTAGTTTCATTCTTCTGCATGTTTCTGTCCAGTTCTCCCAGCACCACCTGCTAAAGAGGCAGTCTTTTTTCCATTGGATACTCTTTCCTGCTTTATCAAAAATTAATTGGCCGTACATTTGTGGACCCAGTTCTGGGTTCTCTATTCTATCCCATTGGTCTATGTGTCTGTTTTTGTGTCAACAGTCTTTATTTAAGTGTCTAGATTGTCTGATGTAAGTATGGCTACTCTAGCTTTCTTTTGTTGACCATTAGCATGATAGATGGTTCTCCGTCCCCTTACTTTCAATCTGAAGGTGTTTTTAGGTCTAGAGTGGGTCTCTTGTAAACAGCATATAGATTGATCCTGTTTTCTTATCCATCCTGTTACCCTATGTCTTTTGATTGGAGCATTTAGTCCATTGATGTTTAGAGTGAGTACTGGAAGGTATGAATGTATTGCCATTATGTTGCCTGTAGACTTGGGATTTCTGTTGGTGTTCTCTGGTCCTTTCTAGTCTTTGTTGCTTTTGGTCTTTTTGTCTTTTTCTTTTTTTTCTCTCTCCTCAGACAGTCCCCCTTAAAATTTATCTCAAGGCTGGTTTAGTGGTCAGGAACTCCTTTAATTTTTGTTTGGGAAACTTTTAATCTCTCCTTATATTTTGAATAAAAGTCTTGCTGGATAAAGAATTCTTGGCTGCATATTTTTCCGATTTAGTCCATTGAATATATCCTGCCATTCCTTTCTGGACTGCCAAGTTTATGAGGATAGGTCTGCTGCAAACTGGATCTATCTTCCTTTGTAGGTTAAGAACTTTTTCTCCCCCTTGCTGCTTTCATGATTCTTTTCTTGTCTGATTATTTTGTGAATTTGATTATGATATTCCTTACTAATGGTCGATTTTTGTTGAATCTAATAAGAGTCTTCTGTGATTCTTGAATTTTGATGTCTGTGTCTTTCCCCAGATTAGGAAAGTTTTCTGCTATGATTTGCTCACATAACCCTTCTACCTCTTTTTCTCTCTCTTCATCTTCTGGGACCCCTATGATCTTGATGTTGTTCCTTTTTAATGAGTCACTGATTCTCTAATTCTTAAATTGTGCTTTTTTGCCTTAGTCTCCTTCATTTTTTCTGATTTATTATTCTCCATATGTTTGTCCCCTATATCTCTGATTCACTGCTCTGCCTCATCTATCCTCGTCGCCTGGCATCCATTCGAGATTACAGCTCAGTTATAGTATTTTTAATTTCATCCTGACTAGCTTTTACTTCTTTTGTCTCCACAGAAAGTGATTTAAAAATTTTTTTTGAATGTTTATTTATTTTGAGAGAGAGAGACACACACAGACAGAGCATGAGCAGGGAAGGGGCAGGGAGAGAGCGAGCTGACACAGAATCTGAAGCAGGCTCCAGGCTCTGAGCTGCCAGCACAGAGCCTGATGCAGGGCTTGAACCCAGGAGTGAACTCATGACCTGAGCTGAAGTTGGATGCTCAACCAACTGAGCCACCCAGGTGCCTCCAGAAAGTGATTTTAATCTATTTTCAACCCCAGCTAGTATTCTTATTTTCATGATTCTAAATTCTGGTTCAGACATATTGCTTGTATCTATGTTGATTATGTCCCTGGATGTGACTTCTTCCTGCTCTTTCTTTTGGGGGTGAATTCCTTCCTTTCATTATTTTGAAGGGAGAAAAGGAATTAATATGTGAAAAAATTAAAAGTATAAAATTAAAAGCAACACACAAAAAAATCAAATAAATGATGCTGGATCCTAGGTGTGTTTTGGTCTGGTTGTTGAAAGGAGCTTGATAGATTAGAGAAAAAAAAGGGGGGGGGGAGAAAAAAAAGAAAGAAAAAAGAAAAATGAAATAAAATAAAATGAAATAATGGAAGTAAAATAGAATTTGAAAAATTTACAAAAAATTAAAAATGTAGTAGAAAAAATTAATGAAAAATATGTTTAATAAAAATTGAAAATAAAAAAATATTTTTTCTCTCTGTATTCAAGAAAAAGAAAAGAAACGAAAAAGAAAAAAGTGAGTAAATGGATCAGCAAACAGACTGAAATACGATTGAAATTACATTATTTTCCCCTAGAAGTCAAACTACAAAGCACTTTATAATCCATAAACTAAGCAGATGGAGACTTGTGTTCCTGACTAGTGACGTTGGCCCAGTTGGGCGAGGCTTAGTGTAATGGTTCCCTTCTCCACGAGATGGCGTTGCTTAGTGTACTGGAGTGGATCTTGCTTGCGCCTGGAGGTGTGCATGAGCATGCGCGGGAGGAGTGAAAATGGCGTCACCCAGCTGTGGGTCTGTAGTACTGCTCTGTTCTCCCCGCTCAGCAGTTGCACACCCGTCCTGTGCCTCCAGCTTCCAACCACTGCCCGCTTTTACACGGCCTGTGACCAAGCCGTCAGGTTGTGAGGTGGCACCTCCCTCCTGAGTTTTATCTCAGGTTCGGCTGCGTTTCCCATCCCCTCACTTCTGAGGGACTGCGGCTTTGACCCGTCCTGACCCTCTGTGGGAGGGTCTCACTGAGCAAGGGCTGGGTGCCCACCTGCCCCCAGGACCATGCTACTGCGGATGCCCAGAGACTGTACTGGGTGCCAGCCGCCCTAGAAAATTTCACACGATTGTGTAGCAGCGGCGTGTCGGGGACTGCGGTAAGTCACAACACCTGTCCCACGCCAGGCTTCCCCCTTAAGTCCTTGTTCCAGAACCAGGGAATGTGATTGTTCTCTGGGGTCTGCTGGGACCTTCGGCTGTGGGGTAGCCACCCGGCCTCCACCGAATGTCCTCCCAGCAGGGGAGCTGTCACTCCCTGTGTGGCCCGAGGACCCTGCACCTCCCCCTCTGCTCCTGGGGACTGCACTTCCCTCCAGAGCACTGCCAGGCACTGAGCTGTGGAGTTTCAGACTCTGTCCTTCCCCTGTTTATAGAGTCTTAGTGGAATTTAAACCCTCTCCTTTCTCCCTTTTTTGGTTCAGTCCTTCGTGTACTCTTTTTTTTTTTTTTAATCTCCAGCTGCTTTTGTGCAGGGGGGATGCTTTCCCATACTCCCTCCGCCACCCCCTCCTCTCTCTGCCAGCAGAAACAGCTCCCTGCCCTCCGAGGCTTCTGTCTCCCCCAGTTCTCCTCTCTGTGCCACATACCCACCAAGTTCTGTGGTTCAGGTTCTGCAGATTGGTGTGTTAATCCTCAAATCGGTTTTCTAGGTGTGCGGAATCGCTTAGTGTTGATCTGACTGCATTTCTGGGATGAGAGATGCAAAAAAACCTTCCATGATGTTCCATCATCTTGGCCCCTCCAAGGCATTTCCTTTTTTTTAAAAGCTGACTAATATTCCATTGTGTGTATATACCACCTTCTGCTTATCCACTCATCCACTGATGGACACTGGGCTGCTTTCACTGCCTGACTATTGTAAATAATGCTGCCATGATCTTGGGTCTAATAATGGATCTTCAAGTCCCTCCTATTTCTTTTTGGGAATATGCCTATAGGTCAAATTGCTGGATCAAATGTTAATTCTATTCTATTCTATTCTATTCTATTCTATTCTATGTCATTTCATTTCATTTCAGAGAGAGAGCATACGAATGGAGGAGGGGGCAGAGGGAGAGAGAGAGAGAATCTCAAGCAGGCTCCATGCCAGTGCAGAGCCTGACACAAGGCTCCGTCCCACAACCCTGGGATCATGCATGACCTGACCTGAAATCAAGAGTGATGCTCAACTGACTGACCCACCCAGGCACCCTTATTTTTTCTTTTTTGAGGAACAACTATTTTCTATAGCAACAGCACCATTTTGCATTTCTACCAACGGGGTTCTAATTTCTCCACATCTTTGTCAACACTTCTTTTCCTTTGTTTTCTTTTGCTTTTTTCCCCCTCATCTCCCTCCCTTTCTTTCCTTCCTTCTTTCTTTCCCATCCTAATGGGTGTGAAGTGGTATCTCACTGTGGTATTTATTTGCATTTCTCTACTGATTAGTGATGTTGAGCATCTCTTTATGTGCATATTGACATTTGTATATTTTCTTTGGGGAAGCATCTATTCAAGTTCTTTGTCAATTTTAAAATTAGGTTGTTAGGTTTTTTGTTGTTGAGTTGTAGGAGTTTCGTATATATTTTTTTGAAATCAACCCCTTCTGTAATATAGGACCTGAAAATATTTTTTCCCATTCTGCGGGTTGCTTTTCACTCTGTTGACTATGTCCTTTGATGCACCAAAGCTTGTAATTTTGATGGAGTCCAATTTATCTGTGTTTTCGTTGCCTGTCCTTTTGGTGTCATAGAAGAAAACAATGCCAAATCCAATGTCATGCAGGTTTCCTCCCATGTTTTCTTCTAAGAGTTTTATATCTTAGTTCTAATATTCAGGTCTTTGTCCCATTTTGAATTAATTTTTGAATATGGTATAAGGTTGCATTTCATTCTTTTTCATGTTAGTATCCCATTTTCCCAAAGCCATTTTGTTAAAGCGATATGACTTTCATAAAGCCATAGAACTAGATACTAGACAGAGATGGACCTGAGCTTCAGTTCCCTGATTTCCTTAGTTTTTAGGATTTCCCCTGATAGTCCTTGTCAGTGCCCCATTGCCCACTGTCCTCAATAATTGGGGCATTGTTATACCTACTCAGAGGTGTTATAGATAGTCTCAGAGCATATTTGTATTTTATTTATTTATTTACTTACTTATTTAAATTCAAGTGAGTTAACATACAGTGTAATATTGGCTTCAGGAGTAGAACCCAGTGATTCATCACTTACGTATAACACCCAGTGCTCATCCCAATGAACGCCCTCCTTAATACCCATCACCCATTTAGCTCATCCTTCCTATCCACCTCCCCTTCAGCAACTCTCAGTTTGTTCTCTGTATTTAAGAGTCTCTTTAGAGCACCTGGGTGGCTCAGTCGGTTAAGTGTCTGACTTCATCGCAGATCATGGTCTTGTTCATGGTTCGTGAGTTCAACCCTACATCGGGCTCTGTTCTGACAGCTCAGAGCCTGGAGCCTGCTTGGGATTTTATGCCTCTTTCTCTGCCCCTCCCCCACGCACACTCTGTCTCTCTCTCTCTCTCTCTCTCTCTCTCTCTCAAAAATAAATAACCATTGAAAAAAATTTTAAGAGTCTCTTATGATTTGCCTCCCTCTGTGTTTTTATCTTGTTTTCCCTTCCTTTCCATTATGTTCATCTATTATGTTTCTTAAATTCTGCATGTGAATAAAACCATATATTTGTCTTTCTCTGATTGACTTATTTTGCTTAGCATAATACACTTCAGTTCCATCCACGTTGTTGCAAATTGCAAGATGTCATTCTTTTTGATTGCCAAGTAATAGTCCATTGTATACTTTTATTTTATTAAGTTTATTTATTTATTTTGATAGAGAAACAAAGTGTGTGAGCAGGGGAGGGGCAGAGAGAGAGGGAGACAGAAAATCCCAAGCAGGCTCCAAACTGTCAGTGTAGACCCTGAAGTAGGGCTCGAACCCTGAACTGTAAGATCCTGACCTGAGCTAAAATTAGGAGTCAGGCGCTCAACTGACTGAGCCACCCAGCTCCTACTATACTTGCATTTTAAAGGAAGAACTTGGGACACCTGGGTGGCTCATTTGGTTAAGCATCCAACTCTTGGTTTTAGCTCAGGTCAGGATCTCACGGTTTGCGAGTTTGAGTTCCACGTAGGGCTCTGCACTGCCAGTGTGGAGCCTGCTTTGGATTCTCTCTCTTTCCCTTTCTATCTGCCCCTCCCCTTCTTATTCTCTGTCTCTCATAATAAATGAATAAACTAAAAAAAATATTTAAAGGAAGAATTTGTTGTTCCCATTTTTTTTTTTTTGGAGAGAAAAAGAGCAAGAGGCAGAGGGAGAGAGAAAATCTTAAGCAGACTCCACGCCCAGCATGGAGCCTGACATGTGGCTCAGTCTCATGACTGTGAGATCATGACCTGAGCCAGAATCAAGAGTTGGACGCTCAGCTGACTGAGCCACCCAGTGCCCCTCCAGTTTTGAAAGAAGGAGGTAAGACAGTGCTCAACTGGTCCTCTGGCCTCCAGCTACCCCTCTGCATTACTGTTCCACCGAGTGTGGACTTGGCTTCATGGTCACATGTCATTTATACTTTACTTCACATACTTGTCTTTTATTAAACAACAGGACTCCTTAAGAACCACGCATCTTCATTCAGGGAAAGAAAAGGGGCTTGTTTAAGAAAGTGTAAATATTTGGAAATATGAATGATGAAATGATTAATGTGAGGAGTCCGGACGTAGTTAACTTCATTCCAAAAAGTGTTTTTAGTGTTTATTTTTGAGAGAGAGAGCGAGCGAGAGCATGAGCAAGGGAGAGGCAGGCACAGGTTCCAGGCTCTGAGCTGTCAGCACAGAGCTCAATACGGGGCTTGAACCCATGAATCGTGAGATCATGCCCTGAGCTGAAATTGGATACCTGACTGACTGAGCCACCCAGGCGCCCCTAGTTAACTTATTTCTGAACTATATTCTATCTAACAAGACTCTTTTTGATCTTGGTTCTAATTTGATTCCTATCTAAATGCCTTCTCTCTAATTTTCTTTGCAGGAGTTGGTATTTAATGTATTCCAGAGGGAAAGATTTAATAAATTAAGGAGTAGAGGTATTTGAAAATCACTTTCAAAATGTATTAAACACGACAAATTTGATTCAGTGCAACCTGATACATATTGGGTCCCACATGGTCCAGCCTTTGCAAGGTGTTGTATTTGAAGAAACGTAACCCAGTGACTGAAAGTAATTAGAAGTAATTCCAATATTATCAATCACATGCCTATTGATTAACATTAAAGTGGATTCAGTTCATAACCCACCTTTCTTTAAATCTCTGCCTCTTTCAAATACTTGCCCCCACATTCCCACCGACAATCAAATGTCCTCTCTGACACCCTTCCAGTGCCTTTTTCTATGTTATTCCTTTCTCTCTTTCCTTCTAGAGTTCATTTTTTCCTCCTCAGCCATTTGCATCCTCAAAAGTTTTACTGATATACACAATAAAGGGGATGGGAATGGATACCTCTCACCACTCTTGTCCGGGCCACCATCAGTTCTGGCCCAAATTACTGCAGTAATGTCTAAAAACTGGTTTCCTTGCTTCCACTCCTGTCCCTTATGGTCTGTCCTTAATATAGAAGCTAAGTTTCCTCCTATGTTTTCTTCTAAGGATCGTAGTTTTAAAGGATTCTTTAAAACCATGTGAGTCTTGGGATGCCTGGGTGGCTCAGTCGGTTAAGCATCTGACTTTGTCTCATGTCATGATCTTGAGTTTTATGAGTTCAAGGCCCACACTGGGCTCTGTGCTGACAGCTCAGAGCCTGGAGCCTGCTTTGGATTCTCTGTCTGTCTGTCTGTCTGTCTCTCTCTCTCTCTCTCTCTCTGCCCCTCCCTTTTCTCATGCTCTGTCTCTCTCAAGAATAAAATAAAACATTAAAAATTAAAAAATACCATGTCAGCCTTACCTTTCCCCCTTCCTGAGTTTTATTCATTTCCTGTCTATTTCTCTTACCAGACTAAACACGTTGATAGTGGGGAATTTTGTCTGTGTTTTTCCCTGTTGTATCCTCAGTGACAACGATAATGCCTGGAGAGGCATCTCAATTTATTGAGAAAAACTGAACTGATTAATGAATTTTTTTTTTTTTTTTGCTTCTTTTGTCCATCTGATTTCTTCTGTATGGAATGCTCTCTGTGAAAGTTGGCACAATTTCGGCTTCAGATTACAGAAAAGACCATGTGCTTTAGTTTTTATAAACAAATAGCAATTTTGAACACGGACAACACAGTACCATTTAGGCTTCACAACCAGTGAGGAACACAAATCTTATGTCTCAAGGAAAACAGATTCTATAGTTCTGGCTGCCTTCCTCCTGCTGTGTGCCGTGTCACAATTCACACACACAATACACAATTTGTGTATATAGATAAATTTCTCCTTTTAACAAAGTGGGGGGCGGTTAAATGGAAAGAAGTGACTTCAACAATAAGGAGGTTAATGTGCTCACGTAACTGGAACTACAGAGGTAGCCAGATTCTAGCAGCTGGATAATGACCTTGGGCTTGCAGGTGCTTTTTATTTCTCTCTCTGACATCTGGTGCAGATGCCTCATTCCCCCTCACATCTAGCCATTAGTGCGGGAATGAGCCCTGCACGGTTGTAACAGCAACTCGCTTCAGCTGCCTACGATGTTTTTCACTTTATGCCCCAGGCCTTTCCTGATACCGGTTTTGCAGCTCGTATGGGAAGGAACTAAAGGGCCATTTGAACGCTGGTGCAGATGCAAACCTGCAAGTGTGAAGAAGTCAACACGTCACGGGCAACGTTTGACCAATGGGAGATGAAAACTGGCAGAAACATGTCTCATTCTTCCAGATATCCAGTGGTGACATTTCTGAGTTATAGTCTATAGAGTTCCTCAGTTTCCCTGTAGCAGAAGCGTCCAGCTATCAACAGTAGTGACTAGTTTGGTAATGTGCCCTTGCATTTAGTTTCCTTTTCTCCTTGTTTTGCTCTTCAGAGTCTCCCCAGTCTTGTTCCCTGGGGTCATTTTTGATTGACTACGTGCTTACGAATCCCTGCCTCAGGCTCTGTGTTTAGGGGAAAATTGGGCTATGACAGCTCCTACCAGAAAGGATCCAGGAAACTAGTCACTCAGGATGGATTCTGTGACTGGATCACTCGCTTGTCACATGGTGGTGAGGACCCCATTGTTGGTGGAAAGTAGGATGGTACAAAGCCCTGGCCTACAGTACCATCACAACTGATGGCTTCCTATGGTGGAGAATTAGGGGAAAAGCAGGTGGAGGGTGACATTCTGGCTTAGGAGTGGGCAACTCAGAGTAAGACGATGACAATCGGGTTAATGCTGGTCCTCTTAATGGTTGTGAAATGGCTGCTAGGGTGATTGGGTTCCTCTTTCATGTCCAGGAGAAGAGAAAGAGTAGTTTTCTCTTGAGTGTGATCTCGTGGACTTCCTTGAACCAATTTCTGTTGCAAAGAAATGCTATTAGGCTTGAGTTTCTGAATGAACTATGGACCAGAGCACGGGAAATACTGACTAGAATTACTGACCTAGCTAACCAGTCATGGGCCGCTCATGGCGTTCCCATCTTCTCCATACTTTTCCAAACTTCACAGTCACTGAAGAAGACTGGATTGGTGCTAGGGAACCAACTACAATGTCCTTCTTCTCCTGGTCCCCTTGATGAACTCCTCGTTCTTCAACACACTGTTAAAATCTCACCTCTTTTGTGAAGTCTTCTGTGAGGCCGACTTGTCTCCTCTGCGCTTTATCCGAACATAAATATGGTAGTGGTTTTGAAAGCACACGTTCTGAAGCCAATTCATCCAACCTCTTAGCTCTGTGACCTTGGGAAACTTGTTTAAACTCTCTGTGTGCTGCTACTCTCACAAATAAAAAGGTACTTCCTTCATAGAGTTGCTGTAAAGATTAATTGAGTCAGAACATGTAAGTGGCCTAGCATAGTGCCTAGTAAATAATAAGTACTCAATAATTATTATTAATATGACTGGACACATAGGTATATATGTTAATACATTTTTTAATGTTTATTTATTTTGAGAGAGAGAGAAATGTGAGTGGGGGGAGGGGCATAAAGAGAAGTAGAGAGAGAGAATCCCAAGCAGCCTTCATGCCCAGCACAGATCCTGGCTCAGGGCTCATTCCCATGACCAGGAGATAATAGCCTGAGTGGATGTCAAGAGTCAGACGCTTAACCAACTGAGCCACCCAGGTAACCCTGTTCATACATTTAGAAACGTGCCTTACCTTTATATATCTGTTACAGGATTTCACTTCCAGTCATCTCTGTGTCTCCATTGTTTGAGGCGAATACATTTCTCTTGAATAAATGAATTAACAAACAAATAGTACAGAGCATGTCATAGATGTATCTAGAAAGGAGAGATTGCCGTGGTTAGCTGGCAGAGGTAATAGGGTAGTTTTGTCAGGTTTATTGGAGGAGATTGAATCTCAGCAGGAACACGAGAGAGAAATTGGCTTTTTATAGGGTTGAGGACTGGAAATGGTATGAGGAATTTAGGTATGTAAGGATACAGAAGAGAAAATACATACAAAAGATTTGAGGGGATGGACCAATTTGAGTAGCATGGAAGGAGGGGTTGGAAGTGAGGAGGGATGAGACAGCACAGCCAGAATGGAACCAAAGCAAAGAGGAGCCAAGACTTCCAAGGGAAGAGGGGCTATTTCATGGAAAAGGCCCAAGCTTGGAACGATATCACGATTTAGCTCTTAGCCCCACCACTTACTGTTTGTGTGACTTTAGGCAAGCCACATGACCCCTTTACGCTTGTTTTTTTTAATCTATAGAATAAAAATAATGTGCATAACTTGCAATGTTTTTATGAAGATTAGGAAAAATTTTCATCCAATGACTTTTAAGTGGTAAACACCGGGGAAAGGCAAGTTGACTGTTATACCTGCAGGGAGAGTTAAAGGCTTTTTTTTTTTTTAAATACCCAAAAAGCGGCATTTTAACATCATTTGATGGTAGCATAATTGAAGCATCAAAATTTATAGAGTGATAATCCAGGAAATGAACAGTGTGTCTACCAGACATCTCCAGTGCAAGGAAACCACAGCCTTCTTTGGTTGATTGGCAAGCAGCAAAAGGTAATAGGAATATTTAAAATCCTGTTGTGGGACTTTGTGGATTTTTTTTCCTCCTCAAGATTTGGGTTTATGATTCTGTTTTCAAGCAGACCATTGCTTTCTTTATAGAATTATTATTATTCCCTCTTTCACTATTGGTAGGAATGTAAACTGGTGTGGCTGCTCTGGAAAACAAGGTGGAGGTTCCTCAAAAAATAACAATAGAACTCCCCTATGACCCAGCAATAGCACTGCTAGGGATTTACCCAGGGGATACAGAAGTGCTGATGCATAGGGGCACACGTACCCAATGTTCATAGCAACACTTTCAACATTAGCCAAGTCAAAGAGCCTAAATGTCCATCAATCGATGAATGGATCAAGAAGATGTGGTTTATATATACAATGAAATACTACATGGCAATGAGAAAGAATGAAATCTGGCCATTTGTAGCAGAATGTTTGGAACTCGAGGGTGTCATGCTAAGTGAAATAAGTCAAGCAGAGAAGGACAGATACCACATGCTTTCACTCATATGTGGAACAGGAGAAACTTAACAGAGGACCATGGGAGAGGGGAAGGAGAAAAATATTTAAGAGACTCTTAAATACTGAGAACAAACAGGGCTGATAGGGAGTAGAGGAAAATGGGTGATATGCATGGAGGAGGGCACTTGTTGGGATGAGCACTGGGTGTTATATGGAAACCAACGTGACAATAAACTATATAAAAAAAAGAATTATTATTTTTTTTCCTGCAGTATCATGTGACACTCTCCTTCCTAAAACCCAACAACTCTAAGTCTGTTTTAGTAAGTTGATGACTGGATATTACTATGGTCAAATTTGAAGTTCCTCCCTGCCAGGACGGGGAATGGAAGAGATCCTGATTCTTTGCATCTTAAACCTTTTCGGGAGTGATCATTATAAACAGTAGCTAGGAGTTTATCAGTATCACATTATTCCTAGGCAAAGGCTCACAGAGCGAACACTGTTTCAGAATGCGCTTGTTTCTGTGTCGTGAAGTATGTTGTGACTTATCCTTTGTAGCCATGAACCAACAGTGGCCTGAAGGCCTCTAGGTTTTCATCTGGTATTCTGTGGGGGGAAGTACTCTGCAGTTCTTTTCCAACTACAGATTGACTGTGGATTTCCCATTCTTGCTCTAATGATCTTAACCTTTGCTGTTCAAATCCAGCTGTGTAGGAGGTCAGTTACATTCCAAAAATGAAAAACATAAAATGAAGGTGTTCTCCATGATGCACTTGTATTATTGAAGGCGGTTGTCATAGTTAACAGTGGTATTCTGTGGGAGGAGGACACGGAACACTTGACACTTGTCACTTACGTTTCCTGAAGAAAACAAGGACAAAAAAAGGCTTTGGTTAAGTGAACTTTATCTCTTGGGTCTTGAGCAATAGAAAAAAAAGGTAATTTCGTTTCTGCCGAAAATTTTTGGTAAGAGATGTGCCGTGAATGTAAAGTAATTAATTTACATAGCTGACTCAAAACAAATCCCAAAGGAAAGCTTAAAAAATGATCTTCTCTTCAGACTTTCCGTTAGAAATCAGAGTTTACATTTCTCTACCTGTTAGAAAAGGATATTCCCATCCATTTGACGCAATCTATCATGGCTAGTATCAGCCCTAGCTTTGGAATGAGATGGCTTAGGCCCCTCTCCTGGTTTCCTTATTTGCTATTATGTGATCCTTGGTAAGTTACACAGCTGAAAATGAACATGGTAATGATCTCACAAAAATGTCAGGAGGATTAAAAAGTTAACCAATAAGTTTCTACTTTCAGTAAGATTTAATAAGTAATGTTAAGCCATTAATCTTTTGATCAATTAGAAAAGAATTAGAAATCATATTTGAAAAGATATCTGAGGAGGGTAGAAACAAAAAGGACTAAACGAACTTCCAAAGACAGAGGTGTTCTTCCCAGGTAAGCTGAGTTGACTTTTTTTCTCAGCTTTGCTGAGTCTGATCACAGGTTGAGAAACAGGCAGAGAGACTATACTAGCGGAGGAAAAGCCAACAGAGATTTCAACTACCATTTGGCCTGATATTCTGGTTTGAAATCTAGAGAACATCCAAATGTCAGATAGTTTGCCTGATGGATATTTGCTGAATGCTGATTAGGGAGTATTTGAAACCAGGTCCTGAACTGGAGAGGCAGGTGAAATATTTGTAATCTCACAGAGCTTATGAGAAAAATTTCCCTTGGAGGTGATGTGCTACAACAAACACAAGACAGATCTCTTCTTTGAGAGGTATAGAAATGGGTGAAATTAGGCTACGTAAAGCTACTATCCAGCTCTTTGGAATCCTAATTCCTGGATAGAGCAAGGTGATCAACACCTCATCTTGTCTACCTAACAGAGGGCAAGGTGAGCTGTTTCTTCAGTTTTCAGTGGATACATGCAAAGAGGCAGGAAAATTTTTAGTAATAATTGATATAAAGGAAAAGATAGTTAAGGAGACTAAATTATCCACATGTTGAACTTAGTAGGTGTTATTATAAATATATCAAAGAAAATAGAGGAAAGGATGAACAAAATGGACAAAAAGAAAACTTCCAAAAAGCCTATATAAAGTAATCACATGGACATTCAAAAAAAGTAATATTTAGACTTAAGAACTCATTGGATGTGTTTAACAGCAAATTGGTTACAGCAGAAAACAAGTTTAGTGAACTTAAAGAAAAGCCAATAGAAAATATTCAAGCAAAGCACAGAGAGGGTAAAAAAGAAATAGAAAAAACAGAATGTAATAGAAATGTAGGACAATATCTGAATGGGTTAGTTACATGTAACATAAGTATGTGCTCTGACTCGATCTGAGAGCATAGGAGAGTTAATAGGGCAGAAACAACATTTGAAGAGATAGAGGCTGAGAATTTGTTCAGAGATGTTCATAGAACCACAATCAGGATAAATATAAAGAAAAAATACATAGGAAGATCATAATTAAACTTCTAAAGGAAAGTATTAAAGATAGTGAAAGACTACTTTCAAAAAAGTGATAATAAGAAACAGCAGACTTTTCTATTGAAAGTACTGTAACAGGAAGACAATGAGTGAAATCTTTAAAATGATTAAAGAAAAAGAGACTTTCATCTACAAATTCAACACATAGTGAAAAATAACCTTCAAAAATAAAGGTAAAATAAAGACATTTTATGCCAAGAAAAGCTGAGAGAATTGGTCTCTAGCAGAACTTCACTACATGAAATACTAAAAAGTTGATTGGACTGAAGTAAAAGGATTTCCAATAGATGCACAGAACTCCAGGAGGGAATGAAAACCACTAACACTGGAAATTATGTGGTAATATACATATAAAAGTATTGACTCTTTAAAAGAGTAATGAGAACAATATCTTGTGGGTTTTCATATCCAGTTGGTTTTGAAGAGCATGGGTTTGATCTGATAGGTCCACTTATATGCAGTTTTTTTTTGGATAAATACAAAACAGTATTGTAAATGTATTTTCTCCTCCTTATGATTTTCTTAGTTACATTTTTTCCTCCAGTTTACTTTACTATAAGAAATCAGTATGTAATACATAGAACATACAAAATATATGTCAATCAACTGTTTATGTTATTGGTAAGGCTTCCTGTCAACAGTAGGTTATTGGTGGTTAGGTTTTGGGAGAATCACAAGTGATACATGGATTTTCAACTATGTAGGGGTCAGTGGCCTTAACCTCTGCGTTGTTCAAGGGTCAACTGAATATATTATATATCTAGTATAATATATAAAATATATAGTAGTTTGCTGCATAGAAAGTTGTCCTATCAAAACTCTTTAGTCTGATCAATGCTTGGGATAGCTTTATTTTTTCAAGAACTCTTTTCAGTCCACATCTGTCTCATGATAGGGATAGTTACCTAATAAGTCTAGTCAACCCTGTTTTATAGCAAGTCTCAAAATGTGGTATCATGCTGACCTCTAAGAGTCAGGTGATAAAATGAAATTCACTCATGTAATCTGAGAGGATTTATTTGAAATGTATATGGAGAGAGAGAGACTATTGGATCAATTTTCTGTTTCTGCATGTAAGATGAGTAACTCAGAACATTTGCTTGGACAAACCAGCTGATCTAACTGCTTACCAAGATTTAAGTCCATGAGGCACCTGGGTAACTTGGTCAGTTAAGGTCCAACTCTTTTTTTTTATTATTAAAAAAATTTTTTTTAATGTCTTTATTTTGAGAGAGCAGAAAGCGAGCAGGGGAGGGGCAGAGAGAGAAGGAGACACAGAATCTTATCTTAGCAGGCTCCAGGCTCTGAGCTGTCAGCACAGAGCCCAACACGGGGCTCAGACCCATGGACTGTGAGATCACAACCTGAGCCGAAGTTGGATGCTTAACCGACTGAGCCACCCAGGTGCCCCAGTTAAGGTCCAACTCTTGATTTCGGCTCGGGTCATGATTTTATAGTTGTGAGACCAAGCCCTGTGTTGGGCTCCGTACTGGGCATGGAGCCTAATTCTTGCCTTAAGATTGCCTTAAGATTCTCCCTCTCCCTCTGCCCTTCCCCTCAAAAAGAAAATTACCAATCTTTACACTTATAATTTGGTCATTGTAAAAAAATATGAAAACAGCACAAATATTAGGAAGAATGGAATGGAGTTAAACTTTTGTAAGATTTTTGCATTGTTTGGAAAGTGATAAATGAAAAGGTAAAGGGCAATTAGAGTCGTGCTATAAAATCTCTGTAAAATTTACAGAGTGCTATAAAATTTAGAGTACCTAAATAAAAATACTAAATGGGAAAATGGAAAAGCAAATTGAGTATATATATACACCAATTTACTTAAAAACATTGATTCAGGGGCACTTAAAAACATTGATTCAGGGGTACCTAGGTGGCTCAGTCAGTTAAGTGTCCGACTTCAGCTCAGCTCATGATCTCACAGTTTGTGGGTTCGAGCTCTGTGTTGGGCTCTGTGCTGACAGCTCATAGCCTGGAGCCTGCTTTGGATTCTGTGTCTCATTCTCTCTCTGCCCCTCCCCTGCTCAGGCTCTATCTCCTCTCTAAGATAGATAAACATCAAAAAAAAAAAATTAAAAACATTGATTCATGAAATGAAGGTAGAAAAAAACATAAAGAAACAATAAAAGATGGGACAAACAGAAAATAGAAACTTTTAAATGTTTGAAAATTATGCTGCATACCTCTAAATAATTCCATAGGTCAAAGCAATCATAATAATAATAGTTTGAACAAAATGAATATGAAACATAACAAAATCTAACCAAAGCAGTGTTTAGAGGGAAGTTTATAGCTTCAAAGGCTATAAGAAATGAATAAATTTCCATTTGAAAAAGAAAAGACAAAAAATTAAGTCAAATGAAAGAAGGATGAAGGAAATGAAAAAAATCAGAATTTTTGTCCAGAGAAATACAATACAATGCAATGAAATAAAATAAAAATTTATGAAATTTGTTTTTTATTGATGAGATAATAAAATTGATAAATCCAAGGCAAGGAATAATTGTAATAAAATTACCAAAATCAGAAATGAAAAATGGGTCATCATCATAGCTATTCAATTTGAAAACTTAAGTGAAATGGATAAAGTTCTTGAAAAGTAATAGTTTGGCAAAGCTGAAATAGAAAGAAATAGAAAATATGAATAGTTCTATAGCTAATAAAATAATTGAACTAGTAATAAAAATAATCTTAATGGAAATTTTAGGCTCTAATGATTTCACTGGTGAGCTTTTTCAAACTTTTAAGAAAGGAAGAATACCGATTCATATTCCAGAAAATAGAAATAAGGAAAACTTTTCAGTTCATTTTATGAGGCCAGAACAACTTTTTTAAAAATTAAAAAGCATTTTTTAATGTTTATTTATTTTGAGACAGAGAGAGACAGTGTGAATGATAGAGGGGCAGAGAGAGAGGGAGACACAGAATCTGAAGCAGGCTCCAGGCTCTGAGCTGCTGGCACAAAGCCTGATGTGGGTCTCGAACCCACAAACCAAGAGATCATGACCTGAGATGAAGTTGGACGCTTAACCAACTGAGCTACCCAGGCACCCTGCCAATGAGCCACTTAAAAAGGTCAACATCATTAGTCAACAAGAAAGGCAAATTAAAAGTACATTGAAATATGGCTACGCATCAGGGAGAATGGTTAAAATTAAAAACACAATGCCAAGTGTTGACAAAGAAGTAGAATATCTGGAATTCTCATCCTGCAGGTGGGACTAGATTGGCACAACCTCTTTGGCAAGCTGTATCGTAGTGTCTACTAAAGCAGAGCGTGTATGTATCCTAAGACCTACCAAGTCCACTCCTGGTTACATATCCAACACAAAAGTGCATATACCTGTCACACACTTTATTGGTGGTGGTTTTATTCATAACAGGTAAGACCTGGAAGCAACACAAATGTCCACCCTCAACAGAAGGGATAAATAATTTGTGTGATATTCAGGGAGTGCAGTACAAGACAGCAATAAAAACGACTGTCCTGTGGATATATATATAACAATCTAGATGAATCTTGGACATTATTTTGGAGTAAAAGAAGTCATACACAAAAAAATACCCACTGAATGATGCCATTCCTATGTAGTTCAAGAACAGGCTGGTGCAGAAATAGGTGAGAATAGCGAATTACATCCAGGCGATGAGGGGCTATTGCTTGGGAAGGAGCACAAAGAGACCTCTGGATGCCAGAACTGTTCTGTATCTTAATCTGGATGGGGGCTGAGCTATATTGAGCAGAAACTACTTGTTCGGTGCCCTTTGCAAGAGCAGCTAATGAGAAACCATCCTATAGCTTACAATATAAGTAAGTATAATGTCCTAGTGAGAAGGACAAACATCAGGCAACTAACTTCAGTAACACGTGTTGGGTGCTGTGGTAGAGGAAGTAGTTGTGGCTGGTTATTGCAGGGATGAGGGAAGAACTCCTCAAAGGACAGGTTGGTCAACTGAGAACCATTAGGCAGTAGGGAAAGGAGAGTGGGAGATGGAGAAAATTCCAGGCAAGCCGGAACAGCATGTGCAAAGGCCTGGGGATGAGACCGAGGCATGTGCAATTTGGTATTGCCAACAGTAGGGGGAAAGGATGGGGTGGGGTGGGGCGGGGCATCAGGGTGCAGAGCGGCCTTGCCCTTTGGTGACTAAATGAGATGCCTCAGAAGAGTTTCGGCTTTTCCAAAGCCACTAGGAAGCCAATGTCTGGCTGTAGGTAGGAAAGAGCCAAGATCACATTAACTTTTTAAGAAATGAGTCTAGGAGGCGGAGCAGTGGGAGCTCCTGGGGTGGTCCAGGTGAGGGGTGCTGGGGGTCTGGAGCGGGGTTGGGGGGGAACACAGGAGCTGGCCAACTGCGCACTGACATTAGAGATAGTGACAGGGGTGGGGGCAACCGAGGACCTCATGACGGTGTCTCGTGCTGGGTGGGGAAGAGGATGTCTTTCAGGACTTGCCAGTATTTCAGCACTAGTAGGAAAGGAAAGCAGTTCCAGACCCAGGGGGCTAGCCCCCCCCCCCCTGGGGCGATAAGTTGTCTGATTTCAGCTTTGAATTTCCAGTGTCATTTGGTTGTGTCTCCCTTTCTCCTAATAGGAGCTTTGCTACTGAAATGAGCCTTTCACTGCAGGGTGAAGTCTCCTGTGGATGGATACGGTGTGGGGGTGGGTGGGTGTTGGGAGGGGGGGTTGGAAGGAGGGAGACAGGTGAAGGGGGCTTGTTCGATGCAGCAAGGCCCCCGCGTTTTGCTCCTTCCCACTCGCCAGATAGGTTCTTCTCGGTTCCCTGATGAGGTAACAAGACAGAGCAGTTTAATTGCATCCATTATCTAAGACACTTGGGCGATGCAATTAGCAGAGGATTCCCCTTGCCAGGAAATTGAGTCCCGTCCTCCGATGCATCCTCGTTCGGAGTTGCTGAGAGGGGATATGGAGTACACAGCGCCCCCTCGCTCCACGCTCGGTGGAGACAGCGAAGCGAGGTGACTCCCGCAATCAGTCGTGTACCAAACTCGGAACTCGAGGAATGAGAAGTTTGACATCTATCGGTCTGCAAACCGGGGCCCCGCCCGGTCCCCTTCCCGGCCAGCTTTCCCATTCATTCCGCCTGGAATCAGGAGGGATTTAGAAGCAAGGGGCTGCCCGCAGCGGATCCCGCTGATGCCCAGGCCGGGGAGAAAGCGGGTTAGGATCAGATCCCGCGGCACAGAGGAGCCAGGAGCCGCCCGCCCTCGGTGCTCGGAGCGGCGGGGGCGCGCTGCGTGCTGCGCCTGGGCAGGCGGCGGCGGCGGCGTGGGCGCCGTGATGCAGGTGTGACAGCCGCGGACTCCTGCCTCCGCCGGGATCGCCCCAGCGCCGCACCCGCATCCTCCCGCCCGCCCGCGGGTTTCCCACCCAGGTAGGCGACGCCGTTTCTCGCTCGGGGGCTGGCAGACGCGGCCGGGGGCCGACCCCGCGCGCCCTAGGCGCCTCCTCGGCTCGCCTGCGGGGCCGAAACGTACCCGCCGGCTCCCTTCTGAATGCCGTTGATAGTAAACGGCACCAAAGACCGGGGAGAGTCTTGGAAAGCCGGCGCAGAGAGGCGAGGACTTGCCGGCTGCCTGCGGCTGCGCGCTTCGCTGAAGGTGGCGTCCCCAAGGGCTGTTTTTAAACGCGGTTTGAACTGTTAGCGCCGTGCAGTTCTGCAACTTGGGCTACGGACACCGGTAACTCCGTTTGCATAAGCTTCCTAGCCGCGGCGTTTCGTTTCAGTTCTTTTCCACGCAGATGGCTTTTGCAGGGGGCGGTCTGTTCCCCAAGAGCGGAGGAAAAACCCTGCGTACACCTGATGGCTGGGTTTGGGGTCGCTGAGCGTGTATTTCTGGATGCGGAGGGCGCCCTCGGCGGGCGTGGGAGCTGCTGCCTGGGGACGCAGCGAGGATTTGTTTAGAGATGGGTTTTTTTAGCGCAAGGAAAAGAACATCATTTGTTCTGCAGGGATGGGTGAGCAAACGCGTTGAGCCAGGGAGGAGCGAGGCACAGCCGCTGCTTCCGCAGACGGGTGTCAGAGCTCTCCGCTGTCCAGGGTCAGCGGGACTGCTGAGTCCCGACCGCGGAACCCGCAATAGCAGATGCAGTCTAGCTCCCTTTCAAGGTAACTTAACGTCGTTGTCTTGGGCCCTGCTAAGAGCAGCTGGGTGGGTGGGGTGTTTTCTTAAAGCCCCTTTGGGAGGTAAAATGTGGGTGGCTTTGAGGTTCAGGGAGTGGCGGTTGAGGGGGGACAGGTGTGTGGAGGGAGCACTGGGCACTAAGGCCAGCTCCGCGGTCGTTCTGCTGTACTGGACCTCTTCTGTGTTTCTGCTTCCTGCCCTTTCCAGAAGAGGTGGTGGCTTGTCCTACAGGCTCCAGTCAATGCAGCAGATCCAGTACAGACTCCTTCTGCATCTTTCTTGAGTCAGCAAATCCTCATCCAGCACCTAGTATGTGTCGGAGGCTGGATTAGTCCTTGGGGACGCAGCGATGAGGAAAACAAAGTCCACCGTCCCCAGAAGCTCACACCTGGTCAGGGAGAAACACCTGAAATAATGAGGGGTGGTGAATTCAGTCCTGCAGGTGTGAGAAAAGAGGGGCGGGCGGAGAGAGGAGGGAGGAATTAATTGTGCCAGTCGATTATTTCTAAAGCAAAGCCCTTCCGGATGAGGTGTGCTGTGGATTTCCGTAGGGATTGTGTCCCTTTCTCGGTCTCTTGGTCTGTGAGCGACCCACATCTCCCTCCCACCCCATCAACATCAGCCCCACTGCATGGGCAGAGCTCTGCAAGTCACTTCAGGGTCAGTTCTGCATTCCCTGCGCATAAAGTAGTCTGCGGACACCTAGTAGGTACGTGTGTGTGACCAGACCCTGGCAGACACAAAACCCAGGAGAGTACCCAATGCAGGTCAGCCTCTTTTTAAATTTTAATTGATTGTTTTCCTAAATTCCAGGACCAACAAGGATTTGAAGCAGTACTTCACAAAGTCAAAGATTCTAGAAAATTCTGAGGGTTTGTCAGAGCAGATGAACTTCTGTCTTCTTCCCCCTTGGGTCCCTGGCCTGTCTATACTTGCCCCAACCCAGTTCAAAAGGAAAGGTCTGACCTCGATTATGTCTCAGTGGGTGGAAAGGAAGGGAAAACGGAAGCTGTTAATACCAGTCTGCTCTATAGGAGAGGAAAATCCAATCTGATGTATGTTTCTTCCTGCACAAAAACTGTGGTAGGTGTTGCAAAATGAGAGAGATTTTGTGTGATGCATGTTTGCCAGAGATGCACATCACATGGGTTTGGAAATCTGAACCGTCATGAAGGTGTTTGGAAAGCAGGCTGGTCCTCTGCAAGGAGCCTGGGCTTTGATGGGCAAACCGTTTTGGGCAAGTTGCATAGCCTTTCTGTGAGCTTTGGGTTCCTGATCTGTAACATGGGGATAACAGGGGTTGTTATCATAGCTGCATAGTGGATGCTTAAAGAATATTTGTTCCCTGTTAAATGATTTTTGGACATAAATTGCTTGGCACTAAGTAAATGCTCAAGAAGTTGAAGTTCATTTATTGAATACCTACTAGGTGTCCAGAGACTACTTTACATGCAGGAAATGTGGAACTGACCTAGATGAAGCCCCTAGCCTCAAGGAGCATAGTGTGTGTGTGTGTGTGTGTGTGTGTGTGTGTGTGTGTGTGTGTGTGTGTGTGTAAGACAGCAAATAATTAAGTAACTAGAGAGTGAATCAGCCAACGATGCATTCTAATGGAGAGAAATAAAGCAGCGTAAGAGGTAGAGGAGTTCTGCCAGAGGGTGGGGTAAAGATTGCTATTTTTTTTATGCAGCCTGGTCAGAGAAGGCTTTGCTGATAAATGACATTTGATCGGACCCCTGGGGAAGTGAGGAGCGAGCCAGCCAGATGCAGAGCCCACAGAGCAGCAGCACCTGCAAAAACCCTGAAGCAGGAGAGAGATGTGTTCATAGGAAAATCAGAAAGAAGGCCAAGGAGACTGTGGTTTAGGGAGTGGAGGGATCAGCAGTGGGACTTGAGGTTGGAGGGGGGACACAGCAAGGTCACTGTGGGCATTGCCTCTCATGGTTTATCTTTTTCTCGAAGCTTCATGTCCCGAGCTCTTGTGTAAGGAATTGGCTGAGATCCTATGCTCTGTGTTTAGAAGAAGGAGGTTGGCTGGTAGCTCTAGGTTCCTGTGGTCACTCAGAGTGCAAGCTGAGGCAGCCAACAGAGGCTTAAATCTTTGCAAGGCAGCCAGGGACACAGGAAGAAGGGAGGCGGTGCAAAACCAGGTTCAGATATCTCTCCCCCAAATCAAGTATTTGTGTGTTTCTTTTGGGACCATAATGTTATGTTTGTTTCCTTTCCCCCACCATGAAAGAAAGTGTCACCTTTAGCGAACAGCCCTGTTGATGTTCTTGCTAGTTATTATTTGTTCTCCTTGAGGATGAGAATAGTTTCTGTGGTTATGGAAGGTGTTGGAATTAATTGGAAATATACTGACTTGTGTTGTATCATGGAATGCATTTACCTAGTATCGTCTGATGAATTTATTTAAGGCTTTGATCTTGTGTGGTTAGTATGAAGATCACAGTTTGCTGCTCTGTCCCTTTGAGACTTTGTTCCTCTACATATTTGAGAGCCCCAACCACTGCTCGTGGTACAGGGGGGCTACTGCGGTATGTCCTGTGGAGAGAAATGGGGATGGATGCCTGAGAACCTTGTCAAAGTTTCTGTGAAATAGGGGATGATGTGGCTGGGCCACCGTCAGAGTGACTGGCAGGGTGTCCCGCAAGATATCTCAGAAGGTGACATTTACCTGGGTGAATTTCTCCCCTTCGAGGTCTGGCTTTTAGTTTTGCTGCCTTGCAGACCTGATCTGTCTCTCTGGGCCACATCACAGTGACCCTGCCCAATGGGATGCCAGTCCACTGATAATGTAATGGCTGAGACACTGTGTGGCGTGGCTGATATGTCTTCCTGCAGAGTCCCCCCTCCTGATGTCTAAATCATAAAAAGGAAGTTTCCCAATGAGCGTGTACTCAGAGCAAAGCAGCTTAGATGACTACCCTAGGGAGCGACCACACGTTTTAGGGCTGATACTGCTAATGGGACTCCAGAAGAAACCTCTCCCTCAAAGCGGCCAGTTATTATTTTTCTCCCATGCCCATGGGTTGGCTGGGAAGTCCGCAGATCTCGCTTATGCTTGCTTTGCTGGGTTTGCTCCTGTGATTTGGTCTGCGGGTGGCATGGCTGAGGGCTGTCTGCTTTGGGATGGCCTCAGCTGGGATGACTTGGCATGTTCACACGGTAGTGACAGGAGTCCAAGAGAGAGTGGAAACTGGCATGATCTCTTGAGGCCTAATCTCACAGCTGGCACACTATCATTTCATCCTTGTCTATTGACAGGATGTCACAAGGCCGGTGCAGCGTGAAGGAGCAGGGAAGAGACTCCAGTTCTTGCTGAGAGGGGCTACGTAGTCACATTGCAAAGAGTGTGGATACAGGGAAGGGAAGGATTAGGATACTTTTGTCATTGATCTGCTACTATAGGGACGTTAATATTTAAAGTCCCCTGGCTAAGGCTCCCTTTCTCTGGAACTCTGTTTGAATGGGGAATGCCTGCAACTTGTTCTTTTTCTTTTTCTCTGTGTTCCCATGGATGACCAACTTTAGACATATATACCTTTAGATAGTCACTCACTGACCAAACGTTTGTTGAACATTCTCTATGTGTCAGGCATGTTATAGGCAGGGGATACATAATAACAACACAATGTCCATTCTTGTGAACCATTTACTCTAGTAGAGAGATAAATAATGTGGAAGTAAGTGTGTAATGCAGAACATCAAGTGGGGAAGGGAAAATGGGGAATGTCTGGTTGAGTGGGGGTGGGGACAGGGTTGAGTAGGTGGTGGGCATTTTATATAAAATGGTCAAGGTGACATGAAGGAAGTAAAAGAGTAAGCCAGATGGTTATCTGGGGAAAGACTCTTTTAGGCAGGGGAAGCAGTAAGTGCAAAGGCCCTGAGGCAACAGGGTGATGGCATGTTCTGGGAACAGCAAGGAGACTCATGTAGAAGGAATTGAGAGGGGGAGCATGGTAGAAGTTGAGATCAGAGAAGTAGCAGGGAGGTCGGTAATACAGAGTCTTGTAGGGCCTTGTAGGGGCCCTGTATGGGCTTTGGCTTTACTCTGGGCAAGACAGGAAATCACTGGGGAGTTTTGAGCATGAGTTGCCATGATCTGATTTATGTTTTACAATGATCACTTGAGAAGACCTTATAAGCAACTCTAGGGGCTCTAGAAGGAAAACAAGGAGAGCATCCTGGAGGCTACTGTAGTTCTTCAGGAGAGAGAAGATGGTGGTTTGGACCAGGGGGAGAGTGGGGACCATGAGAAGTGGTCAAATTTTGGATATATTTGATGATGGAGAAGACAGGGCTTACTGATTGGTAGATTTAGGTCATGAGAGAAAGAAAGGAGTCAAGGATGACTCCACATATTTTGTTAGTTAGTAGTTAGTTTGTTTATTTAGAGAATCCCAAAAAGGATCCTTGCTGTCAGTGCAGAGCCGATGTGGGGCTCAAACTCATGAACTGTGGGATCATGACGTGAGAGGAGATTAAGAGTCAGATGTTTAACCAACTGAGCCATCCAGGTACCCCACCACATATTTTGACTTGAGCAACTGTAAGAAGAAGCCCTTTACTGACATGGAGAAGGAACAATTATGGGGCCAATTGGTTGTCCAATGGGAGATTTAAGCAGACAGTTATATATGTGGGTTTAGAGTTGAAGGAAGGGGTTCAAGAAGGAGACACGGATTTGAATGTTGTTAGCATGTTATTTATTTGTCCCTTCAGCAAGCCAGTTCACTGCTGTATCACCAGTGCCCAGAATGTTGCCTGGCACATAGTATGTGCTCAATGAATATTTAGTGAATGAATGAACAGAACCATTTAGTCACTGGAGGTGACTGCACATCTTTGCTTCAGTGGGTCTTTAAGTGTAACTCCCTGAAGTTACTCCCTTTCTTTCCAAGTTCTCATGGGAGCCTTATTGTGGATCTTGTGCACTAAAAACAGACTCTAAATACAAAGGCTCCAATTGCTTACATCTTACAGAAAGCAATGTGTGGTGACAAGTAAGAAAGAGAAACAAGTGGAAGCCAAAAAATAGCTCATAGTTTCAAAAAAGGAGACAAGATCTTCCAGAGAGAGGTGGCTGAAATTCAGGGGTGTGATGTTCTTTGGTTATTATTGTACTGCTCTTAATTTAAGATTAAGCAGGAGCAGGGAAGAATCTTGAAAAAGGGAGAGACTTATTTAAATCAATTTTATGCCAAGTGAAAGAGTGTCACCAGCTCACTTGAAAAATCCCACATCTACAGCATCTTGCATAATGTGTTCCTGTGTATAAAAGGAGAGAAATAGGCGATAGTTTTATTGGAAAGGGGGAGGGTGCTAAAATTCTCAAATTCTAGGTGCTATCCATTTCTTCTCCATGGTGGGGCTGATATGTGTGAGTGAGTTTTGGTCACCAGGATATTGAGAGGGAGGGAATGAAAAAAAATAGGTACTATAATTAAAAGTGGTTGTGTGTGTGTGTGTGTGTGTGTGTGTGTGTGTGTGTGTGTGTGAGAGAGAGATAGGGAGGGAGAAAGAGAGAGAGAGAGAGAGAACGAACCAGTAGTAGCAGGAGAAAAAGAATTGAAGGCCATCAGGACATAAGAGAAAGATAGTAAGTTGGCCTCCATTTCTATGTGTGGGCAATAAACCTGACCACGTGGGGCATAGGATGGAGCAGTGTGGTTTGGAATGAGACAGAACTTGGTTGGAGCTCAAGTTTCCTTGCTTTCTGTGTAAACTTGAACAGGTTATTTAATTTCTCTGAGCCTTGGCTTTCTCAGTTGTAAGATGATGATGATGATGGTGTTGATGTTGATGGTGATGTTGATGATGATGGTGATGATGGTGATGGTGGTGGCAGTGGTGGTGGTGGTGGTGATGATGGTAATCATGGTGACAATGATAGTAATAACATCCACATGCTCTGTGGTTCCTTTCATGCTCCTGGACTTGGAATGATCTTGGTTAAAATGCTGATTAAATGATCACCATACCTTCAAGTCTCTGAAGGACTTAAAGATTCTGTGTGAAGAGAGAATTGAGAATCTGTCATTTAATGTTGCCAGTGCTATTGAGAAAATGATTTGCATGGCGCTCATGATGTTAAAAATAAGACAAGTGGATAATAATCAGCCTTATGGGCTGGAGATTTCCAAGTGCCTCAGAAGGAAACCAACCTTCTATACACTGCAGTAAGCCAGTCCCATGAGCTCAGCTTGGCTATACCCCAGAGTTTGTTGGAATTCCACGTTGAAAATTTCTGTCTCTTGGATTATGTCGGTGCAGAAACTTTCCTATCAGATGCCTCTGGGCATTGCTCCCATAAAATCTACCCTGTGGTATCTTCTGCTGGAAAAATATGCCGTTATCTCTGCTCTAGGCACATAGTAGAAACATACTAGATATTTATCTGATACATGAGTGAGTAACTACTATTATGGTTGTTCTATTGCTTGAACTTCTTCCTGTTGATTGCCAAGACTGGCCTCGGCAAGAAATGAGTATAAGTGACAGTAACGAGCTAAGTGTTCAGCACTTAGTAGGTACTCAGCAGTGAACAGTATCTCTTTCTCCAACCTCTGTGCCTTTGCAGCCATTCTGGCCTCTTCTAGATCAACGATCATACACTCAACTTTCCCTTGGAGCTGTCAGATACATCAGCAGCAAAGGTCACAGCTCCTTTGCTGTCCTAACTATCGATCACTGCTCACCCGGCAGCATCCCTGCTCCAGAATGAAGATTCACACCACGATGCCCTCCACACAGAAGGAGGTCTTATCCGATCTTCCTGTTTTCTATACAAATTCCTGCCCTGCTCATTTCCTGTTCCCTTCAACCTTTAGAGCTTGCTTCTGTCTTGGGTGGAAGGGGACAGAGTCACATTGACTTGTTTTCCCCCCTAAAGGTGACTGAAAACTCTCCCCTAGCTGGTGACCGCAGAACCCCTCAGAAATAGACTTAAACTGCACTACTTTTAGGATTTCGATCATAGAGGCCACATCTGTTCTCCCCATTCCATTTTATAGATGGGAAACCTGAGGCCTGGTGAAAAGAAATCATGGAGAAAAGTACCCTTGGAGACATGGAGGAAGAACCCCTTTTCCTTCTTGTTTATCTCTGCATAAATGCAAGAGAAGGTCATTTTGGCAGACCCCAGAGCCTTCTCCAACCAAAGATGTCAGAGTCTGGAAGGTGGCTGTTTAAGCTGAGGGGCACAGTGCCATTATTTGATTCTGTGCCAATCCCAGATGACACATGTATTTTCAGGAGCTCTGTGCTCCTAAAACTACCCTAAGCAAGGAATAGATGTGAATGTTCAAGGTCTTCCCATGACAGAAACATGCAAATGAATACTCGTCCGTGGATAAATGTGCCATCAGTACTCCCAAGTGCACAGGCTTTGTTTCAATGAATATTCGATGGGCGTTGTCCTTTCCAGGTCCAGAGCAAGTCCAAGTCAGTGGAAGGATTTAATGGAGCTACAGGGTCCTAGTGTTGCAGAGCTGAAGGGACCTCAGAATGCAGGAATCTCAACTCCTTGGGATGCACTCACTGCTCATCGTAGGGGTAGGAGAGGGCATCTTCCTCCTAGGAAAAGGGGGAGCTGAGTCTGGAGAAGAAGGTGACTTCTCTGAGGTCCTGTAGTAAGTTGACAATGGTAAGAGGACCAGAGGCCAGTCAGGCTTGTAGCAACAGAAGTTAGCCTGAGGGTAGGGACCTAGAGGGACCAGAGAAATGGGGCCTGGGTTCCCTTCATTATTATGCTTAGACATCCTCAGACTCAGCATGGCTAGTTTTCCTGGGCAGGAAAGAGCCTGGTTTAGACCCCTCAATGCCTTCTTCTGAGAAGTCGTCTGGGATTTCCCCTGGCAGCCTCCAAAGCCCAGGTCTAGTGAAGGCGGCTCTCACTTTGCCCATGGCTCCTGCTCTCTGGCCATGCACAGAAGGTGACCGTGGCCTCTGATCTGATCTGGGGTGCAGCAGATGGTGCAGAGAGAGGAATGGGGCTCAGCTGACTTGTGGGCGGCACTGAGAGGGAGGAAACAGCCTTGTGGGGTGGCCTGCTCCGGGCAGAGAGTGCTGGGCCTAGGGACTGGGCTGGAGAGCTCACGGCAAAGGCAGGAGCTCTTGAACTTGGCCCCGGAGCCCTCCAGGACCTCAGTTCCACCCCTACCCCCTCCATGAATCGTGAACATATCCCACCCATGCTCGTTTAAATGTCCGTGGTTAAATGCAGCCACTTGCATTTTTCTTTGAAGCAAAACATAAACATTAATCGTTAAGGAAAAGGACGCTACAGGAGAGTAATGTAAAAGCAGGAGCTTAAAAATGAAAGATGAGCTCCGGTGGGATTGTCGGAAGCTGTATGGGAACAGGGGTGATGTGAGCCACGTCCTCTTGTTCCCCACAATGGAGGACTTCTTTTTCCTTCTTTGGGTGGTGCTGGCCAACCTCTGGCACATCGAGAGATTGGTGGCCTCCTGTGTTCACAGAGGCCCAGGGTGTGGGACTTTGGGGCACCACGTTGGGTAGTTTCAGCCCATTTCCTGGAGACAAGGACGGCCCCTTCTGGTCAACTTGATCATCTCGTTTCCTTAATTCTTGAGCTTCTTTGAGATGGTAGTAGGCAAAGAACCCGAGAGCCAGGGTGCTTGGGTCCCCAGCCCGGCTCTGCTTCTTACAGACATGGGAGCCTGGGCAGGTCATTTAGCAGCTCTGTGCCTCAGTCTTCCAATCAGTAAAATGGGAATGAAGATAGTGTTTCCTGCTCTGTAGACTTATGGGGAAGAAGACATGCATTGACTTGCACAAGGGGCTCAGAATAGGGCCTGCTTCCTAGGGAAGCATTCCCCGGGGACAGATAGTGAAAATGTCACATCCTGACTCCAAGGACTGGCTGAAGTCCATGTATGGCAGCTGCTATTTCAGTCTGAGGCTGTCCCCCCCAGATTCCTGGGGGCATGCTCAGGGCTCTGCCCCCTCTTCTCTCACCTTGGAGAGACAAGGGAGTGCTTAGGGCTTGCTTATAAATCTGTTGTATTCTCATTTTACAGTTAAAGAAATGGAAACAACAGAGAAGAGTGGCAAACAGTTTCACAGGAGGTGCTGGGAACATGTATGCACGAGATGCGTATTTCTCTGGGACCTTCCTCTAGCAGTCCGATCATGTGGCAGTATTGGTTATTATCATGCAGCCTTGACTTCTTTGGGTTTTCACAATCTCTGTGAAGTACGGGGGGACTTATTATCTCAATTTCATGGTGGAGGAAACTGAGGTTCAGAGAACTTAAATAATTTGGCCATAGTTTAGCTTCTACTAGAGAGAGGAGGATTCAAATGCAAAGCTTCCTTCTGCTCTAGATAATGTTCTCTGCACTGTGCCATGGTCCAGAAAGGCTTGTTCAGTGTGGCTCTGGGCCTCCACCCACCACCCTGACTTAGCCTCCCCTGCTTTTCCTGCTACAACCCTCCTCCTAAAGGGAATTTGCAAGCATCCTGCTTGTGACATGTGGGCTTAAACCAGACATTGGATCCGACCTGCTTCCCTGTCTGGAGCTCCTTCCCTGCACTCACATATCCATCTGCCCTACCTGTAGGTTTGTTCTCAGGGCCAGTACTCACTTGTTGTAGCTGGAGATGTTTAACTTCAAAAAGGGTCACACTTCAAAAGTCCTTTGAGGGTTAATGTTCCCTAATTCAGCACTCTGTGGCTCATAACTGAGTTTCTTCTATCACTTTAAGACCCACTTCCTGTTTTCCCCACGGATGCGTTGGGAGAAATCTGCTTGGTTCCTTTGCATGATCTGACTTTGTTTATTCTGGACCATGGGGTTGGCTTTGGACCCACACCCAATGGACTTCTGCAGATCTCTATTCAGCCACTGCTATGTTCTAGGCTTTGTCTCTTACACTTTTCTCTTATTGGAAAGGTACCTGTTTTCTCTCTCTAGAATCTTTCCTCCTCTGGAAGCAGGGGTCTTTGAGGTTTGCCCGAGGTGCCCTTGGTGCCTATGCAAATAAACCCCAGGGGCTTGCCACTCAAAGTATGGGCACTGAACCGTTAGCATCAGCATCTCCTGGGAGCTTGTTAGAAATGTAGGATTTCAAGCCCCACCCCAGACATGCTGAATGAGAACCTGAATTTTAACAAGATCCCCAGATGATATTTTCATCTCCATACCATTTTTTTCTCCTGCTTCAGAGCTCACATGGTCACATACACATGGCCCCACCCTTCTGGCTTCTCAGGGAAACAGGACCATGACTTGGGGCAGCGTCCAAGCATCCTCTCTTGTCCTGGTCCCACAAGAGCTGCAGAGCCTGGGCTCTGCCATGGGGGAGCTCATTAATTAATAGCTAGAGCACAAGGTGGTATCACAGAGGTATATCCTGAGTGAATGTTTGTGGAATCACAGACTCTAAGCAGTTGTGGTCTGGAGAAAGAAGACTGGGGGCCAGGAAAAGCTACTGGATTGGGTGGTGGGGTATTGCTTCATTGGGCCCTGAGGGATGGGTAGGAGTTTTCGAGGTGGGTGGTGGGGAGGAGGAGGGGATTCCTGATAGTAAATATCGTTTGCAGGGTAGCATACAGATCTGCAAGTGTTCGGGTGATTTGGGCAATAAGCAGTTGTGGCCAGAGTATGGGGTGTGAGATGGAGAGGCGGATGGGGATGAGAGGTTTGTTGGAAAGTCATGTGGACACCCAGTGGGATCTCTTAGGAGGCTAAAGATTATCATCAGGTGTGCCAAGGAGAAAGAAGCTCAAGAATCACCAAGATAGATAGAAGAGCTGATTATCTTAGCTCCTTGAAATGGTCCTCTAAGTAAAGAGATAACCGATTGCTGTCTGTGCTGTGGCCACAAGGCTTGGCTGTGTGTGCACTGAGTGGATCAGAAGTCCAATATGGCCTCCATCACACCCACATCCATCCAATTAGAAAAACAACAGCCTTGGAAACTGTGATTGATGTCTGCAAGATGCTTTCAGGTACAGAAAGACCCAAGAAAGGATGGATAGCATTTAAGAAGTTTAAAAAAGTCCTTAGACCCTCGTTGCCCAGAACAAATGGAGCAGAGGGTTCTGTGTCCTATATTTGACCGAGCCTGAGCCACTACTTCTCAGGCAGTTGCCTGGATTACATGATTCCAATCTATAACTGCTCCAAGAGTTACTAATTAGGGGGTTTCCCCATCTTTCCCCTTCTGGCCACCATTTTGGATGTATTATCACCACATTACTGGAAAATTGAGAAGTCGAAACCTACCTATAATCCCATCATCTATGTGAGCACGTTGAGTTATTTTCTTTATTTAGAAGTAACTGTGTTAAGTATCTAGTTTTTGGAGCCTGTGGCAGAGACTGACAAGGTCTTCATCAAAAAAAACCCAAGGCTTCCTCTTCTTATGCACACGGACTACATCTCCCAGCCTCCTTTGCAAGTAGGTGTGGCCATGTGATAGGTTCGTTGGGGCTGAACCTCCATGTGCTCTTCCAGGTCCCTTTCCCATCCGCTGGCTGGTCCTGCTTGGGGCTGTCTTTGTGCAGGAAATAAAACTTTTCTATATTAAAATACCGACTGACACCCTACCTTCACCAATATAGAGCCTACAATTGTAATTAGTCATTTTTTCCAGAAGCTCATGGGAACACATTGTACACAGTCAAGGAGAACATCTCTTGGCAACATGAAGATTAACAAGTTGGCCCTGGGCTACTGTTGGATTGCCTGTTTTGAAGGAGCTCCTTCAGCACAGAGAAGGGTGAGGGGTTCAACATCAGCCTTTTCTCTGCTGACTATTCTGGGAACATATATGCTCTGAAAAGTCTAAAGTTCAGTATTTCTCCTTCCTTCTCTCATTGTTCCTGACTCTACAAAAAGGATGGGACTATCTCATAGAATCCATTTAAAAAGTTTTTTTTTAAGTTTACTTATTCACTTTGAGAGGGAGGGAGAGAGAATCCCAAGCAGGCTTTGCACTGTCAGAGCAAAGCCTGATGTGGGGCTCAAACTCATGAACAGTGAAATCATGACCTGAGCTGAAGTTGGATGCTTAACTCACTGAGCCACCCAGGTGCCCCTAGAATCCATTTTTTAAAAAAATGTTTATTTATTTTTGAGAGAGGGGGTGGGGAGGGGCAGAGAGAGAGGGACACAGAATCCAAAGCAGGCTCCAGCCTCTGAGCTGTCAGTGCAGAGCCGACCCGGAGCTCGAAGCCATGAGCCCTGAGATCATGATGTGTGTGGAAGTGGAACACTTAACTTATTGAGCCACCCAGACACCCTGAATCCAGTTTTTTTTTGAGGGGGGAGGAGAAGACTATTAAATTAATTAATTAATTAATTAATTAATTAATTTTTATATAGTTTATTACCAAGTTGGTTTCCATATAAGGTTTTATTTTTATAGAGCAGTTTTAGGTTCACAGCAAAGTTGAGTGGAAGTGACACAGCGTTTCCATAGTCTCCTGCCTCCACGCTGCACCCACAGTTAGCATCCTCCCCACCAGAGTAGTGCGCGTATTATAACTGATGAGCTGCACTCACACAGCATAACCCCCTGAAATCCGTAGTTTACCTGAAGATTCACTCTTGGTGTGGTACATTCTATGTCCTGTATAATTTTTAAAAATGTTTATTTTTTATTTTTGAGACAGAGAAAGCAAGCGTGCTCATGCACGAACAGGGAAGGGGCAGAGAGAGAATCCCAAGCAGACTCCAGGCTGTCAGTGCAGAGCCCGAATGGGTCTCAATCCCACAAACTGTGAGATCATGACCTGAGCCAAAATCAGGAGTCAGACACTTAACCGACTGAGCAACCCAGGTGCCCTTATTACATATAATTTTTAATGCAAGAGGCTTGCTCTGATACTTAAAGGTTGTATAAATTTGGGCAGGTTGTTTACCTCTTCAGAACCTCGGTGCCTTTATCTGTGAAATGGTCATAATAAGATCTACTTTCTGGGGTTATTGAGGGGCATTTATCAAGGAGATAATGGTTTCTCCGTGTTTAGCGGATTATGTGGTATTCAGTAAGTGCCTCCCCACTAGACAGGAAACTTCTTGAGAGTTGGACTCATGCCAGGTTGTCTATCACCATAGCTCTGGTGTTCAGCACTGTCCCTGGCATGCAGTAGGTGCTCAAACTTACTTTCCAAGCTCAGAGCAACTTAAAGAAAGCTATGAGTGACCCTGGAATGCAGAACTAAGAAAGGTATGAGAGGAAGGTGGAGGAAGGATAACACCTTGACCGTGGGGTGCTGGCGGGTTAATCTGTCAGCTTCCCCAAAGGGTTAGAGAACAAGAATTTGTTCTCCCATTTCTGGCATGTGCACGTGGGATTGCTCTATATTTGGATGATGACTCTCTCTCATTTGAGGGTTAATCCTCTTTGTCCGAGTCATCCAGCCGGGGGATTAACTGCTTTCAACTCCAAGCCTCACTGGCCCTGACAATGGGAGCTTTGTGTTGCCAAGGGCCAGGGCCTTCCAGGGGTTGATTCCTGTTGACTCAGCACACAAGGGTCCTTTGTGGTTATTTAATCCCAGCCCCTTAATGCTATGGAGGGGGAGACTGAGGCCCTGACAGGGGAAGTAACTTATTATTTCCTGCAGCGAATTTGTGATCAGAACCCCAGTTTCCAGCTTGGATATCTCACCTCGGCTCTGTATTTGTCTCCAGTGAAGGGTTCAGGAAAAGGAGCTTAGCTGAAAGAGTCAAACTGTGGATCAGTGGGCGAGCTCTATCTGGTGCTGATGTCAATTCCATATTGTTCGGGGGGAAGTCTCCAGGCTGTCTGTGAAAGGTCCAGCCTGCTTCCTTGCTGATAGATGGGCTATGTAGGAACACCTCCATGGGGCTAAGTCCCTCAACCATTTTCGGGCTTTGTGTGCTCTGCCCACGATTCCCATTTTGTGATGAAAGACATCTGCCCGGTCCACACCCGAGGGGCCCCTCACTATAGGTTGCATGTGGAGTGAGGGAGGTGGTTCTCAGAGGAAACCTGAGGACTGTTCCAAAGGGGGACATGGTTGCTGGACAAGCAGACCCCACAGTTGGCCACCACATACCCTGGCCTGGCTTCTCTGCTGAAGTAAGGAAGCCTAAGTATTAGCTTTGTTGGTGAGTGTCACAGACTTTGGCTATATTTCCTTCTTTCCTTCCTTTTCAAGTGCTTTCCAATTTTCAGAACTATGTCCTTGTTTGCCCTAACCTTGCATTATAGGAATTAAAATAAGCAAAACTCAAAGACGGATTCCCCTTCCCCCTTAAATCCCATTTACATCGATTTATCCAGCAAACATTTATTGACTGTCCGCTAAGCTAGGCACTGGGGTTAGTGATGGGCCAGCAGGACATGAGCCTTGCTCTCCGAGCTGCTGGCTCATCTATTGCTTGAAGACCCTTAAGCGCCATTGTGGCCATTGGGGGTACTGAGTTTGGCTAAAGAAAGCGCATTGTTGAGTCACACTGATGACGAGTTGTTCTGCCAGAGAATGTGACTTTGCATTCTTTCTGTGCATAAAAAATCTTGGGAGATGACGAGTAAAAAAATCCGTCTTGAGACCATACCAAACCGCCTGCTGCTCTGAAGCTGGGGCAGAGTGGGTGGCCTGCTTTGTGCTGCTTCTGTCTGCAGGCTTGAACGACAGCTGTACCCAGGGCTCCTTTGTTGCTGGGTGGTGGTGTTTGGACACTGGACAGCCTATTGCCTGGCTATTATCAGGTTATTTGTATAATCCCAGCAGCTGGGAGTTGTGTAATAATTTTCAAAGGAAAAAGCCTGAAGATGTTTGCTTAGAGAGAGAATGAAAATAGGCAGAGAATGAGGTGTGTTGCTTAATCCCGTGCAGAACGTGGGATAACTGCACTTCACAAAGACAGGGTTGTTTCTTGGTTAGAATTCCCTGTGGGACTTCCCCTCCTCAAAGTTCAGGAAAGGGTCATGCATTCTGGAAGGGAAGCCTGTCTCATTCTCTTTGCATGCACTGACAGAGTTATAGAAAAACTGCCTTGGCCCTTGGGATCTGGTCAGATCTGTGCTGATAGGGAGCTCACAAGAAGCCACTGTGGCTTTGAGTCCAAGGTCAGCACCGGGGTACAGACTTGAAAGTGCACAGAGCTACATTTTTCTCTTTCTGTTTTCTGTTCCATGGTGGTTAGGGCACAGGCTCCAGACTCAGATTCCTGGGTTTGAAATTCATCTCCTTTGCTTATAAAGCATGCTTAACTGCTCTGTACTTCACTTTCCTTATCTGTTAGACAAGGGCAATAATAATAGTGCTCTATGTCATACAGTTGTTAAGAGAATTAAATAAGATAACACAGTGGTCAGCGTAATGTTGGGTGTGTAGCAAGTGTATTCGTCAGCTATTACTGCATAATGATAATGCTGCATAACGGACAGCCGCAGACATCTCAGTGGTTCACACAACAAACATCTATTTCACTCATGAGTTAGCTTGTCAGCTAACTAGTGTCAGCTAACACGTACATTTAAAGCCTCTGTGCACCTTGTGTTTGCTAACATTTCATTGGCCAAAGCTTATCACATGGTCAAGCCCAATATCAATGAGGTGAGAAAGTACACTTCTCTTCTTACAGTGGAAAATACTGCAGTGTTACATGGCTAAGAATGCGGATTATGATTACATGGGGGAGAAGAATCAGGAATGATGATTTGTGTACCAAAGCAAGTTAGCTCTGCAACAGGATGTTGATGGGACTTTTTTCTGTTGTCCCAGAATGGCATGCAGAGTGCAAATCTTGGGCATTCTGCTTTTTAAAAAAAGTTTATTTATTTATTTAGAAGGGGAGGGACAGAGGGAGAGAGAGAATCCCAAGCAGGTGCTGTGCTGTCAGCATGGAGCCTGACGTGGGGCTTGATCTCACAACCTGAGCTGATATGAAGAGTTAGATGCTTAACTGAGTGAGCCACCCAGGTACCCCTCAGGCACTTGACTTTTTAACTTGAGCCACAGATAACTGGGGTCCCTTGTGACTTTCCAGAAGGTATCAAAACTGGCCTTGGGGCCCTAAAGTCTAAGCCCAGGATCTATATAAGTATAGAG
Organism: Mungos mungo; assembly: GCA_004023785.1. Lineage (NCBI taxonomy): Eukaryota > Metazoa > Chordata > Mammalia > Carnivora > Herpestidae > Mungos > Mungos mungo. The sequence continues at coordinate 62,526 of PISW01000616.1, read as the reverse complement.
ATGGAAAAGGAAGGTCAAATCTTTGGAAGCTTGGCCTGTTGGAAGTTCTTGTTTGAAAGTGAAAGACTTCTCATTCTCCACAAAGGCAAGTGAAAGGGCTTTTAGAGACTCACTTGGGGACATGGGATCTTGCCGGGGGCGGGGGGCGAGATGGGGTACCCTGCACCCTGGCTGAGTGTTTGCTGACCTGTGAGCCAGCCACCCTCCAACCCCTTGGGGTACTAACGGACTGGAGTGGCTGTACAACAGAGTTCCTTTGAGGGCTTGATACTGGGGCAATGATCGCATAAAGCCTGATGCCTACTTCTAGTCTGGAAATGTTGGCAAGTGGGAGGCCTCACAGAATAGCCCATGCTAGTAGGGGAAGATGGATGGTAGGATAGTGCCAAAGGAAGAAAGAACATTTTTCCAGTGCATTCGTAAAGGGCTCAGGGAGGTGCAAAACTCCATGGGAGGGGCATAAAACTCAGGGGAGGAGCAGAAGCCCCAGTGCTGTCCAGCATTCATGTTGCTGAATCCTGCACCAGTGGGAAATCTACCAAAAGAGTGGCCAGATGTGAAGACAACTGGTGGCTTTGAGATGGGACTTGACTGCCCTTCTCTGAGAAGCTCCTGGGTGTGATGAGGATGAAGGTGAGACTGAACCCTTTGCCCCAAGAAATTTGCAGGTATAGCAGCCACCAGCATGAGAGGGGCCAGTTCCAACCAGAGAAATGCCAGGGAAGGACATCTCCCTATCACCATCATTATCATCATCATGATCATCATCACCATTGTTATTACTTCTTTGCTTCACTCCCATTCTGGTTTGAATCAACAAAATTAGTTTACTTCCTTTCTCCACTTCTGGCTCCTCTTTATAGCTCCTTCAGCTTGTTTTGGAGCCTTACACATTTTGTGCACTGTCTAATGAGCTCTCTGCACAGAGTCAGGGTCTGGGGGTGTGGGCACACTGGCTGATCCGCTTGGGGTTCCTGGCTTTTACTGCTAATCTCCAGCTTCTGTCTGACCGGCAGCAGATGGAATTCTCTGCAGGAGGCTCAGCCAAGTTGCTCTACTTTTGACAATAAGGCAGGGTCCAAAATACATAAACAAAATCCTGGTAGGGAACATATCTTTGCAACAAGCAAGCAGTTGGCATTTCTGGGTGTACAGGCTTTTTCCAATGGTAAGAACTATCTTTTTAAAGATAAATCTTCTCCTAATTTGATAATCTTCTAGCATTCAGGGAGAGATTAGTGGCTAAAGTGGATGAGGCAAGGTAAGCTGTGCTGAAGGTTCTCTGTCATTTGAGATGTGAGTACATAGCTATGGTTAGCAGTTTCGTTTGGTTGTTCTCATGCTTATGTTTGGGCTGCTTGGTGACCTGCCTGAATTTAGCAAGGGACAAATCCCACTTCTGGCTCTGGTTGTTGTCAGCCTTTGTAACACACAACGTGTGACTTGTTCTAAACCTTGTGTTTGTGAGGACGTTTGAAATTACGTAAATTTATTGGTGAAATTAGTGAGTGTTCAAGATAATCATGCAAATAGTTGGTTTCCTAATGCTTATTATTTTTTTTCCTGATTAGAAAAGTGATGCTTGCTATTAAACAAGATTTGGAAAGTAGTAAGACTTATGCACAAAAAAGCTCTTTATTTGTGCTTCTGGTTGGCTAGCCACAAAATTTGTTCTAATTTACTCTACAGCCAGCAATGTCTGAGAGCCTTCTCGATGGATCCTGGCTTACAGTGTTAACTTTAAGAGAAAAAGAAAACATTGTCAATTTGTTAAATGAGAAAATATCTTCTTTTACTTTTCATTTATTTGATTGCTAATGTGATTCAGCACTTTTACTCACTAATTGTATTTCCCCAGATAAGCACTGTCTTTCCATGCTCTATGCCATTTCAAACTGAGTGCTGGTGTTCTCTGTACTTGTCGCTAAAGGTCTGTGTATATTGAAGATATTAAATCAGTGACTTAAAATTACTGTCGAAATTTCTCAAGTCTATTTGTCTTTCATTTTGTATTTATGTGGTCTTCTTGCCATGTAGAAATCTAGTTTTATATACTCATATTACCAGTATTTTCTGTTAAAATCTCTTTCATTTCATGCTTAGGAAGTCTCTTTTTTACCCTCACATCAAAAAAGTATTCATCTGTATGTCTTACCTTTTTTTATTTTATACGTGATGTAATATTAATCGTTTGGACTTTATTATGGCTTATGGTGTGAGGTAGGGATCTATCTGTATTTTAGTCCACTTACCTGTTAATCAGTTCTTTCATATGTACTTAATGAATATTCTTCCTTTCCCCAGGGAATTGAAAAGCCACCTTATATTTTGTTCCATTTGATCTTTCTACCTCTTTGTGCCCAAACTAATGTAATTACTTTAGCTTTATGTCATGTTTTAATACCTAGCAGTACACATCCCTCTTCATTCTTTTAAAATGTTTCTTGGCTCTTTTCACCCATTTATTCTTCCAGATGAATTGCTGAGTCATGTTGGCAAATTAAAAAAATCCTGGTGGAGGAACTTGGGTAGAAATTAGTTTAATTTTATTACAAATTACATTTGTATTTATGTAGTAAGCTTGCAAACCATTTGGCGAGAATCAGCATTCCAGATCATGGTAAAGTTCTTTATTTATTCAATGTTTGTTTTCAGTCTCCCTATAAAACTCTGCATTTTAAAATCATAATAAAATAAATAATAGAAACTAACACTTATCGAGAACTTAATATGGGTGAGGCTTTGGGTTCTGTAAACTCAGTATCTCTCTAATCCTCCCAACTTTCCCAAGATGATACAGATGGCAAATGGCGGTGTCATGGTGCCCACTCAGAGCTTTCTGATTCTGAAGCCTGAGCTGTTAACTTGTACAATATATTCCTTTCTTTAAGATTCCTGCAAACTGAGGGGCACTTGGGTGGCTCAGTTTATGTGTCTGACTCTTGATTTCGGCTCAGGTCATGATCTCATGGTCGTGGGACTGAGCCTTGCGTAGGGCTCCTTGTTGATCATGGAGGTTGCTTGGGATTCTCTCTCTCTCCCTATCTCTCCCTCCCACCCCCCCTTACATTATCTCGCTCTCTCTCAAAAATAAATAAATGAATAAATATTGTATAAATAAATAAATATTTTTAAAAATCCTGCAAATCAAAGTGGTGGGGAAGGAGTCTATGAACATACAAATTTTTGTTTTGTCCTTAGGCAGGTTTTCCTTTTAATTTTTAAAAAACATTTATTTATCATTTTTTGAGAGAGAGAGAGAGAGAGAGAGAGAGAGAGAGAGAGAGAGCGAGCAAGTGAGCAAACAGGGAAGGGACAGAAAGAGAAGGAGACGCAGAATTTGAAGCAGGTTATGGGAACACAGAGCTTGACACAGGGCCCTAACTCATGAACTGTGAGATTGTGACCTGAGCTGAAATTGGAAGCTTAACTGACTGAGCCCCCCAAGCGCCCCCTTAGGCAGGTTTTCATCTAGTGCTATGTTTTTCAAGGCTGACTATACATCAGAATCAGCTGAGGAATTTATTTTTAAAAAATCCACTTCCTAACTGTCCTGAGACAGTTAGGAAAACCCAAAATGGTAGGGATGGAGCTGGAAAATCAACTTTTTAAAATAAACTGCCCAGTGACCCCAATATGCAGCCAAAGGACCTGGTGATAGAGAGCATCTTCAGTTATTATTTTGGTTTCTACTATTTTTGTCTTCCTGCTGGAGTCACCTATAATTCTTGGGTAGAATTTTGTTTCTTTGTCTTTCTATGCCTATTATATGCTCTCATAATTTGTACTTTTCTGTAGTTTTTCTTTTCCTTCTGAAGATGGACTTTGTAGCCAGGCAGACCCAAGGCACTCTCTAGCTGGAATGGAAGAGACAGGGGCTGGCATTAGAAATAGTAACAAATGATGGGGCGCCTGGGTGGCCTTAGTCGGTTAAGTGTCCGACTTCGGCTCAGGTCATAAGCCAGTTTGTGGGCTCGAGCCCTGTGTCAGGCTCTGTGCTGACAGCTCAGAGCCTGGAGCCTGCTTCTGATTCTATGTCTCCCTCCCTCTCTACCCCTCCCCATTTGTGCTCTGTCTCTGTCTCAAAAATAAATAAACAAAAGAAGTTAAAAAAAAAACCAAAAAAATAGTAGCAAATGAGATCAGAACATTCTCTCTCTTGAACTATGGTGGGTCCTCCTCCTAAGCAAGGAATTAGTTCTTCTCCATTCCCTTCCTTTCCGCACCCACCTAAAGAAAGCATCTATTTGTATCAATAATAATATTTTTTAAGGTTTATTTATTTTTGAGAGAGAAAGAGACAGAGTGCAAGCTGAGGAGGAGCAGAGAGAGAGGGAGACACAGAATCTGGATCAGGCTTGACTCTGAGCTGTCAGCCCAAAGCCCAACGCAGGGCTCAAACTCACAGACTGAGCCAAAGTTAGACGCTTCACCAAATGAGCCACCCAGGCACCCCTTTATCAATAATATTTTTAATGTAATCTTGCCCATTGACCCCGGAATCTTACTACACAGACTGTATTCCCAGCAAGGGATAACCGGTTCCCTTTTTCATAAACTCCCATGATGCCAAGCACTATTCTATCATTGCCATGTGTCTCTTTAGGCCAGGGACGCTGTGGGTGTGGTCAGATGCACACAGAGCTTGCTTCTGAGTGGGTGTTTATCACAGGTGCCCTGCCTCCCCTCCGTCAACACTGAGGTGGTGATGCTGGCGCTGGGGTCCCCAGACATCCTCCCTGGGGCTTCATTTGGGAAAGTGGGAGAGCCTGGGGTTGGCTTCTCTGTCTGAATCATCTTTCATCACTAGGCTTTCTCCTGCTGGGTTGACTCTGCCCCCAGCCTTATGCGCTGTGAGCCGATTGGACACCAGCCCCAGGCCTGTTCTCTGCCAGCCCACTTGCTATAGAGCTGGCGCTCCCCAGTTCTGGCTCCTTCTCCATCCTCTCTGCTGCTTCTACTTGCTCGGTTCAGCTCTCCCAGTGGGTTAACAAACCTGGATGTCCCAGTTAAGATATTTTACATCTGGGGCCCGTCTGCCGCAAACTTTCGCCCGTTTTCAGGCCTACACATTCCAAGAAATCTATTTAGACAAGAGCTTGAGGAAGAGCGGGTGTGGGTGGGCCGTAAAACCATCGAGCCGGAGTGTGCTTATCCAGGATTAACCTCCAAGGTCAAGGTCCATGTGGCAAACACTCACGGGTCCCTGTGTACACTGTGCCACTTGTGGGACAGAAATGGGGGGATGGGATTTGAGTCTGTTGGATGTCAGGTACTTGCCTACCATTTTCCGAAGAGCAGACCTCACTTCCCCTTTGCAACAAATTCCTGCACGGTAGGAAGTATTGTTTCCGTTTTACAGGGGGGCTAAATCACCCGTTCCGAGTCCTCTCGGGGGGCACAACAGAGTGGTGATCCAGGCCTTTGGTGCTCTTTTTCTCTGTACTGGGCCTGTCTTCACAGAAGTCTGCAGAGATTACTTGGGAATAGGCTGGATTTGTGGATAAGCCATCACCACGGGAGACAGACCTGAGCTCTGAGCCCACTTGGTCTGTGTCGCCTGCATGTCTGTAAGTCACCCCTTTATGGAAATCACCTGAGACTGTGTGGAGGCCTGTGGTCCGGAGAGTGCCCTGGAGAGGTGTCCAGGGAAGGTGGGGTGCACTGCGTGCCTATCACTGTCACCCCATTTAGCTTTGCCAGCTCAGAGAGGATGCTTAACCTCCCTTAGGAAACCATTTGCCCACGTAACCTCTTGCCCCTCATTATGGGAAAAGCGGCGTGGGTGGGCCACGGGTTTGGCTCTCCGGCACTGGTTTGCTATTTTTTTTCTCACTACATTCATTGAATTATCAAAATGTTATTAAGATTTAAATGAAATCTCCCAGCCTCATCTCTCCATCTGTTCTCGCTATTTATTCCCTCAGGGACTTCACGAATCTGTCATTTGCGATTTTACAGCTTTGCGTATCCGCAGTGCCCGTGGCGTTTCCTCTGCAGGCGACGGTGCGTGACTCTCCAAGCAGGACTCTTGGGGAGATTGTGAAGCTGATGGCATCCTCTTTCTCAGGGAGTGAGAAGCCCCAGTGTGTGGGCCCAGCAGCCCTGTGCTTGGGGGAGTGCACACACCCTTACTGTACGAAGCAGACGTTTCCAGGCCCACAGAGAGATGAGAGGCTTCTGTGAAGTCATAGTACAGCGTTTTGCTGTCCAGAGATGCAACAGTATTGTCGTGGGGGCTGCTGGGTGGCTCTGTCTGTTGAGTGGCCAACTCTTGGTTTCAGCTCAGGTCACGATCTCACGGTTCATGGGTTCAAGACCCGCATCGGGCTCACTGCTATCAGAGCAGAGCCCTCTTCGGGTCCTTTGTCCATCCCCCATCCCCCAACCCTTTCCCTGCTCACTCTCTCTCTTTCTCAAAAGTGAATAAACATTTTTTAAAAAAGTATTTGTTCTCGAAACAGAGAGAATTAGCTGGTTTTGGCTCCCGTAACAGAATACTGCAGACTCTGTGATTTAAACAGCAGACATCTATTTTCTCACACAGTTCTGGAGGCTGGAAATCCAACAGTAAGGTCCCAGCAGGTTGGTTTCCTCTGAAACTTTCTTCTTGGCTCGAGGACGCCACCCTGATGATCCACCCACTTTTCACACGAGCATCCTTCTGTCTGCGCACATCCCTGGTGTCTCATTGTGTGTCCCAGTCTCTTCTTCTTCTTCTTCTTCTTCCTTTTTTAATGTTGATTTATTTTTGAGAGAGAGAGCGCGAGCAGGGGAGGGGCAGAGAGACAGGGAGACACAGAATCTGAAGCAGGCTCCAGGCTCTGAGCTGTCAGCACAGAGTCTGACGCAGGGCTCGAACTCACAGACCCTGAGATCATGAGCTGAAGTCAGATGCCTAACTGACTGAGCCACCCAGACGCCCCATCCTCTACTCATTTATTGCAGAGGATCCCACAGCTCTCCTGACAGTGATCCCAGCAGACCTCTGCATCGTCACCCTTGTGCAGGTGGTACAAGGGGTGAGGCTTTCCTCGAGAACCTGGAAATTTAACACCAGGGCATGAAGAGCAGAGTCGAAAAATGAACTTACCTTGAAGAGAGAAAAGGGCCCCCAGCGCCACCACACTTGACCATCATGGGATCGAATATACTAATAATGATAATAACTGGTATTTGCTGAGTGCCTCCTGTGTTCTAAGTGCTTTCAATGTATTACCAATTTAATTGTCAGAATTCTATAGAAAGCACATCTGACACTTTGAAGGGGTGTTGGTCAGCCAAGTATGCAGAGAAAGAGGAGCTTGTCAGAAGGTGGCATCAGCAGGTGGCTTCCAAGCACCTCAGGGCGCTGTCCCTGAGAGACTCAGGTAGGAGGGGACCTTTGGCCAGGCTGCCACTGCTGTGGGCGATGAGTACAGCCAGTCTCTGAGCTGGAGCCGGTGACTCACCTGCCTCTGCGCACCCCAGTTCTGTGTCCCCCAGCCTCTTCCCAGTTGTTCTTCCCACTCTGGTCCCACCTAATAGGAGAAGGGGATGCCAGTCATGCCTGTCTGACAGGTAGATCTCTCCTGGCCAATAAGCCATGTGGCATTCTGGTTGATCCCTCGGTCCGGAATGCGTGGGTAATCAGAGGGGTCAGTGTAGTGTTGGTGCAACCTGATTTAGGGTGGGAGCCAGACCTCGGGGAGGATAGTCCGTGTTCTGTGGCTGCTGGATCTAAGGCCCACACACTTTGTGGCTTTAAACAACACACATTTGTTGTCTTGCGGTTCTGGAGATCGGAGGTTGAAATGGGTGTCGCTGGGCTAACGTGAAGGTGGCTGTTCCTTCTGGAGGCTCTAGGGGAGAATCAGTTCCCTTGCATTTTCCGGTTTCTGGAGGCTCCCCACGTTCTTAGGCTTGTGGCCCCTTTCTTTATGTTCAAAACCAGCAGCCTAGCATTTTCAAATTTCTCTCTGACTCTGACACCTCCCTGCCTTCCTGTGCTAGTTAGGAGGGCCCTTGCGATCCTATGGGGGGTTCATTCAGATGACCAGCATAGTCTCTCCATCTTAAGATCCTTACCTGAATCTCATCTGCAAGTCCCTTTTGCCACGTAAAATAACACCTGCCCAGGCTCCAGGGATTCATACGTGGACAGCTTTGGGGGGGGGGAGCATTCCTCTGCCTCCCACAGTTATCGTTACTGGGGTCACTCAGATTTGGGAATGATGGTCAGTTGGTCACCTTCATTACCCTGAATGCTCTACTTTTTGAAGTTGTCCTCCCTTCCCAGTGAGGCGAGGGGAAGGGTGTAAGTACTCCTCAAGGAAACTGAGGTTCACAGAAGCTGAGTCATTTCTGGGGCTTGGAACCTATTCTGGCCAGCAGCTCTGTGCTTCTCATTACACCAGGTTTCCTTTCTGACCCATTTAACAGATAGGAACACAGAGACTTATTTTTGTTAACACAGATACGTGAGAACCAGAAGAAGGAATACAGTTTCTGAACCAGGTGGTAGGAATGTAGAAATAAGGGACACGGATGTAGCTCTTCATGAGATGTGCCAGGAATTGCCCTGTCTGCCTCCAAAGTTGACAGTTCTCAGTGGCTGGGGTCACTCTGTGTGTGGCCTTATCATACGAAACCAGCAAATCAGATTACAAACCGCCTTCAGAAGCAAGCAGGTGATTGCTTTTTTCTTATGTCATTGAATTATTCATTCATTCATTCTTTTATCACCCATAGAGAACTTTTCCTTTGGTGAGTGCTTTGGGGAAATACGGAGATATTTAAGGCCTGGCTTTTGTTCTGAAGGAGTGGGGGCATCTGGGTGGCTCAGTGGGTTAAGCGTCGGACTTCGGCTCAGGTCATGATGACCCCATTGTTCGCGGGTTCGAGCTCTACATCGGGCTCTGTGCTGAGCCTGGAGCTTGCTTCGAATTCTGTGCCCTCCCCCCACCCCCTTCTCCCACTCACGCTCAGTCTCTGTCTCTCTCTCAAAAATAAATAAATGTTGAAAAAATGTAAAGGAGGCTATCGCTGGACAGTTGAGTCTGGTCATCTTTCTTGCAGGCCACACAGCATGGGCCTTGGAATTGAAAGACTTGGACTCAAATACTAGCTCCACCCATCTCTAGTGTGTGACCCCGGGCCAGGTACTTAACCTCTCTGAACTTGCCTCGTTTCTCCTTCTATATCTTGGGGTAATAACTGTAGCTACCTTGGAGGGTCCTCGTGAGGACTGAATAAATGTCAAGCTTTCAGCTCTGAGTTAGGCTCATGGCAGAATGCTCATGAGATATTCTCTACCCTTCCAGCCCCTCAGGGCCCAGGTTTACCTGTAGAGAAAAGAGGAAAAAGTGTAGATGAGCGTGGTGGGGAGCGTGGGCGGTGAATTTCAGCATTCTGGGATATAACAAACTAATTAACGGGCAGAGGCCAGCCTGGAAACAGATACACTGCACCCTTTGTGTGGCTGTTCTAGAACAAGCCTGTTTGAGGCTGCCGGGAAGGTATTCTATATTCTCTAAACACACACTGAAAGCCCTGTCCAGCTAGCTTTTCTTGCATCCTCTCGCAGAGAGGCTCAGTGGGGGCTTAGAAAGCAGGCCGTCCACCTGCCCTGATTCTGGGAAATAAAAGCTGGAACAAATAGCTCCTGAGATGAAAAAGGAAAGAAATACTCCAGAGGCATAACAGGCCCAGAATGGGCCCAGGGACAGCCCAGAGGGGGTTTGGGTGCACAGGGAGCTGAGCTGGCAGCGAGGAGGTGGAGTTGGTGGAGGGGAAGAAGGAGCTCAATGTTCTGCTGAGTCTGGCGTGATGCTTTTGTGGATGGAGTTCAAGTTCTAACCCCTACATACTATTGGGGGTGTAGAAATAGTCCCAGGGGTTCCCCAGGATTTCTAGGTTAGCTCTGCCAAGGCTAAGCAGATCCAGGAATAGTTCTTTGAGCTTTTCTTTTCTTTTTCTCATCATAAGCCTTGATGTGACACGTATTTGATGGACTGCAAAGAGACCCGGATGGAGGTAGCAAATAGTGATATTTGGGACCCTGCACAGAAAACCATCCCTCAGGTATCTGAGCAGATTCCACGGGGAAAAGGAAGGGACTTCACCTGTGAGCCTTGTTCTCCTTCTCACGTTCATCCCAAGGGCTCAAACCAAACTTGAGACTGTACAGAAACTGCAGAGCCAGCCTCCGGGGCCACATTGCGTCCCCAGCCCTGCACGCTGTCTCACAGAGGTTGTCAGCCCCTCCGGGGAGCTGTGTTCGCCCCCTCCCATGGTGAGCCAGTCTCTGAGCCTGCTCTCCGGGGAAGTGGGACGGGGGGAGCTGGAGGAGGTGGCAGCACGAAAAGCTGTTCTGCCCTTTTCCCTTGGCAAATGAACTCTGCAGCTTGGAAGCAGTGATTTTTCTGCACGCGTCAGAACAAGTGAGTGGACCAGAGAGTGCCTGGGGGCCGGAATGCCCCATGTCCCCCACCACCTGGTTGAATGAATATGAGATCCCTGGGTCTCCATGGGCAAGTCCCTTGTCCTGCAGCTTTCTAGACAGGGGTCAAAGAATCACAGGGGTGGTGTGTGAGCGCCATCCCTGCAAAGTGCTGGGTGTGCTGGAGGAGAGGTCAGTGGCCGGGGGTTGAATGAGCAGAGGCATTGCGTCACCATGGCTGAGCCAGGCAGGAAGGCAAAGCCAGCAGGGGTGTAGTATGTTTGGGAAGAGCCCAGGATGGGAACATGGTCCGGGTGCACGATGTGGATGCAAAGGTGCACGGATCCCAGGTCGAGGTACCATGTCCAGCGCGATGGGCCTGGTATGGGTGAGAACACCCCCTCCCGGGAGGGCCCATGGAGGGGAAGTCGTGAGGCAGCAGGGGGCCACGGCTTCTTTGGAGGGGATTTTTCTCAGTCTGCTCTGGTCTGTGGTTGGAGGCAGTACGACCCTGTGGTTTTCGGTCCGTCCCCTTGTTAGAATCTGAGCCCTGCCCCTTACTATGTATGTTCCTGTGAGCACAGTTTTCCTTGGCCTCAGCTTCATTTTTTGTAAACTGGAGGCAGGGATGGGCCCCGTGAAGGGGGCGTGAGGGAGTGTAGGTGCCAGCCTGGTGGGGCACTTCCTTCAGCGGCTGGCACTCGGCAGGCTCAGCAGGGGGAGCCCATGTTAGATGGCCCTCCACAGGGGGACTCGATGGCTTGGGCAGATGGGGGACTGTGTGCTGAGGCCAGGTGGGCAGGTGCTGTGCATACAGTTTGGGGAGGCCCTTGCTGACACCTGGACAGCAGTGGGGAAGGGAAAGGAGAAGCCAATGGTGACTCATGACCCTGAGACTGAGGGGCTGGGCCTTGGCAGGTGCAGGAAGTGGGGCCGAGGTTCCCAGGTCGGGGCAGCTGGAGGATCCTAGGAGGAATACTGATTCCGTGCAGGGCACTCCAAGTGCTGCTGGACATCTGGGTGGGCAGGTCCATGGGCTGATTGCAAATTCAGGAGCAAGACCAGGGTCGAGTTATGTGGTGGCATGGTAGGAGTGACTGCAATCTTTGAGGGAGACAGAGTAGAAGCAGAAGAGAGGTATGCTATGCACAGAGCCATAGAAAACATTTCCATTTGAACTGGAGTTGGAGGATGAGGAGCAGAGAATGGGAGAGAGAAGAAGCAGTCAGGAAGGAAGGAGGTGATCCAAGAGAGAGCAGGTGCCTGAACCCCAAAGCAGAAGAAGCCTGACCAAGGAGGGGGTCCAGGAGGAGGGCGGTCTGGAGGAGGTGTGGGAATGGTAATCAGGGCATCCGGGTGAGCCTGCAGGATATGCTGTCAACTCAGCAGTGAGAACAAGACCAGGGGTGAGGACGGAGGTATGTGGGGTGGACACAGGCCAGTGAATCCACGCATTCCTTAATCCTGTATCACTGGTGAAAGTGATTCAGGCTTGGCTGGGTCCAGGAAGCCACGGAGGGTCCCACAGGACCAGCCGAGAGGGTCCTTGCCTTCATGTGTCTCAAACGTGAGCTGGAGAAAAAACCAAAATGTATTGAACAGCATGAGTGACTGAGGAGAGAAGACAGAGTGGGCGTTTCAGAAAGGAGAGAAGAAGGAGTCTCGTTGTGGCCTGGGGTAGGGATTTATATTTGAAAAGTGTCGGAAGGATGCATCACTCCAGGAATCCAGGGAAGGGTCCAATCAAAGGTGCGTGCCAGGTGACCAATAGGTGTTCTTCCATAAATTACTAAAAGTATGGCTGCTGATGCCGGTGTTGGCCGAGGTTTGTTTGAAGCTAATGTCCTGCAGCGCGTTTGGGATCGGGTGCTTCTCAGGTGTGATCAGGTGTTTAGGGCCGAGGACAAAACTCAGAGGATGCTTAATTTTCTTGCTTCCCCCTTGAAGTGGGAACTCAGAGCTTCTGTGGCTTCTTTGGAAAGAGGGCCTTCGCAGAGAAACAGCAGAGATGAGACTTTCTAAAACGGAGCCCCTTCAGCACAAGGCAGCGGGAAAGGTTGCGGAGAGAAATGTTTCTGGGTGGTGTGATATTTGAGCATCTTTATAGGGTAAAAAAGGAAGAGTGTGAGGGGATCGAGTTTAGAGATGCAGAGGGAGGAGGTGGTGGATGCAACCAAGTTCAGGAACAAATTGGGGGCAGGTAGGGCTGAGCCCAGTGGGGGAGGTGAGCCTTAGAAATCAGTAGTGGTGCTGGGGAGGCAGAGCACGGGGGTGAGATTGGGGTGGATGGAGGGGGGAAACAATGTGAGCCAAGGCGATGGTGTTCACTGAGTTGGGAGTGAGGGCAGGAGGCAAGAGGGAAGGGTTAGGAAGGAGGGCAGGGTTCATGAGAAAGGTTTGAAACAGCTCCCAAGGGAATAAAACTAGGCACTTACTGGGGGGCTGTTCAGTCACTGACAAAGCAGGACAGGGGCTCAGCTGATGGGAGCACCTGCCTTGGAGGTTGAGTGTGTGTGTGTGTGTGTTTGTGTCTACATATATGTGTAGTGTGTGTGTATACGTATCCGTGTATTTTGCTTTTTGTTTCATTGTTGGTGGTTTTCTTTTATAATGAGTGTTTGGCAGCATAAGCAATGGGAAAAAGAGAAAATGAGTTTCTGCTGGAAAGGGTGCCTGTGTGTGGAACATGGACCCAGCAGTGTTTTACATACAGTTGGCGCATAATAAGGACTGGGAGACTAAAGACCACTGGGATCTGTTACATGCCAGAGCTCGGGAGACGTCTCCCATCACCCCTGCTGGCTTCGGGTCATACTATAAAAGCCCCTGGAGGAAGGCTACACTATTATTCACATTTTGCAGAGGGAGAAACCGAGGGCCAGAGAGGTTAAGGGACTTGAATATGGTCACACACAGAATAAATGGTGAAGGTGGCAGTGGACATTGGTGGTCATGTGAGAAACAGGCGTTTTCTCCAACGTCCTGCGCGCACAGTGCAGACTTCACTTTAGAGCGAAATAGGCGTGAAAGGAGCTGCGTTTTCTGTTGGGTCAGAGGCACCTGTAGTCACGGGGCTTCGACCCTAGAAAAGAAACCAACATTGAACTGCCACCTTCCCGTTGCAGTGCCCTCCGGCAATATGTGTGGGAACTTTCCCCTCTCTCTCATTCTCTCGCTCTCTCTTCTTTTTTGGAGACTGTCTGCTCAAATGCACAGGAATTGACAAATTCTCATGATAGTCTATTTTGGAGGGAGTGTTAAATTATTCAGACGCAGGCGCAAATAGAATGTCTCCAGCAGCTTTGACTTCCTGCTTGGACCTGCTGGTGTCTGTTTGCAGAGCCCAGCGAGGGTCTGCAGACCACACCTTGGGTGGGCAGGTGGCAGGGCTTGCATCCGAAGCTGCAAACCCTCGCTGTTTCCAGCCCCGGGCTGCGGGGTCGCTGGGCAGGACTGGCGCCCTGGCCACCAGACCCCCGCTGGAGCTTCTCAGCTTGCGTGTAGGCGCGGCTTCTCAGTTATGCAATCCACCAGATGCTGGAACCGATGCTTCCAGCCAACCATGTGTGGTGACCACACATGTGGGTTTTGCTTTTCTCTGGGCTCCCGAAGGTCCGTGCGCCTACACTGGGACTTGGTGCAGGATCTTTCCCATAGCGAGGTGGGCTGTGATTTCGGAACATGGGACCCCTCTTCTAACTCTCCACTTTGCTTGCCTCCACTTAGCCTCCTCTCTTCCGGGATCTTTTGTGCCTTTTGTGATGAGGATGTTGCTGCAAGAGGCTCTTCAGGATTGCTCTCATTCCAGCCCTGTTTGTGTCCAAGCCCCTGGAGGGGTGGACAGCGCAACCCTGTAGCTGTGACGTAGGGTGATTATTTATTACCCAAACCAGGACGCTTGCCGGAGTGAAAAGGGGGTCTCCTAGCGGTTCCAGAACACCAGGCATAAGTTAGCACCATGTTCTCGAAGGAACATGGGCTCCAGAATGAACTGTATCTTAACTTCAAGGGGCCTCAGTTTCTCTGTTAAACTGAAGCCTACTTTCCATGATCACGTGGCAGTAATATAGCTAAAATGCCAGGCACTATTGCTAGCGTGTAAGTGTTCAATATATATCAGCTCTTTCTTCTTTTTTGTTTAAAGAACACAGAGACTCGATTAAAAAAAAAAAAAAGCAGTGGCACCAAAATCATCTGTAGGCTCCCAGCAGGTGGCATTGAACTCCACCTGTTTCCTCCTACCGCCCCCACACCCGGCACTCCTGCTAACCCAGGCTGGGGTGTTGAGTTTTCAGTCAGCCATTTCCTTTCCTCTCAGGTGTTTCTGGTCTATAAAAAAAGGGGTGTTTCTCAACTTTTTTTTCTTTCCATTATTAGCCTCCAGGAGGCTTTTTAGACATTTTTTCCCTCCTAATTGCTAACCCTTATCTCCCCACCATGAAATTTTAATACCACAGGTGCACTGTGTATCTATCTGTTCATGTGCCACGGCCCTTTGAGGAGCCATAAACCATTATGATAGTTAAGGTCCCTCTCACCCCTCAGAAGCAAGTTTTTGCTCCCTTCCAGAAGTGAGTTTTTAAAGTTTATTTATTTGTTTTGAGAGAGAGAGAGCACGCGAGTGGGAGTGGGGCAGAGAGAGAGAGAGTGAGAGAATCCCAGGCAGACTCTATGCTGTCATGGCGCAGCCCAGTGCAGGGCTTTGATCTCAGGTTAAACTGTGAGATCATGACTTGAGCTGAAATCAAGAGTCAGATGTTTAACTGACGGAGCCACCCAGGCACACCCATCCAAGAAGTGGTTTTCACACTCTGGGTGGAGGTAGGGGGGAAGGTCACCCTCTTTGAGAATTCCTGGCATACAGCATGGTCATCTCTGATCTTCCCACTCCATGTTAGATTCGCCCCTGCCCAGGATGTGGTGCTTCTCAGCTGGAGCCCGTGTGGTGGGGCAGGGAGAAGCCGTGAAAACCAGTAAGAGCTACCTTCTGTTGAGCAAACGCCTGAAGGCACTTTATCACTAGCCCTCACAGCAGTCCTGCAAAAAAAAAAAATGTTTTTTTCATGGATGAGAAAGCGGAGGCTCAGAGAGGGTGAGTCACCCACGGCTGAAATGACTGTTGAGTGACAGAAAGAGAATTTGAAACTGTGTGTGTCAGATATGAAAGCTGAAACCACTAAGGCGCCCTGGCCAGGGAAAAGGGGATGGTGGGAGGAAATCAGCATTACCTGAGCTCCTACTATGTACCTGGGGCTCTCTTAGGGGCTTTATCCGCTTTATCTCATGTAATTGTCGCCTCTGCTTTGTGAGGCGGGCGTTCCCTGGTTTTGGAGATGAAAAATGGGTTCACACTAATTATTTTGTTAAGGTTCACACATGGCCAGCAATCATGTGGGATGGATTATAACCCAGGTCTGCTTGCTCCCAAAACCCCTGTCTCTGACCATTAGGAAAGAGACTCCCAGAGGAAGTGCTCTAAGCCTCTGTCTTGCAGGAGGGTGAGAGAACCATCCCCACCCCCCACCCCCCCAGTTGTAGCTTTCTCCCACGCTGGTATTTTATGTGCTTCAACTCCTCCCTCTCCAACACACACACACTCAATTTCGAGGGGGGGGCACAGATAGACAGAAAGAGAAATATAAATTATACTGTTCTGAAAACTTTGTAAATATCACTACTGTCATAAACTATGAGGACCTAGGAATCCCAGGGTAAAGCACCGGTCCCTGATATGGCAAAGAGGGACCTGTGCTCTTTGGAGATAATGTAGCAGGATGGCATGCAGACATTCATGGGTGGATGGTGCGGTTTAGGGGTGAACCTCAGATCTGGAGGAAGAGAGCGCCCTTACTTGAGCAGGCTGCTGGGAGGTGCGATGCAGGGTTATTGCAGCTGAGAACTCCAGAACATAAGGAGTCAGTTTCTGCCGGGCTCCTCTCTAGGGCCCTTTGGTGTGTCTTTGGGGAGAGAGCTCTAATCTACATGTGCTGATCCCAGCCGGTGAAGCACCCACCGGAAGACCCAGTCTTCTCGGGTGTTTTGCCGCAGGCAGAAAACCAGGCTGTAGAATGTGGGATCTTGGAGGCCACTATCAGCAAACCCTTTGCGTCTTTCCTTTTATCATCGGTCCCATTCACTGAGCCCCAACCTGACAGGCAGGCAGGATCCCCCAGGCTCCCACACCCTGGAGGGAGAGCTCAGGCTCTGGTAGGCGGACTGCTTATTTAGTCATTGGGTCTATCTTTCCAGGAGTGGGAATGGCTGCCTGCTCCCCTGCTTCCCTGGGGAAGGTGGGGGCGGTGACAGCCAGGGTTGACTAGTTCTCCCCTGCTGCATGGAGAGGCATCTCGAGGCTGGTTCCCAGGGATCTAGAGCTGGCAGTGACGAAACCCGGGTGGCAGCTTTGGCCGGAGAAGCAAGATGCTTCTGAGGCGGCTGCTCATTCCTGCCCTTCTGGACACAGGCTGCTTGCCCCGGCTAGGGTCACAGCAGATTAAGAAAGAAATAGCTGGTCTTAGATGAAAAATCAGATCCTGTGCAGAAGATACTCTATAGGCAAATCAGAGGTGCCTGTGTCTGATTTGTGGGGAATGGAAGTCCCAACTCTAAATCAGTTGTTGGGATGACTTGGTAGAAATCAGGCCATTGCCAAGCCTCAGTTTCCCCAGGTATAGAGGGTGGGTTAGATAACTTCTACACACCATCTGTTTTTTTCTATAGAATCTTAAAATGGTTTTATTGTGGGGTGGGTGCCTTGGTGGCTCAGTCGGTTGAGCATCTGACTCTTGATTTTAGCTCAGGTCATAACCCCAAGGGTGTGGGATCAAGCCCTGTGTTGGGCTCCGTGGTGAGTGTGGAGCCTGCTGGGGATTCTCTCTTTCTGTCCCTCTGCTCCTCTCCCTCACACTCTCTCTCTGTCCCAAATTTAAAAAAATTGTTTTATTGAAAACTTAAATATGCCATTGGGACACTCCTCCAGCCTCTAATTATTAATCTCCCCAACGAATTAAGCCATGTTCATATCAGAATCCAGCAACTGAAGATGAGAATGGCATCCCAGCATTTACGCAGAGCTATTACTTGTTTCTAACTTATTAGATTTACTGTGGATAGTGTGTCAGCAAATAACTCATGAGTAGCCAAATACCAGTCATGAGACAGAGAACACATTACATGTACATTTGCCATTAGACTCAGAAATCTATTTTTAAAAGATTTTTTTATGTCTTTATTTTATTTAGAGAGAGAGAGACAGAGTGAGTGGGAGAGGGGCAGAGAGAGAGGGAGACACAGAATCCGAAGCAGGCTCCAGGCTCCAAGCTATCAGCACAGAGGCCAACGGGGGGCTCGAACCCATGGACTGTGAGATAATGACCTGAGCTGAAGTCAGATGCTTAACTGACTGAGCCACCGAGGTGCCCATAGACTCAGAAATAAATCTTCTAAGATTTAATTACGAAAAGTACAGCCACGGAAATATGAAAACTATACACCCAATGTTATGAATTGTAACTAAGAACATCAGTTGATCTAAACACATCCAATAGATTAAAAACCCATTGGTTCATAATGGTACTCAGACGAGAGCATCTCATTGGTCACTTTGGACGCTAGGGGAGACAGCTTATTACTTTGAAAACTGGTAGACAAGGGGAAGGAATCAGATGTTTACTGTGCTTTCCTTCACAAACTGTCTCTTCAGCCAACCAAATAGTGGATATGGGAAAGTTCCTCTTTACATAAGTATTCCAGCTAATAATTGGAGAAATGACTGTATAATTAGGATTTTGTCATCCTGAGTCTAGGCAATGATCACCGGTGTTTATTAATACCATGAGAAGAAAGAGCAAGATTTTATGTGCCTTTGATTGAAGTACCACACCACTGCCTATGAAGTAGTCCCCCCCCCCCAGCTAAAGTTAACCTGAATGTAAACAGGAACAACTATTCAGTAGAACTTTCTGTAATAGAGAAATCCTGTCTGCATAGTCCAATGTAGTAGCTACTAGCCATATGTAGATACTGAGAACTTGAAATAAGACTAGTGTGACTGAGGAACTGAATTATTAAAATCTATCGAGTTTTAATTAATTTAAATTTAAATAGCCATGTGTAGCTGGCTCTAGACTTACCCAAGAACTGAGGGAGACCCAGGAGACAGAAGAACATGGCAAATGATCCCATAGGAGTGCGAACAGCAAATCACACTCTATAGGAAACATTATAGGACAAACTATCTGGTCTCATTAACAAATAACATCCAATAAATACAAAAGAAATAGTGGGGGAGGGACATATAAATTATTAAAGACAGTGATGTCAACCAATAATAAGGTATGAGGCTCATCTAAATCATGATTTAAATAAATACTCTTGAAAGATTATGAAATGATATTACAAAATTATTATGTTATAACATATAATGCTATATGGATTATTTTTAAAAGTTCTATTTTTTTAAAGGAGTCCTATTTTGTTTGTTTGTTTATAAATGTTTATTTATTTTGAGACAGAGACAGAGAGAGACAGAGAGACAGAGAGGGCATGCATGCACACAGGGGAGGGGTAGAGAGAGAGAGAGGGGGAGAGAGAGAGCCCCTAAACTGTTAGTGCAGAGCCCAACTTAGGGCTCAGTCTCACGAACAGTGAGATCATGACCGGAGCCAAAATCAAGAGTCAGATGCTTAACCAAGCCACCTAGGCGCCCCTGAAGGAGTCCTATTTTCAAAGAGACACTACTGATATATTTATGGATGAAATCATGTGATGTCTCAGGTGTAATTTAAAATAATCCTATGTGTGTGAAAGGGAAGACTGGTGGGGTGTGGGTGAAACAAGATTGGAATGATTTGGTAATTGTTAAAGCGGATTGGTGGGTATACAGGAGTTCATGGTATCATTCTCTTCATGTTGAAATGTGTTTGAAAATTTTCACAATAAAATGTGAACAACAGAAAGAAGTAAGGGAAATGTCCAAGGAACCTCTCCAACCCCAAATAACAGCCATAACAGCAGCACCAAGAACTTCGCTCTTGAGCTGATT
This sequence comes from Mungos mungo, assembly GCA_004023785.1. Classification (NCBI taxonomy): domain Eukaryota; kingdom Metazoa; phylum Chordata; class Mammalia; order Carnivora; family Herpestidae; genus Mungos; species Mungos mungo. Next base: position 43,063 of record PISW01000616.1, on the reverse strand, counting down.
TCAGAGCTGGGAGCCAAGGACAGTGGGGGCTATGGAGTGTACCCCAAGGGAACGGCAGGGTCCCCTGAGGGCCAACACCACTGTCAACACTGAGAGTAAGCCCAAGGCCAGGGGCAGCACTGCAGAACTAGAACCAGCAAGCTGCAACCCCAGCTAAAGTGATCCCAGATCTACAGCCTCCCTGACTCTCAGAGAAAGCAAAAGCAAATTCTCTTTGTGGGAGAGCATCCTCTGTTTTGGTATGTGGGATTCCCATGGATTAAGATCAAGCAAATATGAGCAAATAGTAGGGTGCATATAGAAACTATCTTCTAAATTGGGGCACTTTTGAGGGTGAGAGAGTGTGCCAAAAATAACTAACAGGTAGCAAATTACTGCAAAAAACATAAAGTAGGATGGTCCTGGAGAAACCGAGGGGAAGGGCCCCTTGTCAAACAGGAGGGGGGAGGATCAGGTCTCTGTCCCTGGAGTTTGGTGGCAGTGACTTCCTGCATCTCATCCTAGATCCTTGGGAAGCTAAGCACTGGCTCGGGATCAGTGGTTCTCAGGATGTGGTCCTGGGACCCTTAGCCTCAGCATCCCCTGGAAACTTGTTAGAAATGCAGATTCTTGGGCCCTGTTCTAGATCTAATAAATCAGGTGGTGGGGGCCAGCCAGCTGCTTTGGAACAACCCCTCCGGATGACTCCAATGCCCCAAGTGAAAGGGCCACCGGTCTAGGTAAACACTTTAAAACCGATGTTCAGGGCATGTGGGTGGCTCAGTCGGTTAAGCCTCCGACTTTGGCTCAGGTCATGATCTCACGTTTGTGAGTTTGAGCCCCGTGTCAGGCTCTGTGCTGACAGCTCAGAGCCTGGAGCCTGCTTCAGATTCTGGTCTTCTGGTCTCCCTCTCTCTCTGCCCCTCCCCTCTCATGCTCTGTCTCTCTCTGTCTCAAAAATAAAGAAAAAATATTAAAAATATTAATAAAATAAAACTGATGTTCATCAGCTATTAGGGAACATTCCATGATCATCACCAGGCCAATGATATTTTTCTTAATAGCAGATAGGAAAAAAGTTAACATTTTCTCAATATTAACGTTTTAATGGCCCGAGGCAATTCTATAAATAAAATCTAATAAAAGTCATTTTCCAATTATCCATTAAGAAGGATTTAAAAATAATAAAAAATGTATTTTTTAGCATCTTATGTACATATTTAGTATCTGAAAAGTATGGTGATTGTCCCAGAGATGGACAAAAATATTACCTTCTCAAAGGGGGCTTTAATTAGATGTGTGCTTCTCCATGGAAACTTCCTCCAAGGAGTTAGGATCTCAAACACTTCTGGCTGGAAGTGTCTTTAATTAGCACTAGTTCATTTAGGTCTGGTCTCATTTAACCTGGAATCTGAGCAGGAACCACTCCTGTCTCTTTGATCAACTTCCAACAAAATTTGGAGAATATGGCTGGTGGTAAGTTTCTCTGTCCCCACTGGGCTCCCTAAACTAACCAGACTGGGTTTGGGGCATGTACCAGATATTTTTGCGGCTTAAACTCCCATGCTTCTGCTTGTCCTGAACGACTTTCTGGCAGCCTCAGTGGCTGTTTATCACTTCTGTATTAAGCATAATAGGATGGGCCCCTCATTAATTACAGCCTTGCTAGGAGTTCATAAGCAGATGGAGAGGTAGAAGGCTCCCTGCTTTCTTGTGGCCACAGGCACTAAACAGAAACCCAGGGAGCGTCAGATGAACATATGTTAGTGCTAAGATTCCCCACACTTCCCCCAACTGCTCTTAAAAATAGAGCAGCTATTGTGATGAAAGCTAGGGGTACCACAAGCACCAGGCTGGTAAGGACTGTGCTCAAAGAGAGTCCCAGGATCACAGTGTTTCTCAAACCCCACTTCTGGAACTGGCCACATTCTTTGGGGGACCCTCTTGAAATATATAGTCTCTTTTGTACCCCATCTCAAAAGAATTTCCATGAGCAGGTCTGCACTGAAGCCTGAGAAACTCCCAAGTTTGGAAGGCTTTTTTAGGGGATTCTGATGTATAGCTTGAGTTTGGAACTTCTGGTGTGGAGTCAGAGCTGTTCTGGCAAAGGCTGGGAGTTTTCCCAGGATCCTCTGGGACATGCTCTTCTCCAGGAAGACCTGGTGTTTTCAGGAGCAGAGCTTAGTTTGCTACTCCAATCTCCTCCCAGTCCAATGAAGGGTGAGTCCATCAGGGTGGCCCGGCCAGGGGCACAGAGAGGCACCAACACAGATAGGGTAAACCCAGCTCTGCTCCTTACCACGTGGGGCAAATTACAAATTCCTGTGAGCCTCATTTTGCTTATCTGAACAATAGGGAGACTAATAATCTACCTGAGAGGGCTCTTACGAGGATTAAATGAGAGAATATAAGTAAAATACTTAGCCAACAGCCTGGCACCTAGTGGATACTCAATAAATAGGGTTTTTTTTCTTTCTCTGGAAGGTTCAAGCCTCCAGAGTTGCCACATAGTTGATTTTTTTTTTTTCTGAACAGGGGCCACATTTTGGTAACACTTTTCTGCTAAGAGATTATAGAAAGTTTCATTCTGAGAGAGAATGCTGTAACTCAAAGAGTGTGTATTTAAAAGAGACTTTCTGATGGAAATTGCCAGTAAAGAACATGGGGTCCCACCACTGGTGGTGCAAGTTCCCGGGCAGCCAGCTCCGTGTCACAAAAGGAGTAGAGATATTAGAGAGGAGGTGGCCTTTTTCTTTTTTAAGTTCATTTATTTCTTTTGAAAGAGAGAGAGAGAGAGAGAGAGTGAGAGCACTGGCACGGAAGGGGCAGACAGAGAGGGAGAGAATCCCAAGCAGGCTCTGCAGTGTCAGTGCAGAGCCCAATGTGGTGCTCAATCCCTTGAACCATGAGATCATGACCTGAGCCCAAATCAAGAGACAGACACTTCACTGACGGAGCCATGCAGGTGCTCTGAGAGTAGGTGGCTTTGGCAGGAATCTCAGCGCAGCCTAGGTATTAGCGGGAAGTGCTCTGATGCTTCAGGGTCAGGCGAGGTTGGCTTATCCTGTGGCAAAGCCTGGAATCTCTTGCAGTTCTTGGGGGCTTTCATGCCAAGGTCAGCTTTGACTTCTTCCCTCTGCTGACTTCTGTCCTTTACTCTGGCTGGTGCAGCTTCTTTCCTTGGTTGCCTCAAAGACTTTTTTTCATGTGTAGCACATTTTACCTAAGTTTGGGGAACCTACTGATCATTTCAAATGCAGAACCATTTCGTTATCTCTTTTGCTATGTTTTCTCTTGCTCGCCCATGCTGTCAGGGTTTCTGCTGCCCAACACGCATCACAAGATATCTTCCTGAGTGGACAATAACTCCCTGAAATGGAATTTGAAGCTTGCTCTTAAAATGGTAATTTGTTTCTTACCCCCCCCCCCCCCCATCCAAACCTAAATATTAAACAACAAGATGCTGAACAAATATAGGCATGGCCATGTGGGTGGTGGAGGCGGTATTAGTAATGGAAAAGACAGACCGGATCCGAGTGATACTTGGAAATAAGATCCCACAACAAATTGAGCAGAGAAGAAAAACAAAAGGAAGGGGAAGGAAGGGGAAGGAAGGAACCGACATTTAACTGAAAGCCAGTATCTATCTGATGTAATCCCCAAACAACCCTAGTTAGACTGATTACACACCCAGGTTTGGGGACTGTTGAAATTGATTGGCATTCAGTTCCCCTGTATCTCAAGATTCTATGAATCTTGTCTTCTGTTAAGAGAGGGAGCATCATGGTCTTCCCTATGTTGTATTCTTTATTATTGTTGTTGTTGTTAAGTTAATTTTTGAGAGTGAGAGAGAGAATGGGGGGAGGGACAGAGAGAGGGGAGACAGAGATTCTCAAGCAGTGCAGATCCGACAGTGCAGATCTCAACATGGGGCTTGAACTCATGAACTGTGAGAGCATGACCTAAGCTGAAGTCAAGATTCGGACGCTTAATGGACTGAGCCACTCAGGCACCTCTTGTATTCTTTAAAGCACAGTCTTCTGTGGAGTTCATGTGGGCAGTGACAGCTGGTCAAACATTATTTCTATTTCTTTCTTGGGGGAAGATATGATACTGAGCTGCCTTTAAAATATCTTGGTTGTGCCTTCTCTTTGTAATGGAAAATGTTATTTGCTCTGGTGGTACTTGTTGAGGATCCCCACAGCCCACACACACACTTCACTTGGACGAAGCTGGATGTTTATACACCTGCAGGAACTGGCTAGAGAGATCAAGATGAGATTCTTAGTTGGTATTCCATTTATTTTATTTAAAAAAAATTTTTTTAATGTTTTATTTATTTTTGATTCAGAGAGAGACAGAGCAAGAAAGGGGGAGGGGTAGAGAGAGAAGGAGACACAGAACTGGAAGTAGGTTCCAGGCTCTGAGCTAGCTGTCAGCACAGAGCCTGATGCGGGGCTCGAACCCATGAACGTGAGATCTGACCTGAGCCAAAGTCGGAGGCTTAACCAACCGAGCCACCCAGGCGCCCCTCCATTTATTTTTAAAAACGGTGCCTGGGTGCCTCAGTTGGTGAGGTGTCTGACTCTTGGTTTCAGCGCAGGTCATAATATCATGGTTTGTGAGATCAAGTCCCTTGTCAGGCTCTGCACTGACAGCACAAAACCTGCTTGGGAGTCTCTCTCTCTTTCTCTCCCCCTCTCTTTGTCCCTCCCCTGCTGGATCTCTCTCTCTCAGAATAAATAAATAAACTTAAAAAAAAAGCCCAGAGGGGTAAACACAGGACTGAGATGATTTGAGCAATGTAGCATGCTTACATACGCTTTTTCTTGGCATGCTTGAAGGAGAAAAAGAAAACGTCTCAAGAGATTCAGCAGTAAATGTCTATTTTCTGGGTCTTGGGGAAGACGCTGCTCAATATCTCTCTAGTTCTTGAGTTGAATCTTTCATGGATTTTTAAAAAGCATTGGCTCATTCTTCCCCAAGTAGACAGATGCTAGTAATAAATAATGAAAAAATATTGAATGCTAGGAAAATGGCATGCAATTTTTTCTTCTTCTTTGATATAAGCCCTTCTGAATAATTGATGTGCACATCTCTTCTAGCGGCACAGGGCCTTCCCTGAAAGGGAGGTATAGTGTGGACAAAGCCACGAGACACCTGAGCCTGTAGCCAGCTCTGAAGTCTTGGAGGCATTGACCACTAAACGTTTCCTTCTCAACAGAGGGTCACCTTTCAGGCAAAGACAGTGTAGTGAGGGGATGCCTTCCTCTACTTTTCTCACTTTAGTCTGTGGTGCTGAGGTTTCTTTGGCAGCTGGTCTGTTCCTTATTTTTTTTTTTTAAACTAGGAAGACTAAAATTAACTTGAGCCTATTTCTGCTGTATTAATTAATGTGTGTCTGCAGGAGGTTGCTGTTTTCCCTTAAGGTGTGATGAACAGAACTGGTTTTCATGGAAGTCACCTAGAGTTTTAGCAGATGTAGCAATTGGCTTTGGGAAACATTCACACTGGAGAGCAAGACACAACTAATTCTGCTTGTTACAGTCTAGGCTCTGGGGTTTGGAAAATGGTCCTCAGACTCTTCTCCATTCTCTCTGTAGACATTGGAAGGTGATGAACAGAGTGGAAGGAACTCATCCATTGAAATCAATCATACCTGAATCTGAGTCTTTTTAAAAAATTAATTTATTTTGAGAGAGAGGTAGGGAGGAGCAAAGAGAGAGAAAGAATGAGAAAAAATCCCAAGCAGGCTCTGGACTGTCAGCTTGAAGCCTGATGTGGGGCTCAAACTTATGAACATGAGATCATGACCTGAGCTAAAATCAAGAGCTGTCTATTTAACCGACTGAGCCATCCAGGTGCCCCTGAATCTGAATTTTAATGCCACCCCACAGTGATTATGTGATCTTTGGTAAGTTGCTTAACCAATTGGAATCATGTTTCTTCATTCCATGGATGGGGCACAGAAATGTCTTTTTGTTAGAATTAGTCCAGGCAACATTTGGGAAACTTCTAAGATGTGTAACTCACTCCACGAGCCTACAAGTTGGCCATGAGCATTTATTCTGTCACACTACAGGCTCCTTGGGAACATACTCTGTGTCTTATTTGAGTTCTGTCTCCAATGCTCATTAAGCGTAGGAACTCATATTTGAAAGAATGAAAAGATGAACTGGCCTCATTTGGTTAGTAACCTTCACAACAGTGCAATGGCTATTGCCAGTGTGGACCAACTTTTGATCCTTAAACTCTTGTCTCCGTCCATAAAGAAGTTTGGACCCATCACTCAATCTCAGAGTATCGGGCTTTGCCAGTCCCCAAAAGCTGCTCTGAGAATTGACCTGTCTTTCCTGCACAGTCACCTATAGCTCCCTGGAACTTCACAGACAGGCCAGTGGTCCGGTCCAGACAGCCCAGATGCACCATGTAGCTGCTTCTTTCTTGGGTCTTTCCATTGGCCAGTGACAGTGCTGTAGGCAAGCACAGTGTGACACGCAGTGGGGCCCAGGTGTCCTCTGAATCAGAGCCCTTTATAATCTCTGCTTCTGCTCTTCTTCCCCAATCCTAGGGGAATCTCTTTTTCGCCTGTGTGAGATCAACTCTCTCTTTTTTAAGACACTCAATCCCACAGCCAGGATCCTCTTTCCTAAAGGCCTTAGGTCTTTGGAACACATGAGCCAGAAACACTTTCAGGAGATTTATTTCCTACTCTGCCACAAATCTCTCCTGGGTGCCAATGTGCAAAACTCACTACTTGCTTGAATGGGGGAAGGGAGAGTCAATATCTTAAAATACTATATACACACTGCCCAGGAGGAAAGAATTAGATTCTGGGGATTTGTCTTATTAGACATGGCAAATGTTACAGGCCTTTCGGGACTATGGATTCATTAGGGTTGTAAGATGGTGATAAAACTCTAGGTACCATCTTAGCATTTAAAGGCAGGAAGAAGAACAGAAGAGACAGGTATTCTTTTCATACATTTCCATTTTAACAAGAAGTAAAATAACATTTCAGAAGCCCCCATAGATTAACTTTTATATCTCAGTGGTCAAGACTGGATCATACGGCTTTCTGTAACTGCACAGGAAGCTAGGAAAGCAATGGCTAGGTTTCCAACCTCAAAGGGTGGGAGATGGCAAGGTGAGGGGGCGGGGTTAGGAATGCAGTTGGGCTGGTCTGTCTTAGTCTGAGTTCCCTCAGAAGCAGATTCCCACACAAGGATTTGTATGTTAGTAGTTTGGTTGGTTGGTTGGTTAGTTGGTTGGTGGAGTAATCCTCAGTAGAGAAGTGGAGAACTGAAGCAAAGAAGAGAAGTCTCCTGTATTAGAAAGAGCTCTCCAGAGGAACAGAACCACTAAGTTATATGTATATTTATACATCCACATCCTATATCTATATATAGGAATTGGCTCACACAGACGATAGAGACCGAGAAGTCCAAGATTGGCAGTCAGCTAGCTGGAGAACCAGGAAAGTGGAAGGCATAATTCCCAGTCTGAGTCTGAAGGCAGATGATGTCGCAACTCAAAGACAGTCAAGCAGAGAGAAAGAATTCTTTCAGACTTTTGTTCTCTTTGAGCCTTTCGTGGATTAGATGAGGCCCGCCAGGAGGAGGAGGCAGTGTGCTTTACAAAGTCTACCCATTCAAATGCTAATTTCGTTCAGAAACACCCTCACAGATACATCCAGAATGTTTGACCAAATGTCTGCATATCCTGTGGCCCAGCCAAGTTGACACACAAAGTTAACCATCACACCAGGAAAGCCAACTGCCACAGAGGGCTGCTGGGACCCAGTCCTGTTTGAGAGTCCTGTTTGAGAGCTGGAGTAAAATGTACCATTGGGGGTTATCACACTGGCATTGGCTGCTAGTTGAGGGCTGCTGGGGGAGTTTTAGTCCCTAACACTTCTGTCCTGCCCCTGAGCTAGAAAACAGGCTTTGGCCAGAGAATGCGTTCAGGCAAAGTGGTGCAGGTTTGGCCACTGGAAGTCTGGAGGGTGCTCTAAAGTGGTAAGATGAGGGAGATGGGAGCACCTGGGTGGCTCAGTTGGTTAAACCTCTGACTCTTGATTTCAACTCCGGTAATGATCTCATGGTTCATGAGTCTGAGCCCCTAGTCGGGCTCTGTGTTGACAGCATGGAGCCTGCTTGGGATTCTCTCTCTCTCTCTCTCTCTCTCTCTCTCTCTCTCCCTCCCTCCCTCCATCTCTCCATCTCTCCCCCCCTCTCTCTCCCTCTATCTCTCCATCTCTCCCCCCCCCTCTCTCTCTCCCTCCATCTCTCCATCTCTCCCCCCCTCTCTCTCCCTCTCTCCCTGCCCTTTCTCCATTGGTGCACAGGGTGGGCACTGACAGTGTCCCCTACTTCTGCCACATAGGGTGTGGTGAAGCCCATAGAGGTTCATCAAGTGCTTTTTTATCATTAAAAAATTTTAAAGGTGGGGATTGAGTCTAAGTCTCAGATCAGACTTAGAATTTTGGCCTCTAGGACTATCTCAGAAGAGAAACTTGAGCTCTTGAGGCAGTTTCTCTGGGAACAAACTACTGAAGACAGAACAAGGATCCTGTAGACAGAAGCTTAAGGGGTGGAGCTGTTGATGATGTTGATTACACCCGAACAGTGGCAGCCTAGGCCTTAGTCACTCCTTCTTGGATCTGGTTTGGAGCCCAAGGGGAGGATGAATCACGTTATCTTATGTAACCTTCAGATTCAACCTCAGGAAAGGTGGTGCTCTCTATTGTTCCCAAGAGAAAAAACTGAGGTCAGGGCAGGGGGAGGGATTTGCCCAGGTCACATAGCTGGAAAAGCCACACAGTGGCATCCGGGGCTGCCTGACGATAAAACTGGTGCTCTTTCCATGATACTCGGCTGTTCCCCCAGGAAAATGACCTTTTGAAGGCACAGCATGAATTAATAATGCTATAATTATACACTTCTACACTTCTTCTCACACTGACTCACATCCAGGCAAGTGGCAGGAAGTTGTTTTTCTGGTGGGGGAATAAGTTGCACTGACCCTCTGACCTCCTGTCTCTTCCCCTCTCTTCTTTCTACTCTCTCCTCCTACCTGTCCCCTCCCCTCTCCGCCTGTCCTCTTCTCTCCTCTCTCCTCTCTCTCTCTTTCATCAGGTGTGTATAGCTGTTGGTAGCATCTGGTGTCATGTTCCTGATCCAATCAAGGCAGCTCATGCTGGGCTAACCCTACTCTTGACCTATTGATACTTCCTCCTGAGGTATCAGTAGTCAGATAGGATATCTGAGTTAGATGGATGCAAAAGAAATTTGGCTCTCTTCGATCCTTCTGTTGTTAAGGTTAATACAGAACAGATGTATAAAACCCCCTCCCTCTTTGGGTCTCCTTCTGTTGCACAAGTGAGGACCAGGTGCCCGTGTTTATGTCTGCTTTCATAAGCACAGAGCAGACCTGTGCATGAGGGGACACTGATCTGATCATATTTTCCGCCCTGGGGATTTAGTACTGTGGCTGTGAGTCAGTCTGTGGCCAGCCATGCTGCAAAATCAAGTGTGAGCTTCAGCTATGGGAGAGCCGAGGAGCTCTGAGTAAGCAGAGAGCAGGCAGATGCTTGCCAGGAAGTAGAGGTGAGAGAACAGACGGCTCTGTGTGGAAGGAGTTTGGACCCTGCACCCCATCCCACCCCAGGCTAGACTTGTCTAGAAGAGCCACTTGACTCAAGAACCCCACATGTAGCTGGGAGGGGGAGTGTGGGCTTCTCTTCATCCAGATGACCTCCAGTCAACATGATTTGTGTAAGAGCCTGTGGGCTTTGACCACAGATGCTGCCTTATGATGGGCATGGAACTTTGCCCAGGCAGACATGGAGTGCGGACAGCTAAACAGCCTTGTGAAAGTTCAAGGCTGTGTGTTGTGTGTTGACTCACAACATTGATCAAGGCCAGAACTCCTGACTGAAACAAAACAAAACCACAACCCTCAAAAAAAAAAAAAAAAAAAGAAAGAAAGAAAGAAAAGAAAAAGAAGAAGAAGAACCATAGAATTACTGGTTGCCCAGAGAGGTTGAGTCAAATTATCAGGTGATTTCTATACAAGAGTTAAGTTACAGTTTTATAATTTTGCTCTGATATCCCTAGGGGGCAAATCGTGATTTATTTGTTTGGTTATTTGAAAAGTGTTACATGAAAACCAACTTGACAATAAACTATTAAGAAAAATAAAAAAATATAAAAAAAGAAAAGGTAAACAGAAACAAACAGAGGCAGGAATATGCAAGATCAGCCTGAGACCCCATCTGTGGCCTCATGAAGAGGTATTGGCTCATTGTGATGGGGGAGGTTGCTCGCTGGAAGAACCATGAGGCATCTCACCCAACATAGGAGGAGGTAGAATTGTGACAGGATTTGGGGAAGGCAAAAGTTCAGGTAAAATGGAAATAAAGGTTCAAAACAAAGCAGAGATGGAAATCAGCATGTCAATGTCAGTTCTGGACGGTAAATTGGTCCAGGCTCCTGTTTCCTTGGAAACAACAGAGTTAAGATAAATGCCTTCCAAACCCTTTTCTCTGAAGCTCTGCACCTAAGCTGGAAATTGGGGCTGCGTCTCTGTGTCGAAGTGACTTAGATCCTCCACCAGGCAAGAGGGAACTGTTTCATTCTTACCTGTATCATCTCCAAAGCCGAGTTTCTGGAGGTCTCTGATTCTAGAGATGAAGGATTTTCAGGACATAAGAAAGCCATAGTTAAAAAAGGTTATAATGTGCAGTGGCCTTGGGAGAAATATTTTCTGTTACTTGACTGCTGGCTTCATCTGTATGTGTTGTCCCAGCTTGATGAATGGCAGGGTAGATTTTTCCTTGTCCAGTCTTAGCTAATCATTACTTTCTCAAAACGTTGGGGGTTTTTTGGAGGAGAATGTGGTGGTTAATGGGTCAGTACTCTTGGAGGTTTCCAAAACTTGTGAAAAACTGTAGCTATTTTAAATGACTACACACCGTGAGGGTGTTTGAAGAGCATCTAGGTGGGAGATGCCAGCTCAGCTAGGGTAGCAGCTGGGACCCCCAGTCCTGGGAGGTTGTGACACACAGGGCCCTCACTGTTCTATGCTGGAGTCTCTTGTGCCCCCCCCCCTCCGAGTGTTCCATATTGGGTGTATCACATGCACTATTAATTTTTAAGAAGTGGATTCACATGTGCTCAAGCAAATGCATTATAGAATGAAGCCTTTCATCACTACCATGGAAGGAAAAACAGTTATCACTTGTGTGAATTGAAAGTAATCATAAAAAAGAAATAAGATGATGACCAGTAGCATTTTCTTACCTAGACGGTTGTCAAATTGCCTGAGCTGGAGGCTTGACTTGCCTTAAAACAAAAACAAAAACAAAACAAAACACCAGGAATGGTGGGGGGGAAGGGTGATGGTGGAGAGGATAATAGCAAATATCAGAAAGGTGTTAAATCAGATCCCATTTAGCACCAAACCAGACTTTTCCATGATACGATCAGACAGATGGGAGAGGATTAAAGTGGAAGCTCATGCAAGAAGTCAATATGACTGTGTTTTGCACCACCCCAGATCATGGTGGTGCCAACAGGACTGGGTGTCCCACACTCAGGGAATCTGGCATTGTGCTCTGGGATCATTGGCGGCACAGTTGGAGGCCCAGGAAGGAATCAAGGGCCACCACTTCTTAGGTGTATGGCCTTGGGGGCAGGTATTCAACCTCTCTAATGCTCAGTTTCCTCATCTGTACAGTGGGTATAGTAATTTCTCTAACCTCTTTGGGTTTCTCTGAGGATCTAATGAGCTGATCCATGGAAAACCATTAACACCATGTCTGGCCTAGACTACAGTTTCCATACACGTGAGCTAGGATGCTGGGACAAGCTTGCTATGTATCTTGCAAACATCTAGTGTCTTGGTGGGTCCTAGAGGTCAGATATGGGTAACAGGGAATGTACATCCAAACTGATAGGGGAAGAGGAAGGGCAAGCTGAGTGCTGAGGGTCAGTTCCTGTTGTATCCAGATAATAGGATCAGGGCTGGAGACAAGGGTCAAAATAAAATAATTAAGAACCCCAGGGAAGGGAACAACAATGGGACATCTGTCAAGAAAATGGTAGGAATAAGAAAGAGGACTCCCAGAACACAGGGAGGCTGTGCTGAGGTGTGACTGAAGATTTACTGGTCCTCGGTTCCCCTCCATGTAGGTGGGTGGTCCTGAGTAAGAGAGACTGCTTCTGTATACTCGCTTCCCCTGAGATAACTATGTCTACGGTCCTTGGTCTTGTCTTCAGAAGAAGACAAGTTGGATGCCATGCATCTACCATCTTTTGTATGCCTGCTATGTGCTGGGTACAGTGTTAGGCATTAGGCAGGGTAGCACAGAAACATGGTTGGTCAGGATGGCTCAGAGTGAGGGGTCCTGGAGATACTGGGATCAAAAGACAGAGGCTGAGTGCTAGAGAGGGAACCTATTCTGGAAAGAGCAGACAGGATGCAGAACAGAGACTCAGCCCCACTTTGCTTGTAGAATCAGGTTAGTGTCTGTCCTTACTCTCCTGTTGTGTGTTGAATTTTGTCCTGAAAAGATATGTTCATAACCTAAGCCCCAATACCTGAGAAGGAAACCTTATGCGGAAGTAGGGTCTTCATAATCAAGTTAAGATGAGGTCATACTGGATCAGAGTGGACACTAGTCCAATGACTGGTGTCCTTATAAATAGAGGGAGTTTGAACACAGAGACACACAAAGAAGGAAGATGGCCAAGTGAGGACACATGCAGAGACTGGAGCACTGCAGCTGCAGGTCACAGACTGCCAAGAAATGCCAGCAACCACTGGAAGCTGGAAGAGGCAAAGAAGGACTCCTTTACAAGCTTCAGAGGGAGCACAGCCTTGCAGACTCCCTGAATTTGGACTTCTGACCTCCAGAACTATGAGGGAATAAATTTCTGTTGTGTTAGCCACCCAGTTTGTGGTTATTTGTTATGGCAGCTGTAGGAAACTGCTCCCTCTGCTATTTGTTCTGGGAGTTCTTCTCTGCTGTTGTGGGTTGAATTTTGTCCTGAAAATATATGTTCATGTCCGAAGCCCCAGTACCTGGGAAGGAGACCCATTACGTGGGGTCTTTATAATGGAGTTCTTCTCCCTCATGGTGGTCTTTATGAAAAGAAAGAAAGACTCGTCAGTTGAATTGCATTCAGTGTAAAGAAGAGTTAAAATAATCTGCATCACAGATTGCATCACAGTTCTGTTTTTTTGATATTGTGTGGTGGTCATTGTTCTAGACATGTTGATATTGTGTGGTGGTCATTGTTCTAGACATGTTGATATTGTGTGGGGGTCATCGTTCTAGACAGTTAAAACTGTCGTCTAGATTTACTGGAATCTTGTGCATTTTAAGCAGTCCCCTAAGCCCATGTGGCCACTCCAGATTCATTTTGCCTCAACTCTGAATGCTATCTTCCCTCTTTCCAAGAACTTATAGGTCCAGATACAATTATTCAGCTGAGCTCCTATAGACATGAATTTTAAACACAGGAGTTTGGTTGGAGAGGAGCAGGGAGATCCATCAGAAAACAAAGAATGGAGTAATTATTTATGTTCATATAATACGGTCCTTCAGGTCACTTCAGGCTGGAGCTTGGGGAAAAATGTCTCAGGGGAACTTGGCTGCAATGCCCAAAGGACTTAGGAAAAGAGAGGTCCCAGTAAGCTTGTATTCTCTTTGCCAGGTTTTAGGGCAAGCATACAGAGAGCCATCCTTCCTTCCCTGAAGAGGAATGAGAGGTCAAGTATGACCACTCAGGACTTTTTGGAGGTGGGTCCTCTTGTGTGACATCATTTGATGTATGTGTGCACCTTGGAAAGGCTGATGTGAGACTCGGGACTTCCAGTGTCAGAGATGTAAGTCTCAGTTGATCATCAGGGCCACAGGCATAGCCTTCCTTTTCTTGATGATCCTTCTTAGAGCCTGTGTAGAGCCTTATGGGCTTTTCATTCCATGAGATGCAATTATGGCAGAGGACACTACAAAAGACACCAAAGTTAAATGAACCCTGGAGTTGGAGGTGGGCAGGAGTGTCTAAGCATCGGATACATCAAAGCCAAGCCCTAAACAAAATGGCTGGATTAGAGTGGAAATGAATAGCTGAAGCTGAATGCAAGGTGATGGGAGAAATCACGGCAGAATGGGAGTAGATACTGACATGAAAATGTATAGGGGAAACTGGGGCTACTGGCGCTAGACTGTTCATGGTCTGATGGCCATTGGCCTGACTTAAACATACAGGGACCTGTACTCTTTTCTTCTTGGAAATCTCTAGTTGAAGACAAAGTCAGATAGATGGAGGCTTATCATTAAGCCAGAGTGAAAACCAAAATCCCCTAAGGAGGTCAATGTCACCTGCTTATAGCATTGCCTGGAAAAACTCCAAGTGTACGATCCCTTTAGCCCATTGTTCTTGGGCATGAACACCATGAATACCCCCCCCCCCCAGTGTATGATGCAGAACTCCTTAGCTCCTTTAAATGGGCTGTTAATTGCCATGTTTGCACTTACGTAATAATGCACCAGGGCAGGTGCTTTATGTGGAAACTAAAACCTCAGGTGAACAGGTGCAGGCACAAGCCCATCCTTGCTTCCTGGGGCTCTCTGTCACTGTGCTTGGCCCCAGCTGCAGTCAGGTCACGGTAAGGGTGTGGCTAATGCCCTGTGCATATTAAAGACTGAAGTCACGGGGACAGGTTAGGGATGGGGAAGCTTGGAGAGGTTAGAGCAGCTGAGCGGGATTCAGGGAGGACTTTCTCCTTTTCCCATTCCCATCCTCATTCTGAAGGAACTGGGTGTGAGATCACTGGCTGCGCAGAGAATAAATGGTCTCTGGGTTGCTTTGTCTCCATGAAGCAACAAGAAAGAGGCATGAAATCAGAAGAGGTGTTCTGGATCAACCATGGGAGCCCCAGCCCTCCTGCTTCTTTTCCCTTCTCTCCCTTCCCATCCCACACACGAGGTGACGTTAACACTTCTCTCATCGCTCCCTGGCTCTGGGATAATTTTGGCCAGAGTAACCATCTGAAAACATGGCTTTCTTCATGACTCTCTTGATCAAAAATAGTAATAAAGCAGACACTTTTTGATGCTTACAATATGCTGGTGGGGGGGGGTGTTCTGAGCACTTTGCACATTGCAGCTCATTTACTCCTCACAACAACACTGTGATGTCGGTGCTATCACCGTCCTCATTTTCAAGAGGCGAGAACTAAGATGTACAGAGCTTAATTAACTTGTAACAAGTCACAGCTGATTGGTGGCAGAGGCAGAATCTGACCCTGGGATCTGGATTGAGTCCACACTGTTATCTGCTCTGCCTGGAGAATGGAGAACAAGTTCACTGGCCTGGCATTCAGTGTCTTCCCCCACCTGGACCCCATCTGCTCTGTGCCTCCTTATCTCCACCTGGAGCATCCTCTCTGATCCTCTAGGTGTGTCCCATTCTGGGTGCGCAAGAGGAAGTACTGGCCTGAGATTCTGAGGTTTTGGTTGAATCTCATTCTGCTACTGAGCTCTGTGTGCCCTTGGGTGGGCCAGCTTCCTTCTGTCATTCTGTTGCTTCACCCATGGTAGGTGGAAGTTGGACTGCATGGTCTCTCTGCTCTCTCCGGTTCCAACATGCCAGGACTCTATGATGCTCTCACATCACAGTGAAAGGGTCTAGGTGGATGTGGATGGATGACTCCTTTATTCTGGGCCTAGTTTGGGCCTTACATCCTGCTCCAGTCTCTGTGCTTGCATCCAGCTTACTGTTTCCCAGGAGAGACTCTGATTTAGTTGTCTTCTTCCGTATGGAAGACCCCATTGCACAGAGCTTTACACCGAACTTCCCCAGAGGCAGTTGACCTATCATGTGCATCTGGGATGTGCTGGCCTATAGTTTGGGCACTGTTGATCCCTGGCCCAGATGGTTGTGGTCAGTGAAACATGTTGGCTTTTCCTAACACATGTGTCGGGAGACTTGGGCCACTACCTTGAAGAAGTTCCTTATGGTCCCACAGACATTTCCTGTAGCCTGTCCAATACAGCTTAAAAACACAAAAAGAACTTGACTGTGTACCTTTTGGAGTAGATACAATTACCTTGTGGTTAAAAGCACGGACTTGCAGTCAAAGATGTGTGTATGAGCACCTGTTCTACCCTTTTCTTGCTACATGATCTTGGGCAAGTTACTTAACTCTCTTCATTGAAATCTAACTCTCTAATGCTGCCTCATGGAATTGCCAGGTCTTGCCAATTCTCTGGGCTCCTCAAAGAGGCAGAATGAGACAAATAGCAGAAAGTGCTGAGATCTTTGAGAACATGGTAGAGGGAGACACAGCCCCACTTGGGAGCTTCGGAGAAAGCTTCCTGGGGTAATGACACCAGAGTTGAGGCCCAGACGATAAATAAGTGTTATCCATGTGAGACAAAGCATATTGGAGGAGAGCCTGGCATGTTGGAGGAGGTTCGGGGAACAGAGGATAGGGCCTTGTCTGTCATGTTTGGGAGATTGAAGCTTATTCTGCAGGTGATGGGAAGCTTCTGAATGATCCGGGTGGGGCATCATGTGGTCCAGTTTCCTCTCTGGAGAGATCATGTAGGGGGCAGCACAAAGGAATAAGTCCAGAAGGAGGGTGCATAATGCAGGTGTGTTTGTGACTTTCACAGGGGTGCCTGGCCACACAGGTGATTAGGGATGCTAATTAAGGCCTGGAGAAAGGGAGCCTGTTTTCTCCTTTTAAAAGTTTTACTTCTTCCCCACTTCTTCCTTCCTCCCTCCCTTCTTTACTCCCTCTCTTCCTTCCTTCCTCCCTCCCTTCCTTCCTTCCTTCCTTTCTTCCTACCTTCCTTCCTTCCTTCCTTCCTTCCTCCCTCCCTTCCTTCCTTCCTTCCTTTCTTCCTACCTTCCTTCCTTCCTTTCTTCCTACCTTCCTTCCTTCCTTCCTTCCTTCCTTCCTTCCTTCCTTCCTTCCTTCTTTTCTAAAGTCACTTCCAGTCTCTAGGCCACTTAGGGCTGAGCCAGCACAGAGGGGCACATTTTCTAACGAGGTGACCCTTTTGCAAATTTCATCCAAGGTGCACTATAGGCTCCAGGCAGCCCTGGTTGTGGTGATGCAGGAGGGAAATGATGTGAGGCCCCTTAAAGGCAGAGGCTGGCTGGATTGAGAAGCATGAAGAGGTCTGATTATTAGAGAGATGGCTGACAGCTGCAGTGGCTAATGCAACGTGGGGACCACGGGAGAAGGAGGAGAATGACAGAGACAGGGTTTGGGGGCTGGGGTGGCCAGGCATGAGGAGACTGAGGAAGTAGACTTGGGATCTTTTGGTAAACGGCGCCAGAAATCAGTCATCAGGAGCCCTGTGACACCACAGTCACCCAACCTCTCGGTGGCTTCAGAGAGCTCAGCTGCTTTATCTTGTTGACTTTATGCTGCTTGGCCAACCTCCCCACCGCCTCAGCTTCTCAACCCTGCTGCCCACCTTCTCTGGGCCTGGATTTGGCAGCAGGACTGAGCTCAGCTGGGATGTAACGTTCAGCCTTTTCCCTTCACAATCTGGGCAAGATCTTGGCAGACGATCTTGTGATTGGGAGACCCTCAGCCTCTACTCCTGGCTGGCAGACTCAGAGTCCATGCGAGAATTTTCTTTCTGGCAATTGTGCATGTTGAACAGTTAGCAACTAAAATCCTACAGTTCTTTAAAAAATTATTTTTGACATTATGGATAGGGAATATAGTAAATTCACAAAGAATTTCTTAGAATTACATGAATTAACTGTTTTAGAGACAGATTTAAAATTGTTTTAATTTTAAAGTTTGTTTATTTTTGAGAGAGAGAGAGCAGGAGGGGGGCAGGGAGAGAAGGGGACAGAGGATCCAAAGTGGGCTCTGCACTGACAGGAAAGAGCCTGCTGCGGGTCTCAAACACACAAACTGTGAGATCATGACCTGAGCCAAAGTTGGATGCTTAACCAACTGAGCCACCCAGGTGCCCCAGATATAGACTTTAAAAACATTATTGATTCAATAGATATTTTGGGGTGCCTACATAGCAGCCTATGAGGGACAGTGGTTATAAAACAGATGAGATTGTGCCCATCATGAGCTTGTGGGTTAATGGGAAGTTTTGAGTTAATCGGCAATCACACAAACACGTAATTACATCCTTTGCAAAGTGGTCTCTGAAAATTTGTTGTTGATTTTTGCTTGAGAAGGAAAGCTGGCAACAACTTTGAGTTTATTTAAAATCTTCATACCATTTTATCCTCCAGACCTATTACTATTTGTTCAGAAGAGAAGCATAGATTGCATTTGTCTGGACCAAAGTTGAAGAGGCAGAATATGGAATCAGTGAAGTTACTTTTGGTACAACATTAATTCCTTCAAGTGCCCATCTAGCTATAGATGAGGAAGTCCTAGCTGCACAAGCAAATCCAAATGATTTACTGGGTAGTTGGATTATGGTGGAAAAAGAATTCCTAGATATTCAGACGGTCAGCCTATACAACAAAGTTCTGCCCTTCTGAAAAGGAGGTTATTAAGCATGTCATAGTGATTTACCACTGGGAAATCACCTAGCTAAATAAATGCATTAACAAGTTAGAGGGACAAAATATGGTCAAATCAATAGAAAACAGAAGGGCATTTACTAATATTTAGTAACCATTTCTGATAAAATATAGGGAAGGAAGAATAGAAGAAAACTTGGGACACCTGTGGCTCCATTGGTTAAGCACCTGACTCTTGATTTCGGCTCAGGTCATGATGTCAGGATTCGTGGGATCAAGCCCTGAGTTGGGCTCTGTGGTGACAGGGGGGAGCCTGCTTGGGATTCTCTCTTCCTCTCTCTCTCTGCCCCTACTCTTCTGGTGCACAGATTCTCTCTCTCTCTCTCAAGATACATAAAATTACAAAAGGAATAGAAGAAAACTCCATAAAAGGGATAAAGAAATTTATTAAAAATCAACAGCAAACATTTTAGGAAAATTGTATAAGACTTGCCATTTAAGTTTTGTATAAAGCCAGGATACTTGTTAACACTGCTATCAGTCAACAAAAATTTTAAGGTCTAATTGATGGACCACAACAATAAAGATACATGACTTAAATTTTGAAAGAGAATAACATTATTACTACACGCTTCTGATATCACTTTATATGTACAAAAGCTATGAGCTCAAATGAAAAACTATTATAACTAGTAAGGGAATTTAGCTGGAAATAAGATGAATAAGCAAAAATTATATTTTCAATTTTCCACCATCGAAACAATTTAGAATATAAAATGGAATAAAAATGAGTGGCAAAAGTTATCAAATGCCTAAGGATAAATTAAATAAGGAATATAATAGCAATCTGAAGAAAATTCTAAGCTTTTATGGAAGGACATAAATTTTACCAAAGGAATAAATGAAAGCATGTGCTATGTTCTTAGATAGAAGGTTAACATCCTAGAGATAAAAATTCTTCTAAAACCAACATAAATATTCAATGCAATTCTGATCATTTATCTTTTTGGAGAGGTGAGGAACTGAAAAAATGTATTCTAAGTTTCATATCAAATACTAAATGGGGGCATGTGGGTAGCTTAACCTTGGTGAAGCATCCGGCTCTTGATTGTGGCTCAGGTCATGATCTTAGGGTTCATGAGTTTGAGCCTCATGTCAGGCTCATGCTAAAAGTGCAGAGCCTACTTGGGATTCTCTCTCTCTCTCTCTCTCTCTCTCTCTCTCTCTCTCTCTCTCTCTTTCTCTCTCAAAATAAATAAGTATTTTAAAAATACTAAATGTGTGGGACTGGCTAATAAATCTTTGACAAAGAAAAATAACTACCCTACTAGATATTAAAATAGTGTAGAACTATGGACAAACAGTGGAAAGAAAGAGGAAGTCTAAGAGCACCTGGCTGGCTCAGTTCATGGAGCATACAACTCTTGATCTTGGGGTTGTGAGTTCAAGTCCCACGCTGGGTGTAGAGAGTCATGAAAAAAAATCTTAAAAAAAAGAAAGAAAAAGGAAGTCTAGAAATAGACCCAAGGATAAATTGGAAGTTAAAGTGTGATAAAATGTAGCAATTCGAATTGGTGAGGTTAATATTATTCATTAAGTAGTGGTGGAAGCATTGTTACCCATTTAGAAAAGAATGGATCCCACATAAAGCCTTATATTGAAAATAAGTTTCATATGAAGTAAACATCTAAGAGTACCTCCAAACCGGAAACAGTCTCAGTAGCATCCAGTGCTAACTGGATACACAAAAGGTGGCTTATTGGTACAGTGGAATACTACTCAGCCACAAAAAGGACTACCTCCTGATTCATACAACAGCCTGGATTAAGTTCAAAGACATCACACTCAATAAAAGAAGCCAAACACAAAATACTACATCTTGTATGATTCCATTATATGCAACTTCTAGAAAAGGCAAAATCCATGAGATCAGTGGTTTCCTAGGGACTGGAATGGAAGCAAGAATTGCCTGAGAACAAGCGTGAGGGGCATTTTTAGGATGTTTGAAGTGCTCTAATCCTGGATTGTAGGGATGGTCGCACAACTGCTTGAGTTTTTACATGTTATCAAGCTGCAGAATTGAAATGGGTGATTTTTGGGAGGGGGGTAAATTGTTCTCAATAACGCTATTAAAAATGTTATGGGTAGAAAAGAAAAAGTATAAATTATTGGAGGAGCATATTGGAAGATAGGGTTGTAACCATATGATGAGGAAGGCTTTCTTAAGTCATAAAGAACAAAAGCCAATGAGAGCAAAGTACATTTGATAACATAAAAAATTAACAAAAATCATGGTGAAAGACATTTAAAATGTAAAAATGCAAATGATAGATTTGAAGAAAATATTTGCCCTCATTTGTGAAAATAAAGAATGACCACTTCTATTATATGAAATGTCATAAAAATTAGAAGAGGCAAAGAGTTTAATACAAGTTAGCCAAAGATATTCACAGATGACAGTGCAAATGGACAATAAAATGAGTAAATTTGCTTAGGTCATCACGAACATGAAAACTTAAAACTTACTGACTGTAGAAAATTTATAAAATTGAATAATACTTGGTATTATCTATAAGGGAGTGAAGAATTGGACAGTCTATTTTTTGGGGAGTAAAAATCAATTCAACAATTTTGGAGATTAACTGAATGACGGCTATTAAAAGAATAAGGCTTTTACAGAAAGACATACCTTTAGTAAAATAATTCCTCCTTTTGTAACTTGTCTTCCAGAATAAAATATCATAGCTATTTCAAGACAAATGCATTAGGATGTTTTTTGGTTGGTTATTTGAAAATGACAAGAAATAGGAACAGGTGCATGTCTATAAATAGGAATGTGTTTGAATATGTTTTGCTATATCAAAATAATATCAAAACAATATACAACTTTAAAAATAAGTAGAAACATTTATCTGTATTGGCTTGGAAAGCTGCATATTGTTGTATTCATTTTCTCTTGCTGTGTAACAAATTACCACAAATTTGGAAACTTAAAATAACACCTACTCAGAAGTTTGATATGGCTGGGTTCTGTGCTTAGGGTATCCCGAAGCTGAAATGAAGGTATTAGCTGGAATGAGTTCTCATCCAGAAGCTCTGGGGAAAAGTCAGCTTCCAAGTTTATACTTCTTGTTGGCTTAATTCACTTCCTGTGACTGTAAAACTGAGGTCCCCATTTCTTTGCTGGTTGTCAATGAGGGATTGCTCTCAGCTCCTAGAGATCATGTTTGGTCCTTGTCATGTGTCCCCTTCCATCTTTAAGCCAGGGTAGTACATCCGATCCTCAAGATTTCAACCTCTGACTTCCTGTCTCTGACCTCTAGATTCAGATTTAAGGTGTTCATGTGATTATGTCAGGTTCACCTGGATAATCAACCTAACTTAAAGTGAAATAATTTGGGGTGTTCATTACATCTGCAAAATCCCTTCACAGGAATGCTTTGATCCATGTTTGATTGAATAGTGGGAGAAGGTGTGTGTACACTGGGTACAGGAACAGTGGGGCCATCTTAGAATTCTACCTACCACAGTGAAAAAGCTACTCCTAGATCAAAAGGTTGAGCATGAATCCATTAAAAATGTTTGTGTTTTGGAGGAGGGGCAAGATGGCAGAGAAGTAAGAGCTCTGTAATTTTCACCCACTCGCATCTATCAAACTAAGAAGGACTGAAGCCACAATACTCTGATCTCCAAGATTCTGGGAGGATAAGACACAGAGTCCACTAAGAAGACAGCCTCATAAGTGCGTGAGTGAGTGCGAACTGGTGAAGATAAAAATGGGTCAGAAGGGGAGCCCCCCTCCAAGGAGAGCACAGAGAGCCACGGAGAGACAAGGGGAAGAGACAGAGAGGCTGAAAATGCTCATAGAGCTCTCTCTAGAGAAGAGAAAAACCTTGGCCCAGGACGGAGAGGGATCCTTTCATTCCATCTGTAACCACAGGGTGTGGGGAGAGAGACCCTTTCTCTTTCGCTGGAGCGCTTTCCTTGGGCTAGGCAACCTGATCCCAGGCGGTGCTAGGAGAAACTGCTCCCCTACTACCCCTACTCGATCCCCAGCTAGGAAGTCACCCTTCCACTGCCCGGCCTGAGGGAGTACATTTTGGGCAGTCTCATCAAAGTGTGTGGACTAGGATTTGGAAACGAGGCGGGGCATGGAAAATACAACTGGGCCCACCCGTGGGACAGGGAGATTGGGCCCAAAAGAGTGGGTTGCAACGCTTGGCTTGAGAAGGGATTGGGGCACTGCCATTCTTCCCCCCACAGCCACCAAGGCAGGGCCTCAGGGAGCAGCCAGCAGGACCTGCAGTGGAGGTAAGACCTACTTATATCAAACCACGCCCAGCCACGCTGGAGAGCTGCCATCCTCCCCCCACCCCCAGCCCAGGAAAGACCAACATTGATGCATTGTTGTGATTAGATCAAATCTTGCTATTCAGATATATTTTCCTTTATATCATTCTTTTTTCTCTCTCCACTGGACAGGGCACATGGGACATTGGTTTGCCTAAACAGTCATACTTACTCCATTCTCTTGATGCAATCTTCCTCTCTCTCTCTGGAATAATCAGACTATATAGCTTCTTTGAGTAACATTATCTTCGTTCTTTTCTCCTCACCTCCTAACATATTCTCCTCTTTCTCTCACTGAGTTAAGCCTTTTAGTCTCTCTGCCTGGTCAATATTCATTTTCACTTCCTCTATATCCCTGTCACTTCTCTCTTTGTAGATGCTCTTCCAACAACACTGCCTCCACCCTACTCTTTATTTGTAGCTGGGGTTTCTGGTTTTATGCTTTTACACTGTTCTTTGTCTTTCGTTGTTTTTGTCCCCCCTTTTTTGTTTCTTTTCTTTTTTATCCTTCCCCCTTTTGGTTTGCTTGTTTGATTTGTCTGTGCGTTTGTGTGCTTTTGTTCTCT
The DNA here is from genome assembly GCA_004023785.1 of Mungos mungo. NCBI lineage: Eukaryota > Metazoa > Chordata > Mammalia > Carnivora > Herpestidae > Mungos > Mungos mungo. Next base: position 19,638 of record PISW01000616.1, on the reverse strand, counting down.
GTGCATTTGTCTGTCTGTTTTCCTTTCCTGGGATACCTTAAAAAACAAGCCAAAGTACATATAGTGGAGAGTCCCAAATATCACTGGGTAGGGAAATAAAATAACCAAAGGCACAACAAGAGACACCAAGAGACACCATTAAAAGAACACTTCCTGAATAAACACGTTCTGGACAGTCAATGAGCCTCCTTTAATATAGCAATACTCACAGGTGCAGAGTGCATAACAAGCTTTTAAAACTGACAAGAGACAAAAAGCTAGCCAAAATGATGAAACAGAAGAACTCTCCTCTAAAGAAATTCCAGGAAGAAGTCACAGCTACAGAACTGCTCAAAACAGATATAAGCAACATAATGGAGAAAGAATTTAGAACAATTGTCATAAAATTAATCACTGGGCTTGAAAAAAGCATGGAAGACATCAGAGAAGCTATTGATACAAACACTAAGGACCTTAAAAATAGCTGTGACGAGTTAAAAATGCTATAAATGAGGTGCATAATAAAATGGTGGCTGCCACTGCACAGATTGAAGAGGCAGAGAGGAGAATAGGTGAATTAGAAGACACAATTATAGAAAAAGAGGAAGCTGAGAAAAAGAAAGAGAAATTGATCCAGGAGCACGAAAGGAGAATTCGAGAACTGAGTGATACAATCAAATGGAACAATATCCATATCATAGGAATTTCTGAAGAAGGAGAAAGAGAAAAAGGTCCTGAAGGGGTGCTTGATCAAATTATAGCCAGGAAATTCCCCAATATGGGGAAGGAAATAGACATTGAAATCCAAGAGGCACAGAGAACTCCCCTCAGATGTAACTTGAATCGACCTTTGACATGACATATCATAGTGAAACTGGCAAAATATAAGGATAAAGAGATAATTCTGAAAGCAGCTAGGGATAAAAGGGCCCTAACATACAAAGGAAAACCTATCAGAGTGGTTACAGACCTATCTACTGAAACTTGGGAGGCCAGAAAGGAATGGCAGGAAATCTTCAATGTGATGAATTGAAAAAAATATGCAGCCAAGTATCCTTTATCCAGCAAGCCTGTCATTCAAAATAGAAGGAGAGATAAAGGTTTTTCCAAATTAACAAAAACTGAGAGAATTCATCACCACCAAACCAGCCCTACAAGAAATCCCGGGAGGTACTCTATGAGGGAAATGTTGCAAGGAATACAAGGTACCAGAAACACCACTACAAGCATGAACCCTATAGAGAACACAGTGACTCTAAACCCATATTTTTCAATAATAACACTGAATGTAAATGGACTAAATGTTCCAATCAAATGACATACAGTAGCAGAATAGATAAAAAAACAAAATCCATCTATTTGCTGTCTATAAGAGACTCATTTTAGACCTGAAGACATCTTCAGATTGAAAGTAAGAAGATGGAGAAATACCTATCATGCAACTGGAAGTCAAAAGAAAGCCAGAGTAGCCATACTTATATTGGACAAACTGGACTTTAAAGTAAAGGCAGTAACAAAAAATGAAGAAGGACATTATATAATAATTATAGGGTCTTTCCATCAGGAGGAGCTAACAATTATAAACATCTACACACAGAATTCAGGAGCATCCAAGTACATAAAATAATCACAAACAGAAACAATCTTATTGATAAGAAAGTGCTAATTGCAGGGGATTTTAATACTCCACTTACAGCAATGGATAGATCAACCAGACAGAAAATCACTAGAGAAACAATGGACCTGAACAACACATTGGAACAGATGGATTTGACAGATATATTTAGAACTCTACATCCTGAGGCTAGGGAATTCACTTTCTTCTCAAGTGTGCATGGCACATTTTCCAAGATAGATCCCAAACTGGGTCATAAAGTAGCCTTCCATAAATACAAATGCATTGAGATCATACCATGCACACTTTCAGATCATAATACTATGAAACTTGAAATCAATCACAGGAAAAATCCTGGATAACCTCCCAAAAACTTGTAGGTTAAAAACCACCCTACTAAAGAACGATTGGGCCAATCAGGCAATTAGAGAAGAACTTAAAAAATATATGGAAACAAATGAAAATGAAAATGCAACAATCCAATCTCTCTGGGATGCAACAAAGGCAGTCCTAAGAGGAAACTCTATTGCATCCAGGCCTATTTCAAGAAACTAGAAAGAGCGCAAATTCAAAATCTAACAGAGCACCTAAAGGATCTAGAAGGAGAGCAGCAAGAGCACCCCAAACCCAGCAGAAGAAGAGAAACAATAAAGATCATGGCAGAAATAAACAATTTAGAATCCAAAACAAAAGAAAACAAAACAAACCCAGTCGAACAGATCAATGAAACCAAGAGTTGGTTTTCTGAAAAAAATAAACAAAATTGATAAACCTCTAGCCAGGCTCCTCAGAAAGAAAAGAGAGCTCACCCAAATAGACAAAATCACAAATGAAAATGGATCTATTACAACCAATCCCCCAGAAATACAAGCAATCATCAGGGAATACTATGAAAAATTATATGCCAACAAACTGGACAACCTAGAAGAAATGGACAAATTCCTAAACACACATGCACTAGAAAACTTCAAATGGGAAGAGATAGAAAATCTGAACAGACCAATAACCAGTAAAGAAATCGAATCAGTTATCAAAAATCTCCAAAATGAATAAAAGCCTGGGGCCTGATGGGTTTCCTGGGGAATTCTACCAGACATTTAAAGCAGAGTTAATACCCATTCTTCTCAAGCTATTCCAAAAAACAGAAATAGAAGGAAAACTTCTGGACTCATTCTACGAAGCAGGCATCACTTTCATTCCCAAACCAGACAGAGATCCAACAATAAAAGAGAACTACAGGCCAATATCCTTAATGAATACAGATGCAAAAATCTGCAACAAGATACTAGCAAATTGAAATCAACAGCATATAAAAAATTATCCATCATTATCAAGCGGGATTCATTCCTGGGTTACAGGGCTGGTTCAATATTCACAAATCCATCAATATGATACATCATGTTAACAAAAGAAAAGATAAAAACCATATGATCCTGTTGATATATGCAGAAAAAACATTTGACAAAATACAGCACCGTTTGTTAATAAAGACCCTGAGGAAAGTCAGGATAGAAGGAACTTACTTAAACATTATAAAAGCCATTTATGAAAAGCCCACAGCTAATACCATCTTCAATGGGGAAAAACTGAGAGCTTTCCCCCTGAGATCAGGAACATGACAAAGATGTCCACTCTCACCACTGTTGTTTACCATAGTGCTGGAAGTCCTAGCATCAGCAGTCAGACAACGAAAGGAAATAAAAGGCATCAGATTTGGCAAAGAAGAAGTCAAACTTTCACTTTTCAGAGATGACATGATACTCTATATGGAAAACCTGACAGATTTCACCAGAAGCCTTCTAGAACTGATCCATGAATTCAGCAAAGTCGCAGGGCACAAAATCAATGTACAGAAATCGGTTGCATGTTTATACACCATAATGAAGCAAGAGAAGGAGATATTAAGAAACTGATCCCATTCACAATTGCATGAAAAACCACAAAATACCTAGGCAGAAACCTAACCAAAGATGTAAAAGACCTGTATGATGAAAACTATAGAAAACTTATGAAGGAAATTGAAGAAGACATAAAGAAATGGAAAAACATTCCATGCTCATGGATCAGAAGAATAAACATTGTTAAAATGTCATATTACCCAAACCAATCTACACATTCAATGCAATCCCCATCAAAATTGCACCAGCATTCTTCTCAAAGTTAGAACAAACTATCCTAAAATTCATATGGAACCACAAAAGACCCCGAATAGCCAAAGTAATATTGAAGAAGGAAACCAAAATGGGAGGCATCATAATCCCAGACTTTAGCCTCTACTACAAAGCTGTCATCATCAAGACAGTATGGTATTGGCACAAAAACAGATACAGAGACCAATGGAATAGAATAGGAACCCAGAACTGGACCCACAAATGTATGGCCAACTAATCTTTGACAAAGCAGGGAACAGTATCCAATGGAAAAAAGACAGCCTCTTTAACAGGTGGTGCTGGGAGAACTGGACAGCAACATGCAGAAGAATGAAACTAGACCACTTTCTCATACCATACACAAAAAATAAACTGAAAATGGATGAAGGACCTGAATGTCAGATAGGAAATCATCAAAATCCTGGAGGAGATAGCAGAAAACAACCTCCTTGACCTCAACCGCAGCAATTTCCTACTCAACATATCCCCAAAGGCAAAAGAATGAAGAGCAAAAATGAACTATTTGGACCTCATCAAGATAAAAAGCTTCTGCATTGCAAAGGAAACAATCAAGAAAACTAATAGGTAACAGACAGAATGGGAAAAGATTGTTGTAAGTGGCATATTGGATAAAGGGCTAGTATCCAAAATCTACAAGGAACTCACCAACCTCCACACCTGAAAAACAAATAATTCAGTGAAGAAATGGGCAGACGACATGAATAGACACTTCTCCAAAGAGGACATCCAGATGGCCAACAGACATATGAAATGATGCTCAGCATCATCATCATCAGTGAAATACAAATCAAAACCATGCCAGTCAGAGTGGCTAAAATGAACAAAACAGGAGATTATAGATGCTGGTGAGGATGTGGAGAAACGGGCACCCTCCTACACTGTTGGTGGTAATGTAAACTGGTACAGCCGCTCTGGCAAAACAGTGTGGAGTTTCCTCAAAAAATTAACAGTAGAATTCCCCTGTGACCCAGCAATAGCACTGCTAGGGATTTACCCAAGGGATACAGAAGTGTTGATGTCTGGGGTACGTGTACCTCAATGTTCACAGCAGCTCTTTCAACAACAGCCAAATCATGGAGAGAGCCTAAATGTCCATAAACTGATGAATGGATCATGAAGATGTGGTATATATACACAATGGAATACTACATGGCAATGAGAGAGAATGAAATCTGGCCATTCGTGGCAACAAGGATGGAACTCGAGGGTGTCATGCTAAGTGAAATAAGTCAGGAAGAGAAGGACAGATACCATATGTTTTCACTCATAAGTAGAACAGGAGAAACTTAACAGAGGACCATGGAGAGGGGAAGGTGGGGAAAAGAGTTAGGGAGAGGGAGGGAGGCAAATCATGAGAGACTCTTGAATACTGAAAACAAACTGAGATCTGAAGGGGGAAGGGGAAAGGGGAAGGGAGGTGATGGACATGGAGGAGGGCACTTATGGGGAAGAGCACTGGGTGTTATATGGAAACTAACTTGACAATGAAATATAAAAAATATTTGTGTTTCTATATGGCTAGACACATAGATGGATATGTGTACACTTGTGCACACGTTGACTTACATGGGACTGGACAGTGGAGAGCCACTCAAGAACATTCAAGGGCACACTGTTCACAGTGATTATTTCTGGGAGTGGATTAGATGGGGGCAGAGGGGACTTTTACTTTTTGTGCTTTTACATGTTTTAAATTATGAAATTATGGATGTTTTTCTTCTTATGGTTTTTAGTATATTTTTTGAAAAGAGTGCACACCCTAATGACTCATTTGAACACTTAAGGTCCCCAATGTCACCTTAGTAGACGCATCTGAGGGAGGAAAGTGCTCCATCTACAGGTCACACTGTCTCTCAATTTTTTCTGCTCATAGCCCAAGACATGTTGCCTCTCCCTCCAAAGGTAAAATTGGACAAATTGGCGGGGGGGGGGGGTTGGGGGGAGGCTCCTAAGGGAATGGATTCTGTCCCATGGCTGTGGACAGAAGTTATGCATTTAGTGAGCACATAATTAGCAGAGGATGTACTTAAATTATGCAAATGAGGGATGATGAAGCAGGAAGAATTTATACAAACTAGGTTGTGAAGGAATCAACACCAGAATGGACCCAGGAGGCAGAGCTTTTCCCTATAGAAGAAATGTGTGGAAAGATAGCGAGAGACCGTGTTAACTCATGGTTAATGAGCAATGCAGGGTGAGGGGTGCTTAAAAGTAGCACAGTGGCATAGGTTCTGCTTTGAACAAAGATTCTATGATAAAGAAAATGATAAGAAAGGGGCTAGAACACACGGAAGCCTCGACCAATGGTTCTAGGTAAGATTTGGATAAGGAAATAAGCTACTGTGAAAAACTCAGACACTTAAACTGGGAGAGGCTGGGGCTAATGGTGGAGAGTCACACAAGAGCATCTGAGAACAGGATGAATGTGCAAGACTATCTCAAAAGTTCTGGTAATCCAAGGGTTTCTTTATCATCTAGAACTGCTACCACTCACCCAGTAAAGCAGTGTGGTGTTCAGGTGAGTTACTGAAGACAGCATATAGTTGGTTTTATTTTTATTTCTTTGTTTGAGAGAGAGAGAGAGAGAGAGACAAAGAGCAATGAGAGAAAGAAAGACCGAGAGACAGAGAGCATGTGAGCAAGTGGAGGAAAGGCAGAGACAGAGGGAGACACAGAATCCGAAGCAGGCTCCAGGCTCTGAGCTGTCAGCACAGAGCCCTACAAGGGGCTTCAACTCCTGGATCCCAAGATCATGACCTGAGCTGAAGTTGGACACTTAACCCACTGAGCCACTCAGGCTCCCCACTAGCTGGGTCTTTTTTAGACCCAATTTACAATCCGTCTTTTAATAGATTGATTTAGACCATTGATGTAATTATTGATTTGGTGGAATTCATTTTACTATCATTGTTTTCTGTTCTTCTTTGTTCTGTCTGTCCTTTCCTGCCCTTTTCGGATTTGAATTTTCTAAATTTTTTATTTTATTTGTTGGCTTTAAAAATTTTATTTCATTGAAGACTCTCTCTCTCTTACAAAGAATTATGGCATAAAATATTTTATAAATTATAATGTACATACAAGGCATACTTCAGAGATATTGTGAGTTTTGTTCTAGGCCGCCACAATAAAGTGAGTATTGCAGTGAAGTGAGTCAAATAAATTTTTTGGTTTCCTGGTTCATATAAAAGTTATGTTTACATTATACTGTAGTCTATTAAGTATCCAATAGCATCATGTCTAAAAAAGCACTGTATATGCCTTAATTAAGCAATACTTTATTGCTAAAAATTGCTATACTCCATTTGAGCTTTTGGTGAGTAGTAAACTGGTCACAGATCACCACAAAAATATAAAAATGATAAAAAATTTTGAAATATTTTGAGAATTACCAATGTGTTACCCAGAGACATGAAGTGAACAAATGCTGTTGGAAAAATTGCTCTGATAGACTTACTCGATGTGGCGTTGCCACAAACAACTTTTTTTCAATTTGTAAAAAGTGCAGTGTCTGCAAAATGCAATAAAGCAAAGCACAATAAAATGAAGTGTGCCTGTATTAAACTTCTGAAATATTTTGTTACTACTTGAAGAGAAATTTAGAACCTTTAATTACAATCACATGGGTTGTAGTTTTCCTGTATATTACATCTTCATACTGAAAGTCTCATCATACTATGTTATAATTTTTTTCACAGTCATACATATTTTAAAGTTTTAACAGGAGAATAATAGTCGATTGCATTTATCTAGATTTTTACTATTTCCAGTTTCTTTCTGGTATTCATTCCTTTCCACCTGATGAATTTCTTGAAATGTTTCTTTTACATCAACTCTGCTGACAAAAAATTCTTTATTTGTCTTCATCCGAAGATGTCTTTATCGTGACTTCATCCCTGAAGTATATTTTCGCTGGATATAGAATTTTAGGTAGACAGTTCTTTTGGTACTTTAACAGTGTTGTTTTGCTGTCTGCTGGCTCCCATGCTTTTTGATGAGAACTCTCTTGAATTGTTTCCTTATTTCAGGGTGCTGGACTTCAACACTATTGACATTTTGGGCTGAATGATTCTTTGTTGTGGGGCTATCCTGGGTACTGTAGGATGTTTAGCGGCATCCTTGGCCTACTAGATGACAGTCACAAACAAAACTATCTCCAGACATTGCCAAATGTCTCCTGGGAGACAAAGCCACCCTTGTTGAGAACCACTGTCATGCCCTGTATGTAATCCAAAAAAACTACTTCCTTCCTTCCTTCCTTCCTTCCTTCCTTCCTTCCTTCCTTCCTTCCTTCCTTCCTTCCTTCCTTCCTTCTTTCCTTCCTTCTGTATCTATCTATCTATCTATCTATCCATCCATCCACCCATCCACCCATCCGTCTATGCATCCAACCATCCATCTATCTGGCTTTGGTTTTTAGCAGTTTGATTATAATATATATGGTCATAGTTTTTTTTTTTTTGAGCTTATCTTAATTGAAGTTTACTGAATTTCTTGAATCTGTAAATTATGTCCTATATATTTGGGAAGTACTGAGACATTTGTTCAAATATTTTTTCCTGCATTAGTCTTTCTCCTATCTTTCTGAGACTTCAGTGATATAGATTTTAGATCTTTTAACATTGTTCCACAGGTTCCTGAAACACTGTTAATGTTTTTTTTTTTTCAGTTTTTGTTCTGCTTTTGTTCACAGTAACCATTTCTGTTGATCAGTCTTCAAGTTCATGGACTCCTTCTTATTTATCTTCTATTGAACCCATCTAGGGAATTTCTAATTTGAGTTATATTTTTCAGTTCTAAAATTTCTATTTTTTTTTGTAGTTTCTACATTTTTTCTGGAAATCTCTCTCTTTTTATTTCTCTAAAGTTTGCCTTTACTTCATGGAACATGATTACAATGGCTGATTTAGTTTTTATTAAACTTTTTAAAATTGTTTATTCATTTTGAGAGAGAGAGAGATGGAGAAACAGTGTGAGTTGGGGAGACACAGAATCCGAAGGAGGCCCCAGGCTCCATGCTGTCAGCATAAAGCCTGACTCAGGGCTTGAACCCATGAACTGGGAGATCATGAGCTGAGCCAAAGTCAGATGCTTAACTGACTGAGCCATGCAGGCGCCCCTACAGTATCTATTTTAAAGCCTTTGTCTGATAAGGTTAACACCTGGGTCACCTCAGTGTTGGCATCTGCTGACTTTTCCTTGAGAGTGGGTAAGATTTTCTGAATGTTTTGTGGAGTGATTTTATCTTATTTCCCCCTCTTCTTCTTCTCCTCTTTTGGGTAATTTTAAATTGTATATCAGTTTCCTATTGCTGATATAACAAATTACCACACATTTAATGGTTTAGAATGACATAAATTTATTCTTTTATAGTCCTGGAGATCAGAAGTCTAACATTAAGGACCTGGCATAGCGGTGTTTCTTCTGGAGGCCTCAAAGGAGAAGACATTCCTTAGCTCTTCCATCTTGTAGGGGTTTCTGTATTGCTTGGCCTGTGGCTCCTTTCTCCATCTTCAAAATATATCACTTTGACTTCTGGTTATAGCATAACATCTGTCTGTCTGGCACTAATCTTCCTGTTCCTCTTATATAAGGACCCTTGTGACTACATTGAACCCAACCAGACAGTCCAGGATAATCTTCCCCGTTTCAGGATCCTTAACTTCCTCACATTTGTTAAGTCCCTTTTAACATATTCGCAGTTTCTGGGGATTAGGGCATAGACCTCTTTTGGTGGGACATTACTCAGCCTACAGATTGATCCTGTACATAGTAAATATTGTGTTTCTGAGACCCTGGGTTCTGTAAAATCTTCTGGGGAATGCGGGATTTTGGTTGCTGTTGTTATTGTTATTTTTTTAAAGCAATTCAGTAAGATTCATATTGCAAGTCTTACATTCAGTAGGTTCTGGTTCCAAGGCTAATTTTATTTTCTAAGTGTCTGTGTTGCTATTTGGGTCTGCCCACTTAGGGGCCAGCCTGGGCTCTGTGGGATGGCCAATGCTGTAGATCAGTTCTCAGGTTTTGCTATGCTGCTTTGGGAAAGTCTACACATGGGTAGCTTGGGAGTAAGCCTAGGATTTCATACTGAAATATAGAGGATAGCTTCTGCCAGCCTGTTCCACTTTGTGACTGCTTCCACACTCTCTTGATTGTCTGGATAAAAGTCTGGGGTTTCAGTCTCTCTGCCCGGCTCCACACTTAATGTGAGTGGGTCCACCTTCGGGTGAAACAGTGGGACCAAAGAGAAAGGAAACAATGGGATTTCTCCCACACGCTTTGCATCAGAGTTTCATATTTCCGGCCAAAGAGCAGGATTTTTCTTCTCAGAGTTTTTGGTGCCTCTGTGGCTGACACTGTTGCAACTACTATACAAGTGCAAGTTCATAACTGGGGCTTGCTTGGGACAGAGCCAGGAGAGGTAAAAAGAAGAAAAAAGATGGGGATACCATCACATCCTCTGTCACATTGGGACCCCCTTTGCTAGTTTACTAGCCAAAAAAAAGAGGGAGAGAAAGTTTCTTGGGGTGCCTGAGTGGCTCAGTCAGTTAAGCATCTGGCTCTTGATTTCGGTTCAGGTCATGATCTCACAGTTCATGAGTTCAAGCCCTGCATCAGGCTCTGTGCTGACAAGCATGGAGTCTGCTTGGGATTCTCTCTCTCCCTCTCTCTGCCTCTTCCCACTCCTATGTGCATGCTCTCTCTCTCAAAAATAAACAAACATTAAAAAAAGAAAGTTTCTCTTGGGGATTTTTCTTTTCTGTCTGTGCCTGCTGTGTCGTTCTGGGATCTGGGTTGCCCCGGGGTCTAAGCTGGAGGATGGAGTTAAAAAATTAAGCCAGGAAACTCAGCGCTATATTAGTTTTCTCTGACTTTGGATTTTGCTCCCCAGCATGCTGGCTATTATTTCCCTTTTAGAATTCTCATATCGCTGTTTCATCTAACTTTTCCAGAGATTTTTAGCTTCAACCAGTGGGAGCGACCAAGCACAGTGTACTCACAGCATCTTCCCAAGGACTGGAAGTCCCTGCTCGATTATTGATAATATAAGTGACGGCATGGCTGTGGCTTTAGATAAGAAAGTGAAATACATCACCAGTCTTGGCCATGATGATTCATCTTATCTGCACAGAGAACTTATATTGAACTCTGCTAGTTATTCCAGGGGAAGATTATTGATACTTTAAAAATAACCCCAGTAAATAATTATGGCTCATTTGATGTCTATAGGAGGTTACTTTATCTTTCTGCATATAAACTAGACATCATCATCGTCGTCATCCTGAATATTCTCCTCTTTCTCCTGGGCTCCCGAGTGCTTACCGTGTGTTCCAGGCTCATGCCAAGGGCTTTGCAGAGACTGTGTATCTTTGAAGGAGCCCCTTCTGTGTGCGCCTTGCAGATGTTCTAGGCTTGCTTCTTTAGGAAGCTGGACTACATCTGTTTTCTTCTCCTGCACGTACTTAGCATGTAGTCCAGCACCCGGTCCATGGTTGTTGCTCAGTAAATAATCTGTCCAGTGAATGGATGGATGCAGGACCACCTACTTTTTAGGTGATCTGAGGAGAATTTAGGGATTTGTATACACTTCTGTTTCCTTGGTGCCTGTGAAGGGAAGGACCCTATCACAGGAATACATCGGTTTTGCTGTTTATCTGTTAACTCAACAAATACGTGCACCAAGCACCAAGCATTCTGGCTACTGGGGACAGAGCAGGGAAAGGCAGTTGGGACCTCAGCCCCATGGAACTTACATTCCACTGTGTGAAAGATAGGCAAGAAACAAGTAACTGATACACAAATGAGATAATGGTGGTACATGATATGAAGGAATAAAAGGGTAATAGATCCTGGGGATGTTGGGCTATTTGAGTTAGGGTGGTTGGGGAGCGTCTCTGAGGAGGTCACGTATGAACTGAGTTGCGAGAAAGGATTCATCTTCAGGGTCAAACTCCAGCCTGGAATTTTCCTCTTGCTTAAAATGCTATTGTTTTTGTTGGGAAAATTCATAGTGTAAGGAAGACTGAAGGAGAAATGGTTAAATTAGATGAAGGGAATCAAGTCACTGTCATATTGTTGAAGGTGCCTTGGAGACCATCCAATGACTTGTGTTAGCTCAGTGGGGTTTTTATCTAATCATCAAAGGTTAATTTAAAAATTACTTTATTTAATTTGTCTAAGTCTCTGTTTGCAGAGTTTGACCACCAAAAACAAGAAAACAAACAATGGCACCAGCAACAAAAAGCCAAAAAACCTCCCAGAAAACCTTAATTAGTTAAAGTAGATTTCTCACAGGATTGCAGTTCTTGTCAATGTTTATTTATCTATTTATTTTTAGGAACCTCTTTACTCAACATGGGCTCAAACTCATGACCCTGAGGTCAAGAGTGGCATGCGGTTCCAGTCAAAAGATGGACACTTGACTTTTTTTTAAAGATTATTTGTGTTGCCCTACTATAGATAAATATGTTGGGTTTTTTTAGAACTTTTTTTAAAAAAAATTAAGAGTAACAACATACCAATTTGATTACAAATACATTAGAAAAAAATCTAACTGTCCCCACCCATGAGGTCAAAGATTTTCCTCTTAGGTTTACCATTGTATTTTCTGAAACCAGGATAGTACTTGGCACTGAGTAAGTACTTGATATCTCTCAGATGAATGCATGCTTTCCCGTCTAACAGAATAATAAAATTTTTATTAAAACCAATGAAAGTTTATTAGTATTTGGGTTTTTTTGTGGCTCCTTTATAGTGAAGTTTGAATAACATCCACTTTGGAATTAGAGGTTTATGAGCTCCCAAGTGAATAATGTTCCATCCACTGTTCATTGTGGACTCACTCTGTGCCAGGCACTTTTACACATTTGAATCCTCACAACTCTACCCATTTTGCAGATGGGAAAACTGTGGCCAAAAGAAGTCAAGTTCAAGGTCATGCAGCTGGTTGGTGGCAGACCCAGAATTTGCATCTCAGCAAGTCTGGCTCTGAAACCTACCATCTCAGCTATTGTGTTGTGCAAAGGCAGGAAAGCATGGAGATCATGGTCTCAAGGCCTCAAGGTCTCTGCAGCTGGGCTGCCTGGGGTTGGAATCATGCGTCTGGTGTATGACCTTGGACAAGAGCCTGGACCTCTCTGTGCCTCAGTTTCATCACCTCTAAAATGGAGGTAAAACTTAGACTCACGCAATAGGGTTGTTAAGATAATTAAATACGTTTTTATGTAAAACAAATGGTAAGTTCACAAGAGTCATTTTCTAGCATTATTTTTGAGCAAAGGGACTTTGGGTATTCGGTTTCTCGAGCTGGGGCAGAGTGCCAGGCTGGTGGTTTATATGGTCTTGATTATCTGGGCGAGGCTACCTTTCTGCCGCTGTGGTACCCTGGCAGCAGCCTAGCCTTGTGCAATCGACTGCAGTTGGTGTCAGACACTTTATACTCGCCTGGTCCGCTGGTTTGAGTCGTGTGTCAAACTGGCAGCTCATTTTCCCAGAGCAGTTGGCTGGAATGAGACTCAGAGAATGTGCCTGTAGTCATAAAACACAGAGACCCGCCTAAAATGGCCATCATCTTTCCTCGTGATGCGTATGGATTGCTGCAGCTTTATGGATCAGGCAGCAATCTCTTGTTCTCACGGAAAGCCCTGCACTTACTCCACAGAGACCCATTCCGCTGTTCTGTGCTTTCTTTTCTTTTGGCATTTTGACAAAGTCTGTGAATTAACAATGTTCCAGGGAGTGTTTTGAAGTGGATGGCTGTTTGTGAATCTATCTTACTTCGTGGATCAAACACTGAGATGACTGAAGCTTATTATTGTCTCCTTGATCATCTCCCTCCCCGGGCTGGCTGCAGAATCATCCTTCTGGAACACCAACCTGACTGTGTCATTGTTTTGCTTAAAAAATCTTCAGTGGTGAGGGATGCTTTGGGGATGATCGAAATATTGATGGTTATGATTACGGTGGTGATTATGTATCAATACTCCTCAGACTCCATGACTGTCACATCATAAATAATTGTGCCGTGTACCACATGTAAATTACACCTCAAGACATTAAAAGTAACCAGGAGCCTAGAAAAGCCCAAACTGCCTTGGTGCTCATTCAGATTGCTCTTCTGCCCGGCCATGGCATCTTTATGGCTTCCTTTCTTGCCAGGCTGCTTCCCTGTCCCCTACAAGATAGCCAGGCACCTTTCTTTGCCTCTGTCATGTGCACGTGCAAACCCAAACATTTACGTGTGCTGTTTCTTCTTCCAGGAAAACCCTTCTCTGTCCTTCCTGCCTTCCTTTCCTTTCAAGATCTCCTGTGTGCCAGGCTCTCTGGATCACATTGAACAAATCTACTTTCCTCCCCTCATAGGGCATTTCTGTTCCCACTGAGTCTTGTTTTTCTGCTTCTGGAATGTGGGATCTTTAGACAAGAGGGAAAGGAGGGAGACAGGAGCAGATAGGAGAGCCTATCTCCAAAGCTTCTCTATTGTTGCTTCTTCCAAGAAATCTCCTGTCCTCCCTCCAACAAACAGAAGCAGGAGAGCAGGGGCACATGGGTGGCTCAGTCAGTTAAGTGTCTGACTTTGGCTCAGGTCATGATCTCATGGTTGGTGAGTTCAAGCCCCATGTCGGGCTGTCTGCTGTCAGCACAGAGCCTGCTTTGGATCCTTGTTCTCTCTCTCTCTCTCTCTCTCTCTCTCTCTCTCTCTCTCTCTCTCAAAAATAATAAATAAACAATAACAACAACACAAAAAGAAGCAGGAAAGCAGAGTGGTTAAGAGTTTAGACTCTGAAGCCAGTCTGTTGAAGTTTCTAGCCTCTTGTCCTAACTAGAGCTGTGTGCCTTTAGGCAATTTACTTACCCTCTCTGTACCTTGATTTTATACCTGTAAGATAATGAGGACAATAATAGTTTTTCACCCCAGAGGATTAAGTGGATTAAAACATGCGGTCCTTGGTGGCTCAGTTGGTTAAGCACCCTACTCTTGATTTTGGCTCAGATGATGATCTTGCAATTTGTGGGTTCGAGCCCTGCATCAGGCACTGTGCTGACAGCGTGACGCCTGCTTGGGATTCTCTCTCTCCCTCTCTCTGTGCCCCTTCCCCGCTTGTTCTCTCCCTGTCTCCCCCACACCTCTTGAAATAAATAAATAAAAACTTAAAAAAATATATGTACAGTACTAAAGACAGTATCTGGCTCATAACGAAAAGTATGTAACTATTGTTAGTATTACTCTTGCCCACCAAATATTGCCCCACCTTGAAGGAGCATCTTTTTTTCCTGGTGATGTGCAGACAAATGAACAAACCAAGGTGACACCACATTGTGATAGCTGCCCTCAAAGGAGCAAAGTGCTAGGGAGTACTTAGTTTTGGAGGAAAGGAGAACTTTTTGGGGGGCGTGGTGGGACCTCTGTGGAGAGAGTATACTCAGCTCAGAGTATACTTAGAATACTGAGAAGGAGCCTGACACGCAAAGATCCTGGACAGGGTTTTCCAGGAAGAAAGAATAGCCAGGGAAAAGCCCTGTGGAGGCTCCAGTGTGGCGTGTTTGCAGAACAGAAAGGAGCTGTTTGGGCTGGAGCACAGGCAGGCTGCGGGGCAGGGTCATAGGGCCGGTGGGAGCTCGGTCATGCAGGCATGCGCCAGCTGTGACAAGAAGTCTGAATTTGATTCTCACTGTGTGGGAAGCCCCTGGAGAGCCTGAAGCAGTTCTAATCCCATCAGAACATTTAATACCTTCAGTTTCCAGTGGAAGCCAACTCAGGAATACTAGCTTGTGGAGTTGTTCCCTGCAAAGGTTCTCCCATGGTGATGTCGTGATGCGGTTTCCTCCAGGGGAGTGGTCCACCCAGGCCTGCCCTGGTCTCTCAGCCCACCGCTTTGTCCCCCAACCCACTTGAACTTACCCAGCCTGTGTCCACACCCTCACGACCTTCCTAAGTGACTGTCCAGCTCCAGCCTGGGAGGAACGTTCCCCATCTCTTCCAAATGACTGAAAGCTCTGTGGCAGGAAGGCCCACCGAGGAAGTGCAAGTGTGCATCGGTGAATATTTCCGGCCACGGAATTAGTCATCATGCACACCAGCTGGGGCAGATGGTGAGCAAAGGGGCCATTCTTTGTGGCTTTCTCTGATCTGGCTGTGCCTGTGATGTGGAAGTCTCTTCCTCTGGACACCTTCTCAGTATTTTGATGTGGGTTTGCCTTTATCTTACCTACCCGAGGATTTCCATCTCGTCCTTGGGATCTTGGTTTCAGTGCACGTTGAGAACCACTGCAGCGGTCCTCAAATCAAGCCAGCCAGTGTTCATGTGAGAAAATACACTCCATCATCATCCCTCTACTCATTGAGCAATTTAGTGTCCTGACTGCATGCGTCTTCTGACCGCCTGTCCGACACTAAACAGATTCCTGATGAGCCAGTGGATCGATGTGTGGATACAGTCTTCCCAACCTCAATTCTGATTTGAACAAAATGCAAATGAAGTACGTTAGAGCCTGGAAAATAGAAGGTGCTGTGGTTAAGGAAGTTTGACTTAAAAAAGACAGTGAAACCTGGCTTTGAATCTCAGCCTCACGGAGTATTTTTGTGGCTTTAAGCAAGGCACTTAAATTTTTGTGCTTCATTGGGGTTAATGATTAAACTTTGCAATGACCAATGAGACACCTCTGTGTGTGATAATTATGTAAACTGTCTGATAGTGCATAGTAGGTATTCTATACCTTAGTTCCATTCCTGGCTGGAAATTGAATATTGAAGGCTATGTTATCACTGACTTTAGTGGGCTTTGACTTAAAGCCAAAGATCACATTCTCTCAATAGTTTAAGCCCCCTTACCTGTCCCATCCTACTTTCCTTTGCCTTCCATTTCAATAGTATTCTTTTTTAAAAAAATACATATTCTTTTTAGATAATCTCTACACTCAACAGAGGGCTTGACTTTACAAGCCCAAGACCAAGAATCCCATGTTCCACTGACTGAGCCAGACACGTGTCCCAATAATTATCTTCATTAACGGGAACCAGGATGTATAAAGGTGCTGGCTAGCTTAGACAGTTTATACTTCATGGAGCAGCTCATAAAGAAAATTCTACTTCAGGGGACAAATGGGATCTTACTGTCATGATAATGGAAGAAATGTTTTCTCTAAAATAGCTCTCCAGATTTGTGACATTTCTGTGTAGCTCATTAAAAGGTGGTCTGGGCCACTCCTGGATGGGCCAATCTTTTAGCATTGGACCTTCTGAGCCTACTGGGACCCCCCCCCCCAATGTAGGATTCAGCTTGAATTGTAGACACTGAGTGGAGGTAAGGTAAACTAATACCCAGTCATCTTGATCTGGAGGTGAGCAGGGTGGAGTGTACATTGCCCATCCTGTAGTTCACAGAAGAGATGAAAGAAGAGGCAGATGGCCATGAAGTTCTTTGTGTTTATTGCATCAGAGACCGCGAGCATGATGATGGAGTGAATGTCTCTAAGACCATGGTTGTGGGAAGTCTTCTCTATCAGCCCTGTAGCTAAGCCACCACAGGAGAGCACATTTCATGCACATGATTATGTAGTGCGCCGTCCTGGCATGAATGAAGCAAGTCTGTTAAGTGTAACTTCCTGATTGCTGATTCTAGAGCTTCCAGCACTATCTTAAATAACAGTGGTGAGAGTGGACATCCTTGTCATGTTCCTGATCTCAGGGGGAAAGCTCTCAGTTTTTCCCCATTGAGGATGATATTAGCTGTGGGCTTTTCAAAAATGGCTTTTATAATGTTTAATTAAGTTTCTTCTATCCCGACTTTCTCTAGGGTTTTTATTAAGAAAGGATGCTGTATTTTGTCAAATGCTTTTTCTGTGAAGTGTAACTTCCAACAATGTCTTTGTCATATTGAATGTAACATGATCTCCTCCCCCATATTTCCTCCACTAGTAAAAGAAAATAAACATTCCATATCAGTGACATGTCCCAAGCTGATCTACTGGGTGTTTTCAGCAAAGGAAAGAGAACAAATATTTCCTCATTTCCTATTAAGTGCTGACATTTTACAGGCATGATCTGGTTTTCTTCTCACCTTATCCCTGTGATGTAGATGCTATATACCTGCTCTTGATAGATAAGGAATCTAAGGTGTAGAATGTTTAAGCCATTGACCCAGGGTCATGTGGCTAAGAAATAGAGGTCAGGATTCAAAATCTCATCGTTTTGATTCCTGAGAGACCAATTTCCACTCACCATATTACCTTTCCTACTGATGATGGGCACATTGCTTTCATGCTCAAGGATTTGGGGGAGTTCTATTTAATGGGACTTTCTGACAGCTCTGTGCTAGGTTAAGTGAGACCTATATTCTCCAAGTCTCTCTCATGCTTTATGAGTATACAATGTTGTGAATGTTGTGTTCCAAACACTTTATAAAAGATGAAAGTGGCTACAGTTTCTTCTAAACACGCAATTATTTAGGGTGTTGGGCAAGTTGTGAAAATAAGACATGTAGAAATGATGAGCAGATGAAAATGTCAACATTTTCAAAGGCCAGGAGGAAAATTCAATTTGTGTTCCATCCTGTCCTTGGCAAATAGTCAGTTTCCTCTCCGTCTGTTTTCTTATTAATCACAAGTGAATGTAGATCTGGCTTATTTACTTCTTTGATCTGTTTGCTCATTGACATTCACACAGCTTTGGGACTGGGGTTTTCATTTCCTTTGTCATCTTGATGAATGGCTGGGAAGTCACATAGCAAAATGACTGTGAAGTCCAAGAAAATGGCTTCAACAGTAGAGCTTAGTCTACAATCAAGGAAATAACCTATGATGGAATCTTCCATTAGAGATGTGAAGAGTTTTCGAGACATGTGCCTCAAAGTTTTGACCTGGTTCAAGTCCTACATCTTGAACTAGATACAAGTATACAGTGGTGTGGAGAATGCAAGCAGCTGTCTGTGTAGTTCCTATCTAACTACTTTTCATGAGGTGTCTATATAATCACAGGAGGTATACTTTCTGGTCAATTGCTTTGATTCTCCACTTGGTATTTTGATAGTTTACAACAGAAAATCAAATTGCAGTGTCTGTTCCATTTGAGTGAAGGCCAACTTTCCCCATACTTATCTAGATAGTTTAATCTTAATTTGTACATAATCAGGATCACATGGTGACCGCAGCTTTTTTTTAACCTAATTTTCATCCTTCAGACCTCATCCTCAGGCCACCTCTTTCTTGATGCTAGACTAGCTAATGTCCATGTGTTAGTTACTGTAAGTGGTGCCTTCTCCTCTTCTTTTATAGCATTATGTATTTGCAATGTCTATCTCTTTTGATATACTCCATAAGGGCAGGCCTCTCCAGCCATGCCACAGGAGGTGACGGTGATAGTAAGTGCTCAAAAGAGGCTATTGAATGAGTCAAGATGAACAGCTAATGCAGACCTTAGAGTCCTTGGATATATACATAAGTGAAAATTCTCTGTAACAGGTTCCAAACTTGAAAGTCCTATGTGCTTTTGAAGGTAACTTGTGATGAACTAATATCTGATGGAATTGTGGACTTTTCCCATTCACAATGGCATTTAAAAAAGTGATCAGGCCTTCCTCGCCGCCCGGCTGCTCGGTCTTATAGGTCCCCCTCCTCTTCCACCCCGCTGTCCTGACTTTCTCTCTCTTTCCCTCAGAGGATGTCCTCCTTCCAGCTCAACATCAACCCGCTCAAGGAGCCGCTCGGCTTCATCAAGGTCCTCGAGTGGGTTGCTTCTATCTTTGCTTTTGCCACCTGTGGAGGTTTTAAGGGCAAAACAGAAATTCAAGTGACTTGTAAAACTAATGAAACTAAAACGATCACAGCTGCTTTTGGCTATCCATTCAGGTTGAATGAAGCAAGATTTCAGGTATTTCC